>BSBN01001363.1:0-600000 GCA_027924645.1 Cunninghamia lanceolata
CTAGTTTTGAGACTGAATGTTGAGAAAAGAACTAATTGGATGCTGGCTAGGGATTTTAATACCCCACTTTTCCCCTTGAAAAAGTCAGGGAGTATCACTGACTACTCAGACAACATGGTGGATCTAGCAGACTTTCTCAACCAGATTGGGCTAATGGATATTAAGGTCAACAATCAACTCTTCTCTTAGACCAATAGAAGAAGAGGAGACTAGTTGATTCTGTTGGCAAGACACACTATATGGATTCATGATTGTTGTCATTGATGGCAATAAAGTTCATCCCACACATCTGCAGGACATGGTGTGTCTCTACCGGAAGTCAGAGTGAAGAATGTTGTGGTCCGGTAAACAAGAACAGAGCATGTGGCAAGGTCCGACAGATAGGTCCGGATCTCTTAGAGGAAGTATCTTGGTGCAGTGCGGATTTGGGGAAGTCAAGACGACTACCTTGAGTGGTATATTCCAAGGATTTAGCCTTTGGTGATAGATGAGGAAAAAGATATGAATAGTTGAGTACCAGATTCCTGAGTGACAGTGAGTGTGAACAGAGGAAGAACTGACTGATAGAACATCAGACTACTTTTTGGATGTGTTACTGATGATGTTAAAGGGTTATGAAGGCATGAATCATGTTTGGCCGACATGATTAATGATTTCTACGAGCATATACTTGATCCACATTACTTGATGTGCTATGATTCAGCTGACAGATTAGAATTAGTGAAAAGATTGACTATTCTGGGGTGCCGACTAGAAAGGTGATGAAATTACTTGTGGCGGATATATATACACAATGGATTTAATTGTGAGATGTGAAGTAGTGATATGTGATATGCAAATAAAAGTAGAGTAGAGCAGAAGCAGTAAGGAAGGTTTGGGTATGTGAAAGGAAAGCAGCATAAGAGAAGAGGAAAGATGAAGTGCAGCAGATCAGTGTACTAAGCCTAACTGGAATTGAACTCCAGCATATGTGGATGCTTCCAATCAGTTCAAGTATTGTATAACATTCTTTTGTAGACAGTGTGTCTCCTTGTAGGCAGTGTGCCTCCTTTGTGAGTAGTGTGCTCGGGCAAGTGAGCCCTAATTTAGCAAGTGCCATTTTGTAATTCCTTATTCTTCTAATAGAGAATAATCTTTGGGTTAATCACCTCGTGGTTTTCTCCCTTAACAGGGTTTCCACGTCAAAAATATTGTGTCATGTGTATCTCCATCTCATGGTTATGTTTGCTTGTTTGAATTAATACTGCATTGATTAATAAGAAAGTTTAGAAAGAAGAAATAATTTGGATAACTGATTCATCCCCCCCTCTCAATTATCAACAATTGGTATCAGAGCTAAGTTCCTCCCAACAGAGCCTAACAGGCTTGAGGAAGATCTGGGAGTCCAAATGGATGCATATGGTTTAAGGAAGCAACTCAAGACTACCCTTGTGGATCTTGAACAATCAAACTCTGAAGTCAATGAATTAAAGGAAAGACTCAAACAGGCTGATGATTTCATGAGAGAACTAAAAGACAAATTAAGTCTCTCTATAAAAAAGAGAAAGGAGCTGCTTCAGCAATTGGCAAGACAAGGTGAAGAAAGTAATGCAAATGAAGAGTTGACTGAGAAAACCAAGTTATGTGAAAAGTTATCAAAATAAATCATTATGGTAAGACATGAAATGGAATCAGGAGTTATAAATTTTACTCAAGAAGTTGAAGAGAGAAGAAAAACTGAAGATAATCTAAGACAATCCCTCAAGGAGAAATCAGAAGATTGCCACCAGATGGATAGAATTATCAGACATCTTGAATCTGATCTTGAAGATGCTAAAGATAATGAAGAAAAACTTGAGGATCATATTGTCTCTCTCAAAAGGGATCTTCAAATAGCAAATGAATATAAAGAGAAATTCAAGATAAGTTCTGCTCAACTTGAAGTTCTTCTTGAAAGTAAAAAAAAAGTAGATGACAAGTGTGGTTTGGGATATGAGAAAGGAGAAAGCTCCGGATCCGGTCAGAAGAATTTTGGATCAGAAAATCCAAGGAACAAGCCTAGAAGACCTCCGGTAAGATAGCCCAATGCTCAAAGATATCCATCCTTCAATGGATACTGCCACAGCTGCAATCACTTTGGCCATAAAGCTAATCAGTGCAGAAAGAGAATGAATTAGACAAATTCATTCTTCTCCGAACAATGTTTTAACTACAAAAGGTATGGTCACAAATCTCATGAATGCAGAAATATGCAAATGAACAAATCATTCAATGGTAGATGCTTTACATGCAATAGAATAGGTTATATGGCTAATCAATGCAGATCAAGAGGATATGAATCAAATATACAAGGAAATGTTGTTTGCCAAATCTGCAATAGATCCGGTCATATTGCAAAATTCTGTAGAAGCAAGAATCAGGAGAAAAGAGGTCCGGTATATCATAATCAGAATCAAGATAAGGGTAAACAAAAGGTGAATGCGGATGAAGTTAGGAATGAGATGAACAAGATTTGGGTGAAGAAAAGTTCAGAGAATGTAGAGGTTGGATCCACACCAGACTCTGGTGCTGATATTCCTTCCGAAAATTAAAAGGTGAGCTCTGGCTCAGGGGGAGACACAAAGAAAACCTTGTTCCCCTAGCCAGTTAAGTGGTGCCTAAAACTGGCACATGAGAAGCTATGGATCAAAGGGTTTCTAGAGAAACATGTAAAGAAGGTCAGGTAAAGATCTGAGAGATCCACAAGAAAATTTAAAAAGTTCAATTCCTTCAGAATTGGTCTAGTTAAGCAAGTCTTCCAGTAAAACAGGTTTCTCACAAGATTGGCCTAGTATGAATTCAAATTGATACAGCTTGATTTGCGGATACATAAGATGATCAGAAGGACAAGTGGCTATGATGATTCATCACTAACATCGATCACAAGGGAATCATAATGATCCGGATGAGTTTCTTCCTCCTTGAACAAGGAAAACCAGGCAAACCGGAATGAATTAGGTTGCACATTTATTGCAGGGTGAAAATTAGGGCTTCTTGGAATAAAAGAGTTCATTTGTCTGTCATTTACACACTTGTACACTCACATGTGAAGAAGAAAGAAAAGGAGCTCTGCAAACAACTTCTCCAAAAGGATCAAGGCAACTCTTCATACAACTCTATTCAGATTTCTTCGTGTGCCCTAACCTACGTAAAATGTATTTATCATTCTTGATATCCTTCAGTAAGATTGTTTGATGATGGCTACTCCAAATATAGTAAAGATCTCTAATAGACCTCGGCCCTTATTTAAGAAACATCCATATAAATCTTTGGAGGTAGATCCCCTAGGTGCATTTTCCAGTGTTCCGCATGGTGTGTTGCACACCGAAGATATTAGGGTTTATATACATGCAAATGTTGAAGAGTTTGGGGAATTCAAACTAAGAGATATCTATCACAAACAACTATTAGATGATTCATTTGAGCTCAAACCTCAATACATAGGCCTCTGAAACAAGCACTTTGTACAATACATACATTTCCCCTGTTTTATGGAGGATGAATGGGTTAGGTACATTTTGAGCAGAATACATGACAATTTAATGTGGTTAAATGGACCATTCAAGATCACTAAAGATGCCATCAAGGCAGTTACCGGACTACACTCATCTGGTGGGATTCCTGTTCTTAAATCTGTAAAGAACCAAACTGTGAGTGAGGCTACCGGTTCTAAGTTTGACAAAAGAGCAATGACAGTAGATGACATCACTGATTCGGATGTCAAGTTTGCTTCTATGATCATTAGATATAAGATATATCATTCTAGTAGAGAAAATTCTGTACCTGGAACTACCATCTATACTGCTTATGAAATGTTAAGAAAGGATGTAGACTATGATCTTTGTCAGCTTCTCTTGAACCAACTCTTGGAGAATCTGCAAAAAATCAAGAAAGACAAAAAGAATTCATTCAAGTATGGTGGATTAATATTGGGCTTATTCTTTTACTTTATGAATGAGCTTCCTGGATCTAATGGCTGGGTATGGGAGAATGATAGACCGGTAGCTATCCAAATCAAAGATTATCTACATGGACTTGGGGACAACAAAGCACAAAATATAGCTCTATGGGGATATTTCAAGAACTTTCAGACTATGATGCAAGCAAGAGAAATTATTCCTCAGTCTCTTGTTGAGAAATACAAAGACACAATTTGCTTTATGGTAGAGACTGATTAGTGCCTAATGGAGGCAGTAGAACCAAGGATAGTTTGGATCATGCCCGTGGGGTATGAAGTGGATGAACAAATTGTGGAGCTGCATGTTCAACACATGCTGAGTCAGCTTAAAGATCCAAAAGCAGAAAGGTTTGGAACCTTTGAGGAGCTGAGTATAAAAATTCATGTGGAACTCAGAGAGCCAGAGATGAAAAGAAAGGTGAGAAAAGAAGTAGAACATATTGGACAAGGCCTTGGGATCTCAAAGGAGGCACTTGATGCCAACTGGGAAAAGAGACAAAAAGCTGATGAAGAGAAGAAAGAGGCAGAAAAGGGAAGCAAGAAAAGTGCTTTGGTATAAACTTCCACCCGGACCAGATCTTCAAAGAGACCAGCACCTGTCCCTGCTAAAAGCTCAAAACCGGAAGTCCAGGCATCCGGTAAAAGAGAGAAAAGATCAAAGACAAAAGCCACAAGGGCTTATGCAAGTCAAAAGGATGAAGAAGAAACCGAATCAAATGAGGAGATCAGGAAACTAAAGAAGAAGAAGAAATCATCCGGTCAAGGAGAAGAAGAGAAGGAAGATGAATTTGTTGAAAAACCTATTCTCTCCTTAGATGATGTAGTAAAAGCAGTCACTGTGGATGGCAACCTACAATCCTTAACAGAATTCTATGATTATTATAATGAAGCAGATAAAAAGATTCTGGAGGAAGCCACAGTTAAGTTTTTGAACATTTACAATAAAGCTTTTATTGAAATTATCTCTCTAATTCCTAAGAGTCTAGAGAGGGAGTTGGAAATGAGAAAGACCAATGCCATGGCAAAAGACCTTGAGATCCAGGAACAGATAGCTATTTAGCTATATCCTTCAATTGATTCCAAGACAATGAACATGGTATTCAAAGACTGCAAGGATGAATTCAGGAGCAAAGCAAGGATGAATCATCTTATGCTTGGTGAGACCGACAAGGTAGCCAAGGACACTGAAGAGATTCTCCAGAAAACCTTCAAAAGATTTAATCTTCCTATCATAGAGGACTTGGGTACTGATCCCTCCACTACAAATGTTGCAGAAGAAACTCCTGAGAAAATGTCAGAAGAGGTGGGCCCCGAACAGACTAACATTTCCCCTCTGATTTCCCCTACAGTCTCCAGATCTAAAGGTGAAGAAAAATCACAGGAGAAAGAAGCAGAGGTAAAAGAAAAAGAAGATGACAGTGCAAAGACCTCAACAGAAAAGACCACAACTACTAGTGGTAAGAATGTAGGAGAGAAAGCTCCAAGGGACAGCCCTAAGATTGCAGAAGAAAAGAAAAATCTATCTCCGGCAAGAGACACTGCACAAACTGTCCAAGAATTTCTGAACAAAGAAACAATGGAGATCGATGAACCGGAGCTTCTACAAGGTCCATTCAATTTTGATTCTCTTTCTCCGGTACAGACAATGAAGATAGCTTCATTTGCAAATGCTAAGGCTAATGAAAAACTCCAAAAGTCTCATATGGAAGATTGTGAGTTGATAGAAGCTACTTCCGGAGTGCTTGAAAAGATTATGCCATCGGTTCAGAAAGATCCCATAGCCTCCACTTCTGGTAATCTCAAAACTCTAGTCAGCAGTGTCAATACACATTTTGATTCACTAGAGAAGTCAGCAGAAGATAAGGTCCGAAAGGAATTTCTTGCAAAAAGATTATCAGAGGTACAAGGTTTGATAAGTAATGATAGGAGAAATATGAGTATAGGGATAAAGAGCTTAGAAAATGCTCTTATAGATGGCGGAAAAATATACAAATTTTGTATTTCATGGTCCAAAGTAACAGTAGAGATTGAAAAGAAAATAAAAGAGAAAGAGGATAAACTACTAAGTTTGTCTCAAAGTTTTGATCCTCTCTCTTCCTCCATAGTCAATCAAGAGTGTCAGACTATTGCAATCACAACTACAATAAAGAATTTTGAGAAGGAAAGGAAGAACATGATCAGTCAGATGGGTGAACTTAGGAGGATCATTGTCCCTAAGTTAGAGGCCATGCATGAGGCCATAAGTGAAGCTCAAATCATAGCCCAGACAAATGATCCAACAGATCTAAAAAGGGCAGATGCGTTTGCATTCCTATTGAGCGGTCATATCTCAATTTTGGACAGGATGAAGCAGAGTTGGGCGACAGAAGTTGTACAATTAAAGAACACTTTTGCAGACATACTTAAGTATATGTAAGTACAACTTGTATATATATATACTTATGCGGCTAAGTATAATAAAATTTTTGAAAATTTTGGGTGTGGACCCTACCTTTTGCCATTGATGTCAAAGGGGGAGTGAAGAGCAGTGAAAAATGAGAAATCAAACTAAGGGGGAGCTCTGGAATATATATATAAAGACAGAGCATCAGCCAAGGGGGAGCCTAGTGTAAACACTTAGTCATTTTTCACTAAGTGTTGCCATCAATGCTAAAGGGGGAGATTGTTGGCAAGAGACACTATATGGATTCATGATTGTTGTCATTGATGGCAACAAAGTTCATCCCACACATCCGCAAGACATGGTGTGTCTCTACCGAAAGTCAGAGTGAAGAATGTTGTGGTCCGGTAAACAAGAATAGAGCATGTGGCAAGGTCCGACAGACAGGTCTGGATCTCTCAGAGGAAGTATCTTGGTGCAGTGCGGATTTGGGGAAGTCAAGACGACTACCTTGAGTGGTATATTCCAAGGATTTAGCCTCCGGTGATAGATGAGGAAAAAGATATGAATAGTTGAGTACCAGATTCCTGAGTGACAGTGTGAACAGAGGAAGAACTGACTGACAGAACATCAGACTACTTTTCGGATGTGTTACTGATGGTGTTAAAGGTTATGAAGGCATGATCATGTTTGGCTGACATGATTAATGATTTCTACAAGCATATACTTGATCCACATTACTTGATGTGCTAGGATTCAGCTGACAGATCAGAATTAGTGAAAAGATTGACTATTCTGGGTGCCGACTAGAAAGGTGATGAAATTACTTGTGCGAATATATATACACAATGGATTTAGTTGTGAGATGTGAAGTAGTGATATGTGATATGCGAATAAAAGTAGAGCAGAGCAGAAGTAGTAAGGAAGGTCCGGTATGTGAAAGGAAAGCAGCATAAGAGAAGAGGAAAGATGAAGTGCAGCAGATCAGTGTACTAAGCCTAACCAAAACTGAACTCTAGCATATGTGGATGCTTCCAATCAGTTCAAGTATTGTATAACATTCTTTTATAGACAGTGTGTCTCCTTGTAGGCAGTGTGCCTCCTTTGTGAGCAGTGTGCTCGGGCAGTGAGCCCTAATTGGTAAGTGCCATTTTGTAATTCCTTATTCTTCTAATAGAGAATAATCTTTGGGTTAATCACCTTGTGGTTTTCTCCCTTAACAAGGTTTCCTCGTCAAAAATATTGTGTCATGTGTATCTCCATCTCATGGTTATGTTTGCTTGTTTGAATTAATGCTGCATTGATTAATAAGAAAGTTTAGAAAGAAGAAATAATTTGGATAACTGATTCACCCCCCCTCTCAGTTATCAATAGATTCAGGTTAAACTGGATAGACTTTTGGTCTCATCCAACTGGGACATTGTGCAACAGTCTACTTTGACTACCCTACCCCGTACCATCTCTAACCACAATGCCCTCTTATTCTCCTAGAGAGAAGGAGCCCCTAAAGGTCCTTTCCCATTCATATACAAAATCATGTGGGCCTCCCACCCTGATTTCAGAGATTGCATTGCCGACTGGTGGAGTATCTCAGTTCATGGATCCCTGATGTTTAGACTCACTCAAAAACTTATTCATGTCAAGCAGAAAGTCAAAGGCTGGAACAAGTTCTGCTTTGGAAATGTCATGAACCAAAAGAAACACATTGCTGATAGTCTCTCAAAAATTCAAGACAATATGGCCAAGGGAGACAAGAGTGAGGCTAATTTCAATAAGGAAGAGGCCCTGCTCAAGGATCTAAGGGAAATAATGAAAAAAGAAGAGATTTTTTGGAAGCAGAAGTCTAGAGTCCAATGGCTGACTGAAGGAGATAGAAACACTACCTTCTTCCACTAATTACCCATGAAGCGTAGGAAAAGGAACAGACTATCCAAATTGATTGATGAAAACAATAGGGAGGTCACCTCTGAGGTTGAACTGGGGCAACTGGCCTCTAACTACTTCAGGAACTTCCTATATGAAGACATGAGCAATATTGACCAAGTCATTGTGGAAGGGCTGCTAGAAAACATTCCCTCAATTCTCTCAGATGAAGACAACTATAGGCTTTTGAACCTTGTTACCAAGGAGGAAGTCATTGTGATCATGTTTTCTATGGGGGCTTTTAAAGCCCCAGGCTCAGATGGGTTCCCACTAGCCTTTTTCGAAGACTTCTGGGACATTGTTGGTTTTGATGTTACTACAGCTATCAGAGACTTCTTTAAGATAGCCAAGATCCTCAAGAAGATTAATTCCAATTTCATAGCTCTTATCCCCATGAAGAACATCTCTGAGACTATGGCTAATTTTCACCCTATTAGACCTTGCAACACTATATATAAGATTATCACGAAGACGCTAGTCCTCAGACTCCAACCTTTGCTAGGCAGACTTATCTCAGATTGCCATAAAGGTTTTGTGGTAGGTAGATGGATAGTGGACATAGCCATATCCATGCATGAGATAATCCACTCGATGGATAGAAGTAACATCCCTAGCATGACTCTTAAACTGGATATATCTAAGGCCTATGACAAAATTTCTTGGGACTTCCTTTTTAAGGTTCTTAGGAAATTTGAATTTCATAATAAAATGATAACATTGATACGGGAATGTGTCACAACTGTCAAGTATTTGGTGTTGGTCAATGGTTCTCCCCAGGGTTTCTTCAATGCGGACAAAGGTATTAGGTAGGGGGATCCCCTTTTGCCCTATTTGTTTATCATTATTGTTGAGGTTCTGAGCAGGAACATTCTATCCCACTTGGCTAGACAAGATCTTAAAGGGGTCAGAGTTGCGTCTACTGTGGGGCCCTCAGTTGTCCAATAGTTTTTTTGGTAAAAAGATTTGTTGCTTTAAAATAATCTTCTTGAGTAACTCCGTTCGTCCTTGGATTAGCAACAACCTACTCACAACAGTTGAAGAATCACAGGTCTATGTCGATTCCTCTCTGCGTTTAAGAGGGGCAGCTCCCTTGTATGATAGGGGTACTTGGATTTTCTGGAATTATAAGAACAAAAACAAAGAAATAATAAACAATAGTGATGAAATAAGAGTTAAACTCATGAATTTAAGTTCCATGCATCCAAGTAGAGATACCAAAACTTGATGCGAAATATCTTTCTCACAATGCAACTTTGAAAGGAAAGCACATGATCATTATTGATGAAACATACGAATACCAATAACAACACATGAAATTGAGTTGAACACATTCAAAATGTTTCTTTATTGCTTTCAAACTTGAATAACACTATTCGAGTCTTTCATACACTGTCATGTGAAAAAGTGGAACCCCCCCATTTAATTGAAATACAATGAAGTATATATAGGTGAGGTTAGTAACCACCTAAGGTAACTACCTTAACCACTTTTTATAACTACTTGGAGTAACCAACTCCCTCTTTAAGTGCATTGATTTTGAATAACTAACAATCTTTTGTAAAGATAGCTACTTAGAGTAACTACCTGACTTAGGCACTTAAAATAACTACTTTGTGAAAAAGAGTTAGGATAAACCTAACTTTACAATACAAAGGGTGAAAAAGGTAAGTAGGACTTGCAAATTTCAAGTTGGGGATTTGGTTAAGTTACTCTTCATCTCCATCTACTCCATTTGACAATCAAACCTCGCCAGATCTTGACAAACCTTCTGAATACCTGAATCTTAGACTCCTATGTCTTTGCATGCAAAACATGGGCTATGGAAATGGTATGTCTTTCACTTCTATTTTACATCCTATCATTTTCATCTTCTTGCTTAAAACATCAATGCCATCACTAATGATATTAGTCGTAAAACTTGGTGGAGATAGACAATTTTCACAACGAACATTTCAACCATATGTTACTCATGTTATAATATCTTGAGATGAAGTCTCTTCAGTTGCAAGTCAATACTTTTGATCTTCTTAATTTAAATTTACTTGTACATATGTTGAGGTGAATTGTACTTATGAAGGCCATCATGCCCATGCTTAAGATAATATGTCGTAGTGTGAATATATGATTTCTCATTTAAAGAACAAATCTCTCCACAACTATGATTTCTCCTCTTGCAATCACGCTCTCCTTCATGACCTGCCAAATTGTGACATTCCTCCACTTCAATCTCCAAGTTTACTTCAAGAGAACAATATGTGCACTTATTGGTTGCACTTACTTGAGCATCTTAAAAGCCTTTTCAACAAATTTATATCATGCAAATCCTCCATGTAGTGGCTTCATTTCTCATGTTTGATGGTTCCTTGCGGATGATTAGATACACTTGTTTGTGAAATTTGTCATCATGTGTCATTTTAGACATTATATAAATAACCATATCATATTGTGACACTGATGTGGATTTGATAATCTTCTTTACATCTTTAGGAGTGAACTATAAATACAGAGGTATTCTCCAAGGTTAGCATTCCATATTCAACTAATAGCATGTCATTCCTTACAACCGTCCAACTCTTGGTACAATGGTTACTATCCCATCATCCTTTAAATCAATGAAGTTGAAAGAGATAACAACTAGTGTTGCCTCACTCAAAACTAGCTTTTGCAAGTAGTCCACACTGCACCCCACTTCTGTTTCTAATGCACCTAAATTGCCTAATGTGTCATGAGAATAATTTGCCAATTTCAATCAACTTGTAGACTTAGAAAACTCATTCCTCTCTTCTAATTATGAGATGGGCCAACCAGAAGAGAAAACCCTGTAGCATTACCTTTTGTTAAACTAATCATAGGCTATGTTGTGCCTCCACATTATGCTTTGATAGATATTCATAGCCTATTCCCAAGTCACTGATGTTGGCACAAATGAAGAGGTTGCTGGTGCAAAATGTGAAGGAAGTTGACAAACTTTATGGACTTTTGAGGTTAAATCTACAAACAATGATTTTTGTCAGAAGACCATGAGGATACTTTTCTTTGAGGCATTTTGTCAAACAATTCTTGTGCTTCCTCTATTCTTCCACATGATCAAGATCAATCGAGGCACTTATTACATTTGAGAAAAATCCATTTTCAATTATGCTTTGATGGATGTCCATACCCTATTGTGAATATCCCATCTTGGCACGGGCTAGGAGCATGCTGGCAAACGTTATGGAATTTGGCTTTCCACCTGTGAATGGAATCACTTGAAAGTTTTAAACACCTTTTGAACAAATCATTTTTGTACATATCTTGCAGCCATGAGAGCGCATGAAACCACATTTCATTGATATTTCTTGACAAATATTTCATATGTCCTATTTGAAAGCTCCACATGAATGGTAGAAAAGATTGTGGATTTTGGTTTTACAATGACCCGTTCCATTCGGTTGAAGTTTCCTAAAGCCTTCTCAACATCATTTGTTTTGTGTATATGCTACTCTCCTCGCAGTCTAGGAGATATAACTTTTTTGACGCATTCTATCAAACAGTTCACGAGCTTTGGCTATGCACCCACATTTTGTATACAAGTCCACCAGGGTATTTCCAACTATAATATCCGATGAACATTCCCATGCACCTATGTTGACGTAGGCTAGAGTATGATGTTAAGGATTGAAGAGTCTAGTTTTACTCCTATTAAATGCGTTTAATCAAAACTTTATAAAGCCTTTCGAACAAATCCATTTTGTGTATTTTCTATGCCATTGGAGTCCATGAAGCGACATTTCTTTGAGGCATGTTGTCACAGAGTTTAAACGCCTTGCCCTGTATTGCATTCCACGAGACCACATTTGTTTTGAGGTAGTGTAAAATAGTTTAGACGCCCTATCTAGGATGCATAAAGAGGATGTTGGCAAGGGTCAAGCAGTTCATATGCCCTGTCTATGAATCCACATCTTGCAGATATATCTGCCTGAGCTTATAATATCTGATAAAAATCCATTTTTGATAATGCTTTCATGGACTTCCATACCCTGTTTGAAAGCTGTCATTCAGGTACAACTCAAGAAGACATAAAGCATTTGTGGAGTCCAATTTTTACAGGCCGTGGGTATGCTTGGAGAAGGTGGTGGAATTTGGTGGCCAAATCTCCCATTGCACTCGCGTCCATGGAAGGTTTGATGAATAATACTACCTGTGATTACAATGTATGCCGAAGATAACTTGATGAAAATGATGTTGTAGGAGTCTTCATATGTTTGGCCTCTCATCCCGAAACAATTATAGGGTTTCTTTGCCACCTTCGTGACATGCCGACTTTTGGGTGTCGTGCACTTGAAACAATGTTCAAGTTTAGTTAAGTCATTTTGAGGCACTCCTTCAAACCTCGCGGGGATTGCTAATAGTTTTGAAATGATAATGATGCTCGATGATTAAGAAAATGACTTATTTGATCGGTGGTGAATGTTAGTTTGATGGTGGATTAAACATGCCGATGGAAGATAAGTATAACCGTGGCAATGAGTGTAGCCATCATATCATTTACTTTCCTGTAGAAAACTTCTCCAACTTAGTGAGTTTATGGTTCACGACCGAGGATGACTCCCGAGACAGTTATTTATGCCTTCGTTTTATATGATGATGTCAAGTATGACACGTATTTGATTTACGTCGCTGATACTTGGGTCGACCAATATAAATTATTTGGTGATATCTTTTAACACACATTACAGTTTGAATAGTTTAGCATGTTCTCTCACCACCATATCATGTGCATGATAACTGAGTTACTTGTTTCAATGGATGATGAAGCCCTCACGAAATGTCATTTCTTCGAAGCACCATGTCGTCGATTAGGCTACTTGTTTAAGCTCCCACCACTTGCATAAACATCATTATTCGAAATCATTTTATGACCAGATCTAACACCTTTGACATTCTTGGTATATTCCACAAAAGATTGGAATTTAGAACCTTCTCTACTTACAGGGATATGTTGACATTGAAACCCGTCGGATGAGGCAGCATTCAGGAAACTGAATGACACAAGTGAATGCAATAATCTTGACATTAAGTTATTACTTGGATTAGTGAAAGAAGTAAGCATATGATTGGTTTTTCACAAGGAGACTAGAGTAGACTTAGTCCATTCAACGCATGATAGCACATGTTAATTCATCAGAAAATTTCAAAATTTGGCAAGTCAAAAATGAGGCCAACAAGTTTGTAGATGATACTATGTTGTTTGGTGCGACCTCGGTGGTGGAAGCTAGAAGATGGAAAAATCTACTGAACTCCTATAGATAGTGCACAAACTATGAAAAGAGCAATGTCTTCTTCTTCAATGCCGATTTGGAGCTCCAAGAGAAGGTTAAAAATATCCTGAATTGCAATAAGGCTAACCTCCCAGCTACTTAACTTGGTCTTCCCCTCACTTTCAAAGAAGTGACCCCCACCTATTGGAACTTTGTCCTTGAGAGAATTCAAAAAAAATGGAAGGCTAGAAAGATAAACTCTTGAGCCAAGATGGTAAGCATAAACTTCTGAAGGCCTCCCTATAAGGTATCCCCACCTACTTTCTTACTCTGTTCAAAATGCCTAGATACATTGCGAAAAAGTTTGAGAAGATTTAAAAAATGTTTCTTTAGATGGGGGTTGAGAAAAAGAAGAGGATATCTCTTATTGGGTGGGACAAAGTCTGTCTACCCAAGTACCAAGGGGGATTGGGCATTAGGAAGACCCAAATGATGAATAAAGCTTTACTGGCCAAGGTGGGATGGAGTTTTCTAAAGGAGGAGAAAGATTGGGTGCAGATTATGAGAGCCAAGTACCTCCACAATGGAGAAACAATTAGGATAATTGAGAAGGAGATCCTTCCTAAAGGCTCCATTATTTGGAACAAAATGATCAAAACTAGAAAAACTCTGGCTCAAGGCATTAAGTAGAAGCTTGGAAAGGGAGACAAAATTAGGTTCTAGGAAGACAATTGGCTACTTGAGATCCCTCTATCCAACTAGGATAATTACAATACTAAAGCTAGAGATGTCACTCATTTCAGGAGATTTGTCAGTAATTACATCACTACTCAAACCCGGGGCCAAAGACATTGGAAGAACATCACCGATTGTTGGAATGACAGTCACCCGGGAGATCAGGGGTGCTTGTCCCTGCAATTAGAACTAAGCAAGTGCAGAATTCCCTTATTCCCCAGGGAGGATGAGATTCTATGGGCTTAGGACAAGAAGGGGATCTTCTCAGTTAGATCAGACTAAAATATACTAACTAATAATGGGCATGACAACAGTTTATGGAAGACATTCTAAAACAAAAACCTAACTCCTAAGATTAATTTCTTCTAGTGGTCTGCCACCCACCACAAAATCTTGACCATTGATAATCTCAACAAGAGGGTCTTCCAACTAGTTAATCGATGTGTTTTATGCTAGAAAGAGGAAGAGTCTATACAACACCTTCTTTTCCATTGTGACTTCATCAAAGAGGTTTGCGGAAGGACCTTGGATAATCTCAGCATAGACTAGGTCTTTAGCGAAAACCTCAAGGATTTCATTCATGGTTGGTTCCCTCCCTTTACTCACTCGAGGGTCAGGGAACATTCGAGGTAAATTCCCTTGCATTTGGGGTGGAGTGTGTGGAAAGAGAGGAATAACAGAATTTTTTAGGGAAATGGCTAAAAGTGCCAATGATGTCTTCTCCTTTAGCAGGATGGTCTTAGAAAATACATCCATTAGTACACTGACAGATGCTAAGGAACCCCCTACTCATCTTAAATTACAGATCATTAAGAACTGGGGTCTGACAACAGATATGACCACCTTTGACAATTCTAAGTAGCTTGCTAGGCAAAATACCATCTGGAGACCTCCCAAGGACTAGGTCAAACTCAATTTTGATGAAGCGGAGAAAGAGACCACTGACCTTGCCAGTGGAGGTGGTGTCATCAGACATGAACAAGGGAATCTAATTGCTGCTTATGCTAAGGACATTGGTACCCAATCCAACAATGTGGCTGAGGTTCTGGACCTCATATGGGGGCTCAAAATTACCCTTTCATTGGGAGTGGATAAGATCCAAATCGAGGGAGACTCAAAAATTATTATTGATGTAGCTCTTGGTAGGACTGATAGTGGATGGAAACTTAAGGATATCATTGAGGCTATTAAAAGCTTACTAATTGGGTTCATTGAGAAAGAGATAGGGCACACCTATCGGGAAGGCAATAGGGTGGTCGATGGTATGGCCAACCTAGGTCAGATTTTGAGTAGTTGGAGATGTTGGAAATTTTTTGGAAAACCTCCTTATACAGATCCAAAACATCATTTGCAAGGAGCAGAATTCTGTCCTAAGTTCATCATGAGTTTAATTCTGAACAGTTGGGATCCACTTCCTATGGTGTGCCTTGGGTGCCAAATGGGGAATACTCTTTGTAATATTGCTATTAATATTGCTAAAGGTTCTAGAAGGTTCAATGGTGGGGTTGTCTATTGCCAGATCAGCTTGAAGTGTTTAATAAACATCTACTGTATGATGTGTAACCACATGATCATGATGATTGGATGATTCGTGGGGTTAATCACATGGTCGTTCACATGATGAATGGCACTTTTAATTCTGCAAGCCTCCGTAGAACTTATAATCATGATCATCTTAAGGCTTTTTATCATGATATGGGTTGGCACTCTAATTCGCACAATGCAACTTTAAGGAATTATGACATTTCTAACTAGTGAGGTGACATTTTGCTCATCAATTTTCATACTTCGCACTGCTCATTGATCCATATCTACAGTTGCAAAGTTTTTTGGCTTTAAAGAGTTTTCTTAGTTTCTAAAAACTCTGCGAAGTATTGTTGCATGCTAAATATGGGGGGTGATAAGACCCGCAACAAGCCTGAATCTTTTGAAGAATTCAAAAGGAATGAAACCGTCTGGCATATCTTCTAGGAGGGTGGGGTGGTGTCATATCTGGAATCCCTCTAGGGGCATGACGAGAATTTATCCAAGCAATTTGTGCAGTCATGGGTGGATAAACATGTTCAAATTGGAGAAGTGGGCTTTGAAGTATCTGAAGAGGTCATAGGGTTGGCTACTAGTATGCCCACTAATGGGATGAAGCATAAGAAGACGAGTAAGGTCTCAAACCCTGAGGGAATGGACCCGTTCTTGAAAAAAGGCAAATTATTGCAAAGTTTGCAAGATGGGTTTGACAGGGAGAAGCTTTCTAAACCTTGGGACGATGTTTGCCTTATGATCATAAGGTACTTTACCCTTGAAGGTAGATTTCACCGCTTCTTTCATTACCATTTTGTGTTGTTAAATCATTTTAGGAGAAGCCAGTTCATAAGTTTTTGTTTTACTTGCTTTCTTCCTTGGAAGCCTCGGTGGAGGCGACCATTGAACAACACAAGCTTGATCCTAAGAAATCCCTCATTCCGCTCCATCAAAGGTTTATTTACAGAATGTATAAGTTTCATCTTGCCCTCTATCCCCCTAAGGTTATCATTTCTACCCATGTTGATAGCTCCTCTGTGGCGCCAAAGCTGAACCTTATCCAAAGCAAGCCAGTGATTATAACTAAAGTTACCCCTAAAAAAATACCAATTCCCACAAAACTGGCAAGGCCTTATCTTCTAAGAAGAAACCCATTGTGATGAATAGACTTGAGGCTCTAAATGTCATGATTAACCCTAAGGCTGCCAGCCCTAAGCTACCCACCAAAAGGAAGCTTGTGGCAGGTGTTTCTAAGGGAGACACTCCCTAAAAGAAGTTAAAGGAGGGGAAGGATGGGGGTAGTTGTTCTAAGAATAGTGAGAACAAGCCCAAGATGGAAGTATATAATCTGGTGATTGATACCGAGGGTTCAGAAGGAGGTGTGGATGGTAGTGAAAACATGAAAGAAGAGGAGTATGTCATGCCTTAGAATAAGACCTGGGTGCCATCGACTAGAAGGTTGACTAGACTGGCTGCTAAACCTACCCCCGTGCATAAGGAGCAGGTGATTTCTCTTGAGTTGGAAGACTATGAGGAAAACCTAGATGGTGAAGTCAAGACTAATAACCAAGAGGAGACTGTGGTTATGGAGACTAAGGATATTGGACTGAGTAACTTCCCCAGACTAAACGTTCAGGAGTCAGAGACCGTTAACTTTGAGAAGATAAAGTAGGACACTGGTAAGAGCAACAAGGGAAACAAGAGTACCATAAAAGGCAGAGAGACCGAGGACATCAACAGTAGGATGACAAAGTTGGAGAAGAAATTCATGATCCTAGATAGATTCACCTCCAAAGTGATGCACAGGTCTGATACCTAGATGTTTTCACTGGCAATATTTTCCCTCTACATTCATGATGGATTAATTTCCATGGTGTAATTTTTTCCCTATTCTTTCATCTGGACATGTGGATCTATTTTAATGCTTAAGGAGGTGTAGGCAATTTGAAGGTGTATCTTGTGTATTTTTCATCTTTAACTTCTAGCATTTTAAATGTTCTTAAGTCTACCTGGCCAAACTGACTCGAAGCTAGAACCATTTAATATTTAAGAATAGTTGTACACAACCAATTCATAATTTTAATCTTGTCTCATCCTAAAGCAAGGAAAGAGAATTAAACTTTTTAAAAATCCTTTTAAGTTTCAAACATATGAGATAGAACGAAAATAACTATTTTATTAAAGATTGTTAAGTTAAAATTAAGAACTACATGGCTGTGAGGCCCACCATTGTGCGACAGGGTTAGTTGCATTTCTAGACCAAATAGAGGGAAAATATTGTTAGTGAAAACATCTAGCTAGCTGACATGTTTATCACTTTGGAGGTAAACCTAGCTAGGATCATGAATTTCTTCTCTAGCTTCATCATCCTACTATTGATGTCCTCAATCTCTTTACCTTTTGATAGTACTCTTGTTTCCCTTGTTGCTCTTACTAGTGTCCTACTTTATCTTCTCAGAGTTAATGGTCTCCGACTCTTGAACGTTTAGTCTAGGGAAGTTACTTGGTCCAATATCCTCAATCTCCATAACCATTGTCTTCTCTTAGTTATTAATCTTGACCTCACCATCTGGGTTTTCCTCACAGTCTTCTGACTTAGTATAAATCACTTGCTCCTTATGCACAGGGGTAGGTTTAGCAGCCAGTCTGGTCGACCTTCTAGTCGATGGCATCTAGGTCCTATTCTAAGGCATGACATACTCCTCTTCTTTCATGTTTTCACTACCATCCACACCTCCTTCTAAACCCTTGGCATTAATCTTTAGGTTATACACTTCCATCTTGGGCTTGTTCTTGCTATTCGCAGAACAACTACCCCCATCCTTCCCCTCCTTTAACTTCTTTTGGAGAGTGTCTCCCTTACAAACACTTGCCACAAGCTTCCTTTTGGTGGGTATCTTAGGGCTAGCAGCCTTAGGGTTAATCTCGTCGACATTTAGAGCCTCAGGGCTATTCATCACAATGGGTTTCTTCTTAGAAGATGAGGCCCTAGAAGTTTTGAGGGACTTGGTATATTTTTTAGCGGTAACTTTAGTTATAATCATTGGATTGCTCTGGATAAGGTTTAGCTTGGGTGCCATAGAGGAGATGTTGACATGAGTGGCAGTGATAACTGGAGGGATAGAGGGCAAGATGAAACTTATACAATCTATAAATAAGCCCTTGGCGGAGCGGAATGAGGGGTTTCTCAGGATCAAGCTTGTGTTGTTCAATGGTCACCTCCACCGAGGCTTCCAGGGAAGAAAGAAAGTAAAACAAAAAACTTATGAAATGGCTTCTCCTAAAATGAGTCAACAACACAAAATGGTAATGAAATAAGTGGAAAAATCTACCTTCAAGAGTAAAGTTCTTGATGATCATATGGTAGACATCTTCCCAAGGTTTAGGAAGCTGCTCCCTATCGAACCAACCTTGCAGACTATGCAAGACTTCACCTTTTTTCAAGAATAGGGCCATTCCCTCTAGGTTCGAGACCTTACTCGTCTTCTTACGCTTCACCTTGTTAGTGGGCATACTAGTAGCCAACCCTATAACCTCTTCAGACACTTCAAAGCTCATTCCTCCAACTTGAACATGTCTATCTGCCCACGACTACACAAATTGCTTGCATAAATTCTCGTCATGTCCCTAGAGAAATTCTAGATACGATGCCACCCCACCCTCCTAGAAAATATGCCAAAGGGTTTCATTCCTTTTGAATTCTTTGCAAGATTCAGGCTCGGTGCGGGTCCTATCACCCCCCATATTCAGTATGCAATAATACTTCGTAGAGTTTTTAGAAACTAAGAAAACTCTTTGCAGCTGAAAAACTTTGCAACTATAGATATGGATCAATGAGTAGTGTGAAGCATGAAAATTGATGAGAAACCTGTCACCTTGTTAGTTAGAAATGTCATAATTCCTTAAATTCACATTGTGCGAATTAGAGTGTCAACCCATATCATGATAAAAATCCTTGAGATGATCATGATTGTAAGTTCTATAGAGGCTTGCAGAATTAAAAGTGCCATTAGTCACATGAATGACCATGTGATTAACCCCACGAATCATCCAAGTCATCATGGTCATGTGGTTACACGTCATACGACAACTATTTATTAAACACTTCAAGCTGATCTGGCAATAGACAGCCTCGTCGTTGAACCTTTGAGAACCTTTAGCAATATTAATAGCAATATTAAAGAGAGTATTCCCCATTTGGTGCCCAAGGCACACCACAGGCAGTGGATCCCAACTATCCAGAATTAAACTCATGATGAACTTAGGGCAGAATTCTGCTCCTTGCAAAGGAGGTTTTGGATCTATATAGGGAGGTTTTCCAACTCTTTCCAACATCTCCAACAGCTCAAAATCTAACCCAGGTTGGCCATACCATCAGCCACCCTATTGCCTTCCTGATAGGTGTGCCCTATCTCTTTCTCAGTGAACCCAGTTAGTAATCTTTTAATATCCTCAATGATATCCTTAAGTTTCCATCCACTATCAGTCCTACCAAGAGCTGCATCAATAATAATTTTTGAGTTTCTCTCAATTTGGATCTTATCCACTCCCAATGAAAGGGTAAATTTGAGCCCCCATAAGAGGCACAGACCCTCGACCACATTGTTGGATTAGGTACAAATGCCCCTAGCATAAGAAGCAATTAGATTCCCTTGTTCATTTCTGATGACACCACTTCCATTGGCAAGGCCAGTGGTCTTTTTCTTTGCTCCATCAAAATTGAGTTTGACCTAGTCCTTGGGAGGAGGTCTCCAAATGGTATTTTTCCTGGCAAGCTGCTTAGAATTGTCAAAGGTGGTCATATCCGTTGTCAGACCTCAGTTCTTGGCAATCTGTAATTCAAGTTGAGTAGGGGGTTCCTTAGCATCTTTCAACATACTAATGGACATATTTTCTGAGACCATCCTGCTAAAGGAGAAGAAGACATCATTGGCACTTTTAGTTGTTTCCTTGAAAATTCTGTTATTCCTCTCTTTCCACACACTCCACCCCAGATGTGGGGGAATTTGCCTCCAAAGTTCCTTGACCCTTGGGTGAGTAAAGGGAGGGAACTAACCATGAATGAAATCCTTGAGGTTTTCATTGAAGACCCAATCCATGTTGAGTTTATCCAAGGTCCTTCCCCAAACCTTTTTGGTGAAGTCACAATGGAAATGAAGGTGTTACATATAAACTCTTCCTCTTTCTGGCACAAAACACATTGGTTAACTAGTTGGACACCCCTCTTGTTGAGATTATCAGTGGTGAGGATATTGTGGTGGGTGGAAGACCACCAAAAGAAATTAATCTTAGGAGTTAGGTTATTGTTTCAGACATTCTTCCATAAATTGTTGTCCTACCCACTATTGGTCAACATATTGTAGGTTGATCTAACTGAGAAGACCCCCTTCTTGTCCTGGGCCCATAGCATCTCATCCTCCCTAGGAATAAGGGAATTCTGCACTTGCTCAGTTCTAACTGTAGGGACAAGCATCCCTAATCTCCCAGCTGACTGTCATTCCAGCAATTGGCCATGTTCTTCCAATGTCTTTGGCCCTAGGTTTGAGTAGTGATGTAATTGTTGACAAACCTACCGAAATGAGTGATAGTTCTAGCTTTAGTATTGTAATTATCCTGGATGGACAGAGGGATCTCAAGTAGCCAATTGTCTTCCTAGAACCTGATTTTGTCTCCCTTTCCAAGCTTCCACTTAATGCCTTGAGCCAAATTTCTTCTAGTTTTGATCATTTTGTTCCAAATAATGGAGCCTTTAGGAGGGCTCTCCTTCTCAATTATCCTAATCTTTTCTGTATTATGGAGCTACTTCTTAAGGTACATTCTGGGACATGGGTTTATCCTTCTCTTTGGGGGTTTGGCCCCTGATCTCCCCTTCTTCCATCTCCTCTGAGTCAGTTGGACCAACCTTACCATTCTGCTCAGGGTAATTGGTAAGGCCCGTGATGTATGTTTGTTGTTATGCTCCTCAAGTTGCATTTCTCCATCCAAGTTGGCATAATCAACAAACATATCCAAATTACACAAAGATCCATTAGTTAGTACAACATCTAATGGATGTAAATGAGAAAAATAATCTTCATTCTTTTCATCTTCTTGTTGATTGACAGAATGAATCAACATTTTTTCCTTTTCAAAATCATTATTTGTTTCATCATGCAAATAAAAATCATCCTTACCTACAAGCATGCCTAATTCAGTGGTGATATCTAATTTTTGAGAATCAAGATCATTCTCATCATGCTTAGACATTGGATTGTTATAACCTTTGAAATTCATTAGGTAAGAGATGTTCAAATTAGATTCATTAGATGCACCATCATTTTGCACATCCACAAACTCAAGACTGTTGTAAATTTTATAGTTGAATAAAGATAAGTGAGTTTTATCTCCCAACTAAAATTGTTCATGAGATTTATATTTAGGATTATGGTTGAGACCATCTAAATGGATAATTGTAATATTAGCTTTAAGACAAACAAAGTTAGCATTGAGTTTGTACCAACAAATTAGCAATATCATTGTTTATTTCTACATATGTATCCATGCTACTATCTTGTTCAATCATTGGTGTACAAGTGTATCTTATTTAATCATTATTGTACAAGTGTTTGTTATTAAACTACTTTGATCCATTATGTTGCTATAATTTTTCATGTCAAAAGTTGTCTCATTGCTTTCAATCGTTTCTTGCATAGTGTTAGCTTCGTTGATGGTTTTATTATTTGAAGTATCACTAGATTTAGGTGGATTTATCCTTCGATTTTCATGTGGAATAACTGGAACAACAACCTTATTGGAATAAATGTTTGTATTAGTTACTAAAGGGAAAGCATACAAACTTTGTAGGTTAGCTTGATGAAGTTTCTATAGCATCAGACTTGGATGAGGGTAATTATCAGTTTGACTTAATTGCATTCCCTATATGTTTGGTTGATATAGAATTTTATTTTTTTGTGGGATGCAACATTCCTTGTGTGCAATCATATCCTAAGTGGGATAATGTTAGAACTCTTTGAGAAGCAACTTCAACTATGATTACGCATCTTGTATCTCTCACAGGTGTAGCAAATGAAATGTCTAATTCTCGTAATTAATGAATTATCAAACTAATTTAATTTAGCATATTTGAAATGCTTACCTTTTCTAATGCATTGTAAAATTGTTAATTAACTTGGGCAATAGTCTCACTAGATTGTCTTCTTTCTGCGGCGAATTGTAGGAAAGGTTCTCATGGATGCATGTTTTGTGCAGATTGCATTAGGAAAACATATTCCAACTCCACCCACAATGTATGGAATTTGGCAAGAGGAGAGCATACTAATGAAATGTTGCATCATGAAATGTATTAACAAATAAGTGACAAGGAAACTTTTCATGATTAATCTAATTTTTGATCAACTAATCTTTTCAAATCTTGACATGCTCAAATGTGTTTTGCCCAAGATTGGGGGAAAACATAATCAACCAATTATATGAATTTATGCATTTCTGATGGAAACCCTAGGGACACATAAGGCTCACCATCGTCATGAAATAACCCCTAATCTTATTGAATAAGTTGATTGAAAAACTTCATTAATGATGAATTTTGAACAGACATTTGCTTGTGCTCTTGTGTTTCTTTTTTTAAAATTACAATTTATTTACTTTTTGAATTTTACAAGTTTTTGTGTTTTTTAAAACTAAGAAATTTCTGCAAGAATGAAGGAAAATCAAACATTTAAACAAAAATTTGAAGTATCCTAATATTTAGATTTGATGGCCCTCTTTCTAGCACCATTTCTATTGATGTGGTTTTTGACACATCAATTTTCTTGTGAGATGTGAAGTGCCACAAGTTGGAATGATAAAGGTTCTCCTACTTGGAAGGTGTCTAGCCCTAAGAGTTTATAGATTATTAAACGAGGTTCAATAGAATCCCTTAATTAGAGAGTGTTATAGATCATTGATGTGAAAAAATATTTACTTAGTGAATATGGATCGCTATTAGCTGGCGCAAACACTCTTCTTCACCTTTTAAACATGCTCATGATTTTATTTTCAACTTTGTTCAACTTCCTACGATCAATTATGGCATTAGAATTGGAGTAAAAGTGATTAAAATTGGATTAAAAGGATTTTAAAATTTTAGGAAAGCAACAAATTTGTATTAAAATCAACAAGATTTTGCCACTTGCAAGTTAAAAAATATTTCAAGTCTTTGTCCTTTGTGACTGAAATTTGTCATTAAAACATAATTAAACTAATCCACCATCAATGTAAAGAGAAGTAAATAGAGGGGAGAAGAAAAGGATTAAAGGGAAAATAAAAATAAATCTAAACTCATCTCCAATCCTCCCAGACACTATACGGTAAATGGAAAAACTCAATGTAAAATCAATCTGCATTGTATTTGTTACCTACAATCTTAATGTGAGATAGTGCGATCTTTGAAGGAAAAATTACATGCTTCATAGTTAGTGAATTTCAGTATGCACATGAATATGTTCATTGAGGACATTAGTGGTTTAACACATGCTGAATTTTTTCCACATTTAGTGAATTAAATGCATAAGATGAAGTGGAAAGGAAACAAATACAGAGCTTATAAAACACCATTAAAAGGAAAAAACTAGAAAAATGGAGCAAAACTGATATGTTGTATCGAATTCAAGGAATATATGGAGAAGAATGTGGAAGAAAATAGGTTGGAGAAAACACAAGATGGAAGCTTAGTGGAAATACATATAGGAGGTCAGGCACACATCAGAGGGACCCAAAGAATTTGTCGTAGATGAAAGATGGGATGATGAGTATGAGAAAGTACACACCAACCTTGGTTCATATTTCACATGATGAGATCCCAATGAGAAAATGATTACAACCATTGTATCATCCAAAGAAGAAGAAGATGTAAATTCAAATTTTCTTACTACTCCTTTCTTAATTATTGTGGAACTTTTTTAGTTTTCATACTTTGAGAAATTGGAATCCACGTCACTTTTCTAACTTTTCTAAATTTTACTTTCTTGAAAATCAAGCTCCTAAGTACTCTTTTAGTCATAGCATTTCTATCCATCTTCCCTTAATTCTCTATAATTGGCTTTCTTTGTCCAACTACCTATGCAGTCACATTCTCCTTCAAGGTGTAAATTTGAGTTCCAACGTGATGTATTTGTAACCTCATCCTCATGTGACTTTCTCTATGACATTTGATCTTAACTTTTGACCTTGTACTTGTGTAACTCCATTTTAGCACTAGTTTTATGAATCTTTTCATGTTCAAATTCTCCTAGTTTCTAGTAGTAGCTAGTGGTACAATAGGTATTCCCCTATCCACCCACCTAGCCATCAATTAGTGGTATTAAAAGGCTAATAATCCAAACATGAAATAACAAGATAAGCCACTAATAGAAGCACATAATCACAGTAATGACATTGCTTGAACATTAGACACAAATAGTCCTCCAAATATTAATGAATGAAGTCCTAAACATGCTCCAACCTAAGGATTAATACAAGACTAGGACAAAGAAAGAGTTAACATATGTTAGCCGTACATCCTCCCCCAAAGAATGAACTTCCTCCTAGAAGTCATATAAGATAGGATAAAAACACAACACCACACAAACTACACTCTTCACCAGAAAAACAATAACATAAACTATTAGTAGGATAGAGTTGACATGAAGGCAAGGATCACCCACCACAAAAGGATTGTGGAATCAACTCAACCAAAAGACACAAGGAAGACAAGGAGAGCCACTCCTATACTTATACATAGATATAAGTAAAGGTTCTACAAATGTCAAAAGAAAAATAAATTAGATATAGAACATATGTAATATATATGAGATAAAACATACATGAGTATGAATATAAGGGAATAGATAAGAAATATGAGTATAAGTATGAATGTAAGAAGTAATAATGAGTGATACAAATGTAATGTGGATATATGATTGTAACTATCCTATTGATAATAAATGATAATGAATATTTGGTTGGACTCACTTATGATGTGTTATGGTGTATGTTATGGTTGTTAGTAACATTATTTTATTAATTGTATACGTTCGTTTGTACCAGAACCTTATATAATCCACTACACTAAATCAAACCCTCTTCTTATCTCTAACACTATGGTATAAATACAACATTTCAAGTACCTATGCTTATATGTGCCCATACTTGCTAACATCTTGGTTTTGTTGCTAATATACAACATGTAGACACCTGAAAGTGTTTCAACCCTTTAACCATCTTTATGTATCCTCACATTACCAAATTAACACTTTCACCAATTAATTAAATAAAATCATAATTATTTAATTAATTAACCCTTGATTGTCCCTAACCATTTACCCTTAGCCATTTATCCCTAATTTACCTTTAGTAATGACATAATTCATTTAATTTATTACTAGATGATACAGTCAAGGTAGGAGGGTCTGATGAGGGACTGTCCAACCTTGCAACCTTTAAACAACTAACAACATGATCAATCAGAGATGCGAAAAAAGTATATAGTTAAAAACAAAAAGAAAGAGAGATTCATAAACACATGACACCAGATGTATCCTAGGAAAACTCTAAAATGGAAAAACCCAGCCTTCAATGCTCATTCCTCTTTATATTAAGATCTCAAAACACATTACATATGCCACTCAGGCTTTACAGACACTAGGCCATAGCCCAGGGTTAAAAAAGATTCATATAATAACACTCTTACATGAATTCCTTCTTCTACTTCTCAATTCTTTTCTCTGCAAATTCGTCTGTTCTCTGCTCTGCTCTCTACTTCAATTTTGCTTCTTCTTTGGATCAAAAACACTCATCCTCTTGCTTCATAGCTTTGCATACTTGATCATTATTCATTCAATGCCTTGAAACAATCATTTATCCTTCATTTATATCCTCTGGAAGCCTTCACAACATTGTTAAGTCAGCCAAGAGCTAATTGTCTTCATGAAATGTGTAGACACGGATAGGTCGGACCTAAACATAAGGTATTGCTCTGATGGTGCATAGGACTTTGTGCAGATCTCCATGAAGGTTAGACAGGTCCTAAACTTCCTTGAATGATGTTCCTTTTATCTTTGCAAGTCACAGAATTGCATCGCGAGCCAATTAGATTTCACTAAACACTGTCGGCTCTGCTCTGTGAAAATAGGTGAAAACAGACAACCTTCTAATAGCGATATCTTTCCAGAAATGAACCCAAATGATCTGAGTTTTGGATATGATTTAGATGATTATGTCTAGATGCTAAGTCTAGCTCCACAACCTCTAATATACAAATGCAGAAAAATGTGGTATTCTCCAAGGTCGCTCTCTTGGTGTTCTACAACTTCACTGTTAACTGTCCTAGTTGTTTTGAATGCTTCCGAATGCTCCTGCATCACTAGACCTTATAACTTCATACCAATAAATTAAATAAATATGTTAAATATTTATCTAGTTAATTTGTCAATCTCCCTAATCTTGATTAATTAAGTAAACATGATTATTTAATTAATCTGCCCTACTCTACTACCTAAACCTAGCCTAGTTGATTAAATATCAATTATTTAATTAGCTACCCTAGCCTACATGACCCTTAGACCTAAATTAATTAAATAAAACCTTGTTTAATTAATTTTAACCCTTTATTAGCTCACTCCCTAATTTTCTCCAGCCACATTAATTATGTTAATCCTTTGATTAACTTGGTCAAATCTCACTTAACACCCATTCCCACACCATTTGAATAATTATTTTTTTACTCAAATGGGTGACATGACCCTTACAGATCATCTTTCTCTTTTTATGTTAGAGCTCATTTTCATGAAATTAGCTCACACATGTGATTGGTAAATGCATCCATGTGTCACATGACTCACACATTCACTCATAAAATGGAATTTCTAATTCCATCTCCTTCCAAGAAAACTAATTTTTTATTACTCACTTGTCATAATATTCATTTAATGCAAATCCCCTCCCCATGTGAATTTAAAATTCACTTTTATTCTCAACCCTTCATCCTATCCTCTCATCTCCACCATTGATCTCAACTTTTAATCTCCACCGTTGGATGAAAATCCCTCCAAAATTGCCTATAAATACAACCCTCTACAAGCCATTTTCATCATCTCATTTCAAGTAAACTTACTATGCCAAAATAGCCTCCCATTTCCTTCCATCATACCATCCTTATGTTAAAAATTTGTGTTGAAATTGCAAGAGCACTCCACATATCCTCATTTGCATTTGGGTAAAGCTAAGAGCTATTGGGTGCAAGCTCTTCCACCTTATGTAGGAGTGAAGAGATTCAAGGGATTATTGGAAGGTATAAAATCTTGTTTTTGAGTTATTTTCAGTTGTTTTATATCCTTGAACATTTTCTTATCTTCATTTGGCATGCTTGGTGGGACCCTTTGGTCCTAAGCTAATATTTTTGTGTGTTTTTGTGAAGGTTATCAACATGCAGGTCTAGTTTAGCACTATCGAGGCTCGTAATCATGCTATTGGCTTGCAGTTTAGTGCTATCAGGCTCTCTTTTGATGTTATTGGGCTTTGGTTCAGTGCTATCGGGCTTTGGTTTAGCGCTGCTGGGGATTGTTTCAGCACCACTTTTGCATGACAGTTCAAAATTTTTAGGCTTGGTGACATGTCTCTTGTTTTTTGTACTAATCATTATCTGTAGGTTGGAGCTCTCTGGTTTTTGATAGGGTTCTAAGTCTTAAGAAGCTCTATTATCACTTTGCTATCATGTTTTAGAAGGAGCACTTAGGTTTAGATTTGGACTTGCATATCAAACACAAACATCTTTGTTTTTTGATTGATAATCTGATGTTGAACACCCTTGACTAACCTTGTAGGACCCTAACAATTTATTTCATCATTTTGTGCAAAATAGGTCTCTATTTCTATGCAGGTTTGTTGGTTTTTCTACAGATTAGTGCTATTAGGATCCATAATAGCGCCACTGGTTTCTAGACAGGTAACAGGTAGGTATAAATCTTTTTTTACTATTTGAGCGCTATTGTTTTTTATTTTAGCACCACTATGTTAGCGCTATTAGTCCATTTGTTAGCACTATTTGTTTGATTGTCAGCACTATTGTCCTCTATTTTAGCATTGTCTACAGGCTTTTTAGCATTATCAGTTTGACTACTAGCGCTATCGGTCTCTATTTTAGCATTGACAAGAGGTATAGGTCTGTGTAAGGGTCTAACTGATTTTTGCAGGTATCAAGAATGTTGAAGATCTCAAACTACTAACTAATTTGGTGTAGTGACACTTGTCAAAGTTGTCTTTTTATCACTATCTTAGTTGTACCTAATTAGTTTAGTTGGGAATTATCCATTGTTTGTTGTGTTTGGTTTGTTTGTAGACGTATGCTCTCCCTCACACCTTAGGGTGATCTTGGGGATCAAAAGTCTACTCTCAAACACTTTTATTGCTTTTTAGTGTTACCCTAAAGGGGTTATCTTTATTGGGTATGCTCTCCCCTTGCACCTAGTGTGATCTTGGGTGATAAAAAATAAGGGATAATTTCTTCTTAAGAGGCCTACTTGGGGATATCATCACCCCAAGGGATGACATTCACCATGTGTACTGGTAGGGTATATCAAAGGGGGGAGAAGGAAACTTGTACCCCAATCTAGTTGCATTGTCATTGGGACAGGTTTAGGGTCCCAGGTGATCCTGGACACAAGGTGAAGTGGTGTTTTCTTAACTGCTTGGTGCCACATCACTTCAATGGACTAGTGTTCATAGTTTTGGGCCTCATATACCTTGTGTATGAAGAGGACTCCTTAGAAGCTTGTACAATCCTAGCTTAAGACCCTTCGATCGTCATACCTTGTGGTATAATGCTGCAGTAGGAGGGGAAGATTGCTCACCGTACCACTATACTTGAGATAGGGTCTACTTAGGGCAAGACAAAGTCTCCAAAGTAAGGGGGTAAGGTGGTCCATGACCTTATTTTCCCTATCTATCCAAGCTATGGCATGAAGGTACTAATGGTTTGGGAACCTTGGTTCACTTTTGAGTTAAGGTTGACCCACAACCATTTTGTGAGATCTACATGGTATGACACTCCCACTTGACTAATTTCTAGGATGTTCATGTGAATGGTGTGTCTTCTTTGTCGAAGCCCGTCTAAGCCAATTATCCAAGTCCACCTTGAGTCAAGCCATTGTGTCTTTTTCTTGATTTAATGTTTGCCAAGAACCTTTGAAATCACTCAAGTCCAATCTTTGAACCAAAAAAATCCAAAAAAAAATATAAAATTGCCATAAAAAAATTAGTCAAGTCCAACCTTTGAACAATCCTTTAGAGTTATTAGTCCTCAGTTTAGTGCTATCAGAACCTCTATCAATGCCATCTATCATATCATGTTTCAATGCTTTCAGTCTGTCCTTCAATGCTATCAGTCATTCTGTTAGCGCTATTGGGCTAATTGTTAGCACTATTGGGCCAACTTTTAGCGCCATATTTTCCCATGACCAAAAATCACTAAGTGTCCTATAGTTGGTTTTCCTAGAAGAATTAAAACATCCTTGTGATGTGGCATCATCCCAAAAAATCATCCTCCTAAGTCCATCCTTTGTCCAATTTCATCATCCCATTTTGACCTTAGAGAAAATCATTTTGATCTTGGACCCTTGACCTTAACTCATCCATCTCAATTCCAAATCAATTATTATCCCCAACCTTTCACTCCAATTCCATCCAAATCCAAAATATTTTTCACCCCATCCAAACCCTAGTCCAAGTCCATCCTCTCACATCTATCCATTTGACCTTAGAGAAACATTTTGATTTTTGGACCTTTGACCTCATTTCAACCACTTTAATCTAAACCAACATAGTCACCCTTCATCCAAGTCAAACAACATCCCAAACTTAGGCCAACCCTAATCCAAATCATCCCAACCTTCATCTATATATTCAAACCTTAACCCAACCAAATCAATCATCATCCAACATTAATTCAAATCAACTTTAGCCAAATCAAATCAAATCAACATATCCAAAATCATCCCCTAAATCAAATTGGTGCAAGTCTAAATCTATATCTCATCCTTTATCCCCTAATTTATAAGAGAGCTCAAGCATTTGTCTACCTTAAGTTATTTTATAAATTAACCTTTAGCAACCTTAGGTTAACTTGACCTAGGAGCCTTGACTACTCCTAAGTTAGTGAATTCTAAGGTTCCCCATTTTGCTTGGAGGTCTTGTTTACCCCAAGTTAAATAATCCTCATTCCCTTTTTGCCTAAGTGTCTTAGTCCACCTTAAGTAAAGAGAGAAATATCCTTGAAATCCATAAGATCTAAATTTATTTTTAGCCCTCTTTTGATTTGGTCATCCTTATCAATCAGCACCAAAATTTATCCAAAGTATCCCTCACATCACTAATCTAAAGTCATTATCTAAAGTATCTAAAATCATCTAAAGCATCCTTGATCATTTAGCATCCAAATTTATTCCAAATATCCCTTAAATATCCATTCCAAATTCATCATCCAAATTTACCCTAAGTGTTGATAACTGAGAGGGGGGGGTGAATCAGTTATCTTAATTATTTCATCTTTCTGAACTTTCTTAACAATTAATGCAACATCAATTCAAATAAGCAAACATAACCATGAGATGGAAATACACATGACACAATATTTTTGATGTGGAAATCTTGTTAAGGGAGAAAACCACGGGGTGATTAACCCAAGATTGTATTCTCTGTTAGAAGAATAGAAATACAAAATGGCACTTGCCAATTAGGGCTCACTGCCCGAGCACACTGCTGACAAGAGGTTCACTGCCTACAAGAGACTTACTGTCTACAAGTTGTAAGAAGAATAACAAGATCCTTGAACTGATGAGAAGCATCCACATATGCTGAGGTTCAGTTTCGGTTAGGCTCAATACACTGATCTGCTGCACTTCATCCTTACTCTTCTTTGGTGCTGTTGACCTGTCACATACTGAACTTGTCTTCGTGCTTACACACTATTCTTCTACTTTTCTTCACACATGCAACCACAAAAACAACAAATCTCATCGAAATCCATTTGGTATATATATTTGCACAAAGGATTTCATCCTCTTTCTAGTCGGCATCTGGAATAGTCAGTATTTCCCAAACTTTAGTCTGTCGGTTGAATCCTTGCTTACCAAGTGATGCGGATCAAAAAGATACTTATAGAAGTCATCTAACATGTTAGCCAATCATGAATGATACCTTAGGAATCTTGATTATCATCAATATCTTATCCGGAATAATGTCTGATGCTCTGCTGGTCAGTTCTTCCTCTATCTATTCTGCCAACTGGACCCCAATACTTGAATGCTCATATCTCTTCACTCCTTCATCACCGGAGGCTCAATTCCTGGAATCTATTAGTCAAGGTACTCCTCTTGACTTCCTCAAGTCTGTACTTTCCAAGGATACTTCCTCTGAGAGATCCGGACTTGACTGTCAGACCTTGCCACAACACTCTGTTCTTGCTTACCGGACCGCAACACTCTTCAATCTGACTTCCAGTATAGGCACACTATGTCCTACGGATGTGTGGGATGAATTTTGTTGCCATCAATGACAACAATCATGAAGCTCCAATGTGTCTCTTGCCAACAATCTCCCCCTTTGGCATTGATGGCAACACTTAGTGAAAAATGACTAAGTGTTATACTATACTCCCCCTTATACTCCCCCTTGGTTGACTCTCTCTTCTAATGTACATTTTTCTAGAGCTCCCCCTTAGCTGGATTCCACATTTTTCACTGTTCTTCACTCCCCCTTTGACATCAATGACAAAGGGTAGGGTCCGCACACCAAAATTCCAAAAATTCAACTATACTTAGCTGCATAAGTATATAAATAGGTTATACTTACATATACTATAGTATGTCTACAAAAATTGTTTTCAACTGTACAACTTCTGTCACCCAACTCTGCTTCATCCTATCCAAAATTGAGATGTGACCACTCAACAGGAATGCAAAATCTTCTGCCCTCTTGAGATATGTAGGATCACTGGTCTGAGCTGTGCTCTGAGCATCAGTTAGAGCCTCATGCATGGCCTCTAACTTAGGGATAATGATCCCTCTGAGTTCACTTAACCTGATTGTTCTATTTTTCTTCTCCTTCTCAAGCTTCTTTATTTCAGCTATGAGTGTAATAGTTTGACATTCTTGATTTACTATAGGAGTGGAGAGAGGATCAAAACTTTGAGATAAACTTGTCAGTTTATCCTCTTGCTCTTTTACTTTCTTCTCAATATCCTTGGTTACTTTAGGCCAGGATAAACAAAATTTGTAGATATCTTCGCCATCTTTAAGAGCATTTTCCAAGCTCTTTATTCCAATATCCATAACTCTCCTATCATTTGTTATAAGCCTTGTAACTATGAGAATCTCTTATTCAAAAATTCTTTCCGAACCTTCTCCTCAGCCGATTTCTCTAGAGATTCAAAATGTGTACTAACACTATTTACTAGAGATTTGAGATTATCAGATGAAGAGGCTGAGGGATCTTTCTGAAAAGATGGCATGATCTTCTCCAATACACCAGATGCAGTTTCTATGAGTTCACAATCTTCCATGTGAGACTTTAGCATTTTTTCTTTTGCCTTTGCTTGAGTGAAGGATGCTAGCTTCATGGTTTGCACTGGAGAGAGGGAATCAAAATTAAATGGACCTTGAAGCAACTTTGGTTCATCAAATTCCATCATCTCTTTGGTCAAGAAATCCTTGTCTGCTTCTGCTGTGTCTCTTGCCGGAGACAAAATTTTCTCTTCTACAGCCTTACCACTGTCATCTGTAGCTTTTTCTATCTTTGATTCTTCTTCTCTTCCCTTTCCTTATTCTTCTTGACTAGATTTTTCTTTTATACTTTCTTCTCCTTTAGATCTGGAGACTGCTGGAGAGTTCGGATTTACTTCTCCTTGAACTTCCTCTTTCGAAGCAGAGGAATCTAAGTCCTTACCTTTTTCTTCACCTGTCTCCTTTACCTCTTCTACTATTGTCTCAGTAGATTCTTCTTTGTCATCCATGGCAGATGTTTCATCACCTAAGTCCTCTATGACAGGAATATTGAATTTTTTATAGGCATTCTTGAGGATTTCTTCAGTTTCTTTTGCCACTTTATCAGTTTCTCCAAGCATAAGCTGATTCATTCTAGCTTTGCTCTGGAACTCATCTTTGCAATCTTTAAAGACCATGTTTATTTGCTTTGGAGTGATGGAGGGATAAAGTTGAATAGCAATTTGTTCCCAGATTTCTAGATCTTTTGCTCGGGCATTGTTCTTCCTCATTTCAAGTTCTTTCTCTAAACTTTTGGGAATTAGAGAGATGATTTAAATAAAAGCCTTATTGTATATGTTTAAATACTTAATTGTGGCTTCCTCCAGAATCTTTTTATCTACATCATTGTATGCATCATAGAATTTTGTTATTGGTTGCAGGTTCCCATACATAGTGACTTCTTTGACTACATCATCTAAGGACAGAGTGGGTCTTTCAACAAACTCTTCTGCCTCAGCCTCCTTATCTTCATTGGATACTTTCTTCTTCTTCTTCATCTTCTTGATCTCTTCATCAGATTCTGTCTCTTCTTCATCCTTTTGACTGATATAAGACCTTGTGGCCTTTGTCTTAGTTCTTTTCTCTGCTTTACTAGATGGTTTTGCTTCCGGTTTTGATGCCTTTGAGGTCTTAGCAGTTGTAGGTGCAGACCTCTTAGAGGATCTGGTCTAGGAGGGGGCTTCTACCTGATCACTTTCCTTTTCTGCTTCTTTCTTCTCTTTCTCTGCTCTTTCCATCTTTTCTCTATGTGCATCAAGTGCCTCTTTTGAGATTCCATGCCTCTTGGCAAATTCTTCTACCTCTTTTCTCACTTTTCTCTTCATCTCCAGTTGTCTGAGCTCCACATGGATTTTTATGCTTAATTCTTCAAAGGTTCCAAACCTTTCTGCCTTAGGATCCTTGGGCTGACTTAGCATGTGTTGAACATGCAGCTCTACAATTTTCTCATCAACTTCATACCCCATTGGCATGATCCACACTGTTCTTGGTTCCACTGCCTCCATTAGGCACTGATCAGTTTCTACCATAAAGCATATTGTATCTTTATATTTTTCAACTAAAGATTGGGGGATTCTCTCTCTTGCTTGCATCATGCTCTGAAAATTCTTGAAATAGCCCCAGAGAGCTGTATTCTATGCCTTGGCATCACCAAGCCCATGTATATAATCTCTGATTTGAATGGCTACTGGTATATCATTCTACCATACCCAACCATAGATCCGAGAAGCTCATTCATGTAATAAAAGAATAGGTAGAGTATCAAACCACCATATTTGAAAGAGTTCTTCTTATCCTTCTTTATCTTCTGCAGATTCTCCAAGAGTTGGTTCAGAAGGAGCTCATCATAGTCTGCATTCTTCCTCCACATTTCATAAGCAGTATATATAGTAGTTCCAGATACTAAATTCTCCCTGCTGGAGTGATATATCTTATATCCAATTATCATTGATGCAAACTTGATATCCAGATCTGTGATATCCTCAATAGTCATTGCTCTTTTGTCAAACTTCAATCTGGTAGCCTCACTTACAATTTGGTTTTTGATAGATTTGAGAATAGGCATCTCACCAGTTGAGTGTAATCCGGTTATAGCCTTAATGGCATCTTTAGTGATCTTAAATGGCCTGTTCAACCATATGAAGTTGTCATGCATTCGGCTCAGAATATACCAGACCCATTCATCCTCTGGAAAATAGGGGAAATGAATGCATTGTGCAAAATGTTTTTCCTGAATAGATTTATACTGGGTTTTGAGTTTGAATGAGTCATCTATCAATTACTTGTGATAGATATAGACTAGCTTATAATCCCCAAATTCTTCAATACTCACATGAATATATGCCCTAACATCTTCTATATGCAGAACCCCATGCAGAATGCTTGAAAAAGTGCCTAGGGGATCAACTTCTAGGGATTTATATGGATGCTTCTTAAATTTAGGGCGTGGCCTATCAGAAATCTTCACCACATTTGGAGTACCCATCTTTCAAAGATTTTTAGAGAGATATTTAAGAATGGAAAATACCTTTTACGCTTCTAGGTTTCACAGAGTGAGCCGGATCGATTGCTAGATGAATCAACTTCTGCAGATGATCTTTGATGGGCTTGAGGAGATTTGTTGCAGAGCTCTTTATCACTTCTTCTTCAATGCAGAATGATCAAGTGTTTGATAAGAAAGCCCTTATATTATTCCGCAAACCCTAATACCAAGTTGCAATAAATGCTCGACTTAAGTCATTCCGGTTTGCCTTGTTTTTCTTATTCGGATGACTTTGATGAACTGGATCAATCTTGTTCTAAACATCTTGCAAATCTTCCATATCTTAAAAATAGTTTATTTAGATGTTTCTCTATAAACCCTTTAATCCGTAGCTCTCCTTGTGCCAATTCCAGCACTAATTAACTAGCTGGGGGAATTTTTTTTTCCTTGTGTCTCCCCCTGAGCCAGAGCTCACTTTTTAATTTTCGGAAGGAATATCAGCACCAGATTCTGGTGTGGATCCATCCCCTACATTTTCTGTACTTCTCTTCACCCAAATCTTGTTCATCTCACTTTGAACTTTATCCGCATTCACTTTTCCTTTTCCCTTGTATTGATTCTGATTGCGATGTACCGGACCTCTTTTGTCCTAATTCTTGTTTCTACAGAATTTGGCAATATGACCGGATCTATTGCAATTGAGGCAAACAACATTTCTTTGCATATTTGATTGATATCCTCTTGATTTGCATTGATTAGCCATATGACCCATTCTATTGCATGCAAAGCATCTACCATTGAAAGAATTGTTCATTTGCATATTTCTGCATTCATGAGATTTGTGACCATACCTTTTGTAGTTAAAAAACTGTCCAGAGAAAGATGTATTAGTTTGATTCATTCTCTTCCTACACTGATTAGCTTTATGACCAATGTTATTGCAGTTGTGGCAGTATCCATTGAAGTATGAATATCTTTGAGCATTAGGTTGCCTCACCAGAGGTCTTCTAGGCCTGTTTCTTGGATTTTCTGATTCAAACTTCTTTTGACCAGATCTGGAGCTCTCACCTTTCTCATATCCCAAGCCATGCTTGTCATCTACCCTCTTTTGGCTTTCAAGAAGAACTTCAAGTTGAGCAGAACTTATCTTGAATTTCTCTTTGTATTCATTTGCTATTTGAAGATCCCTTTTAAGAGAGACAATTTGATCTTCTAGTTTTTCTTCATTATCTTTAGCATCTTCAAGATCGGATTCAAGATGTCTGATTATTCTATCCATCTTGTGGTAGTCTTCTGATTTCTCCTTGAGAGATTGTTTCAGATCATCTTCAGTTTTTCTTTTCTCTTCAATTTCTTGGGTAAATTTCATGACTCCTAATTCCATTTGATGTCTTACCATGATGATCTCTTTTGATAATTTTTCACATAACTTGGTTTTCTCCTTAAGATCTCCATTTGTATCATTTGCTTCACCTTGACTTGCCAATTGCTGAAGTAGTTCCTTTCTCTTTTTCATAGAGAGACTTAGTTTCCCTTTTAGTTCATTTATGAAATCATCAGCCTGTTTGAGTCTTTCCTTCAATTCATTGACTTCAGAATTAGATTTCTCAAGATCATCTAGGGCAGACTGAAGTTGCTCTCTCATACCATACACATCCATCTTAATTCATAGATCTTCCTCAAGCTGTTAGGCTCTGTTTGGAGGAACTTGGCTCTGATACCAATTGTTGATTACTGAGAGGGGGGGGTGAATTAGTTATCTTAATTATTTCATCTTTCTAAACTTTCTTAATAATTAATGCAGCATCAATTCAAATAAGCAAACATAACCATGAGATGGAAATACACATGCCATAATATTTTTGACATGGAAACCCTATTAAGGGAGAAAACCACAGGGTGATTAACCCAAGATTGTATTCTCTGTTAGAAGAATAGAAATACAAAATGGTACTTGCCAATTAGGGCTCACTGCCTGAGCACACTGCTCACAAGAGGCTCACTGGATACAAGAGACTTACTGTCTACAAGTTGTAAGAAGAATAACAAGATCCTTGAACTGATGAGAAGCATCCACATATGCTAAGGTTCAGTTCTGATTAGGCTCAATACACTGATTTGCTGCACTTCATCCTTACTCTTCTTTAGTACTGTTGACCTGTCACATACTGAACCTGTCTTCCTACTGACACACTGTTCTTCTACTTTTCTTCATAGATGCAACCACAACAACAACAACTCTCATCAAAATCCATTTGGTATATATATTCACACAAAGGATTTCATCCTCTTTCTAGTCGACATCTGGAATAGTCAGTATTTCCCAGACTTTAGTCTTTCAGTTGAATCCTTGCTTACCAAGTGATGCGGATCAAAAAGATACTTATAGAAGTCATCTAACATGTCAGCCAATCATGAATGATACCTTAGGAATCTTGATCATCATCAATATCTTATCCAGAATAATGTCTGATGCTCTGCCGGTCAGTTCTTCCTCTGTCTGTTCTGCCAACCAGACCCCAATACTTGAATGCTCATATCTCTTCACTCCTTCATCACCAGAGGCTCAATTCCTAGAATCTATCAGTCAAGGTACTCCTCTTGACTTCCTCAAGTCTGCACTTTCCAAGGATACTTCCTCTGAGAGATCTGGACCTGACTGTCAGACCTTGCCACAACACTTTGTTCTTGCTTACCAGACCGCAACACTCTTCAATCTAATTTCTGGTATAGGCACACTATGTCCTACAGATGTGTGGGATGAACTCTGTTGCCATCAATGAAAATAATCATGAAGCTCCAATGTGCCTCTTGCCAACACTAAGTACCCTTTAATCATCCTCAAATCCTATCACAAAATCACCTACTTATCCATCCACATTTGGTCCAAAAATATTTTGAAAATTAAACCATCCATTCATCCATTTATCTTTGGTCCAAAAATATATAAGGTCATTAAAATCATCCCTCCATCTTTGGTCCAAAAATCTCTTGAAAATCAATCTCTATGGTCACCAAAATCACTCATCCATTCACCCATTTATCTTTGGTCCAAAATATTTTGAAAATCAATATCTAAGGTCAAAACCTTAATCATCTTTACGTCACAAAATCAAACCAATCCATACCCTTTCATTGCATGCCACAAACAAGGTCCCTAGCTAGGAAGAACAAAGAAATGAATCAATATAGAGGAATTGGAATGCCAAGCACCGATCAAAACAATGTCCCTATAGTCCAACAACAAACATCCTTTGACACCAATGATATGATAAACCCTTAGGGATCCCAACAAATGCAACAAAAATCCAACACCATTAATGTCGATCAAGAAGTAATAGATTTTATGCAAGACCTCGACTCCATGGACTTACTAGACCGAGTCCTAAAATCGAACCCTAATAAATATCTTAAGTTCTTGATCCAAAATGGTTTTAATGTACCCAACCAACCCTCCACATCACAACCATCATCATCAAACACCACCACAACAACATCAATCCCTACCTCCACATCAACATCAACCATTACAATATCTACCCCCAAATCACCCTCAACATCTGTAACAATACCACACACACAAATGCTTCTACAAGTGTACCACAATTTGATGCCAACACCATAGCCTTCATGACACAACTTTTCTCCCAACCACTATTCAATATATCCAACATCCCTAACAATAACCCAAGCAACAACCCTTCACAAACATCTAATTTCACCTACATACAACCTCCAATTTCACAACCTCCTATTTCCCAACCTCCTATTTCACAACCACCCATTGTATCATCTTCTGTCCAAACCTTACAAAAAAATCAAAATCAACAACAACAAATCCTACCACATATCCTACAACAACTCAGAGCCTACCAAAAACATCAACAAAATCAAACCCAAACCTTACACCAACAACAAACACCTAACTTTCTCCAACATTTAATCCAACAATAACAATCAATCATACCACAACCACCTACCCAATATTTATCTAGCATTGGGCAAACTTTAATCCATAAGGTTGAGGACATACAACATGGGCATAAGAGAAAATAATATTCATTCGAAGACATTTGCCCATACCGATTTGATCGCACTATCCCCAGGCCTCCTTTCCCTAAAACTTTCAAAACATCCAAATTTGACAAATACAAAGGGAAATGGGACCCTAGGAAACACCTTAGGGAATTTTACATAGCTTTCTTAGAAGTCACATATGATAATAGATATCTAATGAGACTCTTCCCCTGAATCTTAGGAGGCCAAGTCACTGAATGGTTTGTCCACCTTCCCCCTGGTATCAAAACATTCCACAAACTTGCGGAGAAGTTTGTCAATCACTTCTCTTATAATTTTGAAAATGAAGTGTCCATGAGAGACCTTTGCAATACTAAACAATGAAATGGGGAATCCTTTGCCACCTTCTTGCAACGGTGGAGAAGCTTAGCAAGAAAACTCTGTTGGCCTATCCCCCAAAAACAATTGGTCACTATATTTGTGACTAACCTTAACCAAGAGATGGGATTCCACCTCCAAATTCAATGTGCATCCACCTTTGAAGAGGTCATTGACAGAGGAACCACAATCGAACAAGATCTCATAGCCAAGGGAGCTATCAAAATTTACCAAGAAAATGACAACAAAAATACCAATAACAAGGTCAATAGCAACAACAACTACAACAACAACACCTCCACAAACAACAACAACCAATCACATGAAAACCCCCACTTTTAGGGAAAGAGAAAAAACACCCTTAATGACGGTATCACCAACTTTAAGAATGTTCAAAATGTACAAACTACTACAACATCCAACCCATCAACAAACACTAATAATGTTAGCATTCCAAAAGGTCCATCAAGACAATCCAACACACCCAAATGAAAACTCACACCTTTAGGTGAGCCCATTGAAAACGTCTTGAGAAACCTCTTGAAGGCTGACCTCATCCAATTTCCCACCATTAGACCATATGACAACAACCAATTTTAGCCATCATGGTTTAATGAGAATGCATATTGTGAATTCCATCATGTCAAGGGTCATAAAAATTTCAAGTGTATGAGATTAAAGAATTGCATTCAAGACCTTGTCGATCATGGTGATATCACCATTGATGAACCACCCAAACAATCACCCAATGCAAACATAGGAGCATATAAGGATCCACTCCCTAATCACAACAAAGGAAAAGCTTCTTCCTCTAATCAACCCTATAATGTTGTCCCTCTGCCCTCTTCTTTTGACTCCGTCATGGGCCATATAGAAGAATCCTCCAACCGCATACCTACCATCACCATTAGAGACAAGACTCTTGATTGCACTGTCACCACCTGTCGCGGCCACATCTCCATTAGAGGAGCCCCAAACACCAATGATCAACCTTCCACATCTGCACCCACAAACAAGTACAACCTTCTTGAACAACTTGGGAAAACCCCCGCTCAAATCTCTATCCTAGAGTTGCTTCGCACATCCCCTCTGCACAAGGAAGTCCTTGACAAAGCCTTGATGGAGACTCGCATTCCTAACAACTTGATTGTTAATCAATTCCAAGCCTTGGTGGGACACCTCTGATAACCACAACATCTCACCTTTTCTAAGCAAGACCTTCCAAGCACAACTCATAATGAAGATCTCCACACCAAAGTCCAAATCCACAAACATACCATAAAAAGAGTCTTAATAGATGGTGGCTCTAGCCTAAACCGTTGCACTTTTAAATTAATAAAACAATTGGGATATTCCAATGTCATTGTGGACTCAAGCGATATCATCACCATCAAGGGATATGATGACACTGAGCACCTATCCAAAGGAACCATCAAGCTTCCTATCCAAGTAGGATAGAAAATTTTGGAGACCAAATGTCAAGTGCTTGATCTTGATCTCTCTTACAATATCCTCCTCAGCCGTCCATGGATCCATGCCATGTAGGCTTTTCCATCCACATTCCATTAATGCCTTAAGTTCCCTTAAAATGGCATGGAGGTTACTATCTATGCCGATCCACATCCTATTCAATATTTCACATTCTTGGAAGGAAATGATAAAACCTTCTTCCCATACAACAATGCCATCAATACATCCATCTCCAAACCAACACCACCCACCTCATACATCGACCCCTCTAACATTGCATCTACCTCATCACCATCATCCGTCCCCAAGATCAAGATCAAAGAAAGTAACCTAAGGTGTGGAGAGTACAACCTACATGGCACGTTCTGTGTAGGGCAACTTCCATCATCCCCCAAAACATTTGGTACATCTAAGACAATCTCCATGGTGATCATAAAATGTTAACCATCTCCAATCTTTGAGAGAAAACACTTGATGTAACAAGATGTCCTTGAAGACATATCATCATGGCTCTATAAAGATGAAGAACCAACTGTAGACACCCAAAATTGTCCATATCATAACATTACCTAGTCATACATGACCTTGCAAGACATCTTCTAATATTTTACCCTAGGTAATTACATTATCCCATTTATCGCACTTATAAATTCCACTTGATCAGATTTCCAATTAATTAAATAAATCTCATTTATTTAATTAATTCCCCTTCACATCTCCCAAAATAATTCAAATTAAATATTTGAATTAATCCCTCATCCCTCACTTTTTCCACATTGCAACATGTGTCACATGACTACAACTCTTCACATGCACAAATAATTTAAATAATTTTATTATTTAAATTATGAGATTCCCACTTACATCCTATTTTTAGCCCCACTCATTTGTGCGTCATAAGCATCTTTTCCTCCAAAATAAATAAAAGAATCCCACTTATTCCCTCACATCCTAATTTTAGCCTCATGTCATAACCCACTTAATGTGCATCATAGGCACTAAAATCAACTTTTAATTCTACCCATACACATCACACATTTGACTTTTAATCTTGGCCATCGAATTAAATCAGCTTTTGCTTATAAATGTAGCCTCACACAGGCCATTTGAGATCCATCTTCTAGTATCCTCACTCTACCAAAATTCTTCCAATCATCTCATCTCTATCCATCTATCTTCTTCTATCAATCTTTCATCTTATTGTTATTCTGCGAAAATGAGCAATCAACATCAACATATCAAATCATCCAATCAATCAACGATCTTGCATGCATCTATCATTTGAGATATCTTAAGTATTTGAAAGGTTTGGATTGAGGTAATGCACTTGTTTTGTTTTATCTTTTTCGTTTTGTCCAAATTTTTCATATACACCAACAACTCCTATCCTACTTGTTGAACAATATGGCAAGGGTATAGACATTGTCAATGGCATGGGCTATAAAGGACAAGGTGGTATGGGCCTACATGAGAAAGGTATTATGGAACCAATCCAAGCAAAAAGGACTCCCTATCATCAGGTCTAGGATATGGAAAATAATTGTCTACCCCCTCGTACATTGAATGTATCTTAAGTGATGTTGTGAGAGATTTTCCCGTAATTGAAAACAGTAGTGAAGAGGTTTATTAAGACTCTTTCACTGATTTTGTTGAATTATTAGAATCCTCCATCTGCACCATTTTCAACCTATCAACCACACCATCATCATCCAATGACCTTCTTCTTGTCTATCGACAACTCATTAACTCAGACCAACAAGGACTTCTTGTCCTTGATGTCAAACAAAATGATGAATCAATAGCTGAACTAATGGGGGTTAGAGATTACTTATCCTTTGGAGATCATAAAATTGCTTACATCATAGAACTAAACACATCCACATACTTTAGGGAGACATCCTTATCTCTTAGTCACAAGAATAGAAACATAAAAATAACATCCCCTAGTGAAAACTATGGCACTTTTAGATGTAGAAAAAATCAAAATAAATGATGTATCTTCTAGTGAAAACCTCCCTGAGGCACTAGAAGATGAGAGAATGGATCTCCCCAAGGTCTCTAAATTATATCAAGAGCAGTCACCCATCCTTGTACAAGCATCACAAGAAATGAACCTTGACACTAAGGAGTCACCTAAGATCACCTTTCGAGTTGCTCCTTTAACATCATTAGAACAAGAGACCTTTTTGGCATTCTTCAAGTAAAGGAGTCTAAATTTGCATGGACCTAAGCTGATATGTTGGTATTGGACCCCGTACTAGTCATCCATTATCTTGCTATACATCTTAATGCAAAACTGGTAAAGTAAAAACTAAGAAAAATGATTCCACAAGTGGCACTCCTCATCAAAGTAGAACTCAAGAAGCTCCTAGATGTGGCATTCATCCATCCTATTGACTACCCTGAATAGGTGTCAAACATTATGCTCGTAGCAAAAGTCATTGGTGGACGTCCACGTATGCATGGACTTTAGAGACCTAAACAAAGCATGTCCAAAATATGACTTCCATCTACCTAACATCGACATCATTGTCGATTTAACAATAGGGCATGAATTGGTATCACTAATGGACGGATATTCTGGTTATAACCAAATCAAGATCGCGGAAGAAGACCAACACAAGACAACTTTTATTTGTCCATGGGGAACATACTGCTGGGTTGTCATGTCCTTTGGCCTAAAAAATGTAGGATCTATATATCAAAGAGCATTGACAGAAATATTCATGACATTTTCCATAGCATCATGGAAGATTATGTTGACCTATTGGGAAAATAAAAAACAAGGGGTGAACATTTACAAGTGTTGGCTAAGATATTTGACAAGCTAGAACAATACAAAGTGAGGCTCAATCCTAGGAAATGTGTCTTTGGAGTCACCTCAGGAAAGCTCATAGGCTACATTGTATCAAGAAGAGGCATAGAAGTAGACCCTACAAAAGTGAAAGGTATTATGGAACCAATCCAAGCAACAAGGAATCCCTATCATCAAGGTCTAGGGTATGGAAAACAATTGTCTACCCCCTCGTACAAGGTCTAGATGTATAGCAAGATAATGGATGACTAGTACGGGGTCCAATACTGACATATCAGCTTAGGTCCATGCAAATTTAAACTCCTTTACTTGAAGAACGCCAAAAAGGTCTCTTTTTCTAATGATGTTAAGGGAGCAACTCGAAAGGTGATCTTAGGTGACTCCTTAGTGCCATGGTTCATTTCTTGTGATGCTTCTACGAGGATGGGTGACTACTCTTGATATAATTTAGGGACCTTGGGGAGATCCATTCTCTCATCTTCTAGTACCTTAGGGAGGTTTTCACTAGAAGATACATCCTTTATTTTGATTTTTTCTACATCTAAAAGTGCCATAGCGTGGTTTTCACTAGGGGATGTTATTTTTATGTTTCTATTCTTGTGACTGAGAGATAAGGATGTCTCCCCGAACTATGCGGATGTGTTTAGTTCTATGATGTAACCAACATGATCTCCAAAGGATAAGTAATCTCTAACACCCATTAGTTGGGATATAAAGGACAAGGTGGTATGAGCCTACATGAGAAAGGTATTATGGAACCAATCCAAGCAACAAGGAATCCATATCATCAAGGTCTAGGGTATGGAAAACAATTGTCTACCCCCTCATACATTGAATGTATCTTAAGTGAGGTTGTGAGAGCTTTTTCCATAATTGAAAACAGTAGTGAAGAGGTTTATTAAGACTATTTCACCAATTTTGTTGAATTATTAGAATCCTCCATCTGCACCATTTACAACTATCAACCACACCATCATCATCCAATGACCTTCTTCTTGTCTATCGACAACTCATTAACTCAGACCAACAAGGACCTCTTGTCCTTGATGTCACACAAAATTGTGAATCAATAGCTAAACTAATGGGGGTTAGAGATTACATATCCTTTGGAGATCATAAAGTTGGTTACATCATAGAACTAAACACATCTGCATACTTCAAGGAGACATCCTTATCTCTTAGTCACAAGAATAGAAACATAAAAATAACATCCCCTAGTGAAAACCATGCTATGGCACTTTTAGATGTAGAAAAAATCAAAATAAAGTATGTATCTTCTAGTGAAAACCTCCCTAAGGCACTAGAAGATGAGAGAATGGATCTCCCCAAGGTCCCTAAATTATATCAAGAGCAGTCACCCATCCTCATAGAAGCATCACAAGAAATGAACCTTGGCACTAAGGAGTCACCTAAGATCACCTTTTGAGTTGCTCCCTTAACATCATTAGAACAAGAGACCTTTTTGGCGTTCTTCAAGTAAAGGAGTCTAAATTTGCATGGAACTAAGCTAATATGTCAGTATTGGACCCCGTACTAGTCGTCCATTATCTTGCTATACATCTTGATGCAAAACTGGTAAAGCAAAAACTAATAAAAATGATTCCACAAGTGGCACTCCTCATCAAAGTAGAACTCAAGAAGCTCCTAGATGTGGGATTCATCCATCCTATTGACTACCCTGAATGGGTGTCAAACATTATGCTCGTAGCAAAAGTCATTGGGGGACATCCATGTATGCACGGACTTTAGAGACCTAAACAAAGCATGTCCTCAATATGACTTCCATCTACCTAACATTGACATCATTGTCGATTTAACAATAGGGCATGAATTGCTATCACTAATGGACAAATATTCTGGTTATAACCAAATCAAGATCACCGAAGAAGACCAACACAAGACAACTTTTATTTGTCCATGGAGAACATACTGCTGGGTTGTCATGTCCTTTGGCCTAAAAAACGTAGGAGCTATATATCGAAGAGCCTTGACAGAAATATTCATGACCTTTTCCATAGCATCATGGAAGATTATGTTGACCTATTCGGAAAATAAAAAACAAGGGGCAAACATTTACAAGTGTTGGCTAAGATATTTTACAAGCTAGAACAATACAAAGTGAGGCTCAATCCTAGGAAATGTGTCTTTGGAGTCACCTCAGGAAATCTCGTAGGCTACATTGTATCAAGAAGAGGCATAGACATAGACCCTGTAAAAGTGAAAGGTATTATGGAACCAATCCAAGCAACAAGGAATCCCTATCATCAAGGTCTAGGGTATGGAAAACAATTGTCTACCCCCTCGTACATTGAATGTATCTTAAGTGAGGTTGTGAGAGCTTTTCCCGTAATTGAAAATAGTAGTGAAGAGGTTTATTAAGACTCTTTCACCAATTTTTTTGAATTATTAGAATCCTCCATCTGTACCATTTACAACCTATCAACCACACCATCATCATCCAATGACCTTCTTCTTGTCTATCGACAACTCATTAACTCAGACCAACAAGGACCTCTTGTCCTTGATGTCACACAAAATGATGAATCAATAGATGAACTAATGGGGGTTAGAGATTACTTATCCTTTGGAGATCATGAAGTTGGTTACATCATAGAACTAAACACATCCGCATACTTCAGGGAGACATCCTTATCTCTTAGTCACAAGAATAGAAACATAAAAATAACATCCCCTAGTGAAAACCACGCTATGGCACTTTTAGATGTAGAAAAAATCAAAATAAAGGATGTATCTTCTAGTGAAAACCTCCCTAAGGCACTAGAAGATGAGAGAATGGATCTCCCCAAGGTCCCTAAATTATATCAAGAGCAGTCACCCATCCTCATAGAAGCATCACAAGAAATGAACCTTGGCACTAAGGAGTCACCTAAGATCACCTTTTGAGTTGCTCCCTTAACATCATTAGAACAAGAGACCTTTTTGGCGTTCTTCAAGTAAAGGAGTCTAAATTTGCATGGACTTAAGCTAATATGTCGGTATTGGACCCCGTACTAGTCGTCCATTATCTAGCTTACATCTTGATGCAAAACTAGTAAAGCAAAAACTAAGAAAAATGATTCCACAAGTGGCACTCCTCATCAAAGTAGAACTCAAGAAGCTCCTAGATGTGGGATTCATCCATCCTATTGACTACCCTGAATGGGTGTCAAACATTATGCTCGTAGCAAAAGTCATTGGGGGACATCCATGTATGCACAGACTTTAGAGACCTAAACAAAGCATGTCCTAAATATGACTTCCATCTACCTAACATTGACATCATTGTCGATTTAACAATAGGGCATGAATTGCTATCACTAATGGACGGATATTCTGGTTATAACCAAATCAAGATCACCGAAGAAGACCAACACAAGACAACTTTTATTTGTCCATGGGGAACATACTGCTGGGTTGTCATGTCCTTTGGCCTAAAAAACGTAGGAGCTATATATCAAAGAGCCTTGACAGAAATATTCATGACCTTTTCCATAGCATCATGGAAGATTATGTTGACCTATTGGGAAAATAAAAAACAAGGGGCAAACATTTACAAGTGTTGGCTAAGATATTTGACAAGCTAGAACAATACAAAGTGAGGCTCAATCCTAGGAAATGTGTCTTTGGAGTCACCTCAGGAAATCTCGTAGGCTACATTGTATCAAGAAGAGGCATAGACGTAGACCCTGTAAAAGTGAAAGGTATTATGGAACCAATCCAAGCAACAAGGAATCCCTATCATCAAGGTCTAGGGTATGGAAAACAATTGTCTACCCCCTCGTACATTGAATGTATCTTAAGTGAGGTCGTGAGAGCTTTTCCCGTAATTGAAAACAGTAGTGAAGAGGTTTATTAAAACTCTTTCACCGATTTTTTTGAATTATTAGAATCCTCCATCTGCACCATTTACAACCTATCAACCACACCATCATCATCCAATGACCTTCTTCTTGTCTATCGACAACTCATTAACTCAGACCAACAAGGACCTCTTGTCCTTGATGTCACACAAAATGATGAATCAATAGCTGAACTAATGGGGGTTAGAGATTACTTATCCTTTGGAGATCATAAAGTTGGTTACATCATAGAACTAAACACATCCGCATACTTCAGGGAGACATCCTTATCTCTAAGTCACAAGAATAGAAACATAAAAATAACATCCCCTAGTGAAAACCACGCTATGGCACTTTAGATGTAGAAAAAATCAAAATAAAGGATGTATCTTCTAGTGAAAACCTCCCTGAGGCACTAGAAGATGAGAGAATGGATCTCCCCAAGATCCCCAAATTATATCAAGAGTAGTCACCCATCCTCATAGAAGCATCACAAGAAATGAACCTTGGCACTAAGGAGTCACCTAAGATCACCATTCGAGTTGCTCCCTTAACATCATTAAAACAAGAGACCTTTTTGGTGTTCTTCAAGTAAAGGAGTCTAAATTTGCATGGACCTAAGCTGATATGTCAGTATTGGACTTTGTACTAGTCGTCCATTATCTTGCTATACATCTTGATGCAAAACTGGTAAAGCAAAAACTAAGAAAAATAATTCCACAAGTGGCACTCCTCATCAAAGTAGAACTCAAGAAGCTCCTAGATGTGGGATTCATCCATCCCATTGACTACCTTGAATGGGTGTCAAACATTATTCTCATAGCAAAAGTCATTGGGGGACATCCACGTATGCACAGACTTTAGAGACCTAAACAAAGCATGTCCTAAATATGACTTCCATCTACCTAACATCGACATCATTGTCGATTTAAGAATAGGGCATGAATTTCTATCACTAATGGACGGATATTCTGGTTGTAACCAAATCAAGATTGTGGAAGAAGACCAACGCAAGACAACTTTTATTTGTCCATGGGGAACATACTACTGGGTTGTCATGTCCTTTGACCTAAAAAACGTAGGAGCTATATATCAAAGAGCCTTGACAGAAATATTCATGACCTTTTCCATAGCATCATGGAAGATTATGTTGACCTATTGGGAAAATAAAAAACAAGGGGCAAACATTTACAAGTGTTGGATAAGATATTTGACAAGCTAGAACAATACAAAGTGAGGCTCAATCCTAGGAAATGTGTCTTTGGAGTCACCTTAGGAAAGCTCGTAGGCTACATTGTATCAAGAAGAGGCATAGAAGTAGACCCTGCAAAAGTGAAAGGAATAGTTAAAATGCCTCCACCTAAGAATCTCAAGAAGCTACGTAGGCTACAAGAAAAGCTTCAATTAATTAGACGATTTATCACCAATAAGTGTCAACCATTTCAGCATCTCCTAAGTAAAAATGTAGCGTTCACATGGGATAAAAATTGTCATAAGGCCTTCAAGTAGCTGGAATAGTACCTCACTATGCCTCAAGTCCTCACTCCACTAAAACAAGGACAACCCCTACTTCTCTATATCTCCACAACAGAAACAATGATAGGGGCCCTATTAGCACAAAACGATGAGCAAGGAAAGGAAGAACCATTTACTACATGAGCCGTACCTTAGTGGCATATGAGCTTAATGACACCCACATCAAATGAGCATTCCTTGCAGTTATCTTCACATCCTAGAAACTAAGACACTACATGGTCAATCATAATATGAAGCTCATAGCAAAAATTGATCCACTAAAGTAACTATTGTTATGAGTAGCTCTTACAAGATGAATGGCTAAGTGGGTCAGGATCTTGAGTGAATTTGACATAGAGTATACAAAAAGGAAGGCCATTAAAGGACAAGTCATTTCAGATCAGCTAGCTAATGCACCCATCCCTATAGAATATCCACTCCTTTCAAAGTTCTGAGATGAGTCAATTCTTACAATGGCACCTACAATAGAGTGGAAAATGTATTTTGATGGATCCTACATGCATTGTGGCTTGGGGGTAAGAATCCTCTTCGTAACCCCTCAAGGAGATTACATACCAAAATCCTACAAAATAACATTTCTATGCACCAACAATGTGGTAGAGTATGAGACTTTTATCACAGGACTCCAAATGGCCATCCAATGGAAGATTGAGAAGCTAATGGTCTATGGTGATTCCCAACTAGTCATAAAACAGGTCAATAGTGAGTACAAGACAAAAGATGATAAGCTCATGTTGTATAAGAGGATGGTTGATGAATTCAAAGAATACTTCAACGAAATCCACTTTGAGTAGGTTCCGAGGCTAAACAATAAAGAGTAGATGCCATGGCTACCATAAGATCTTTGGTTGACATGAAGAAAAACAACTAGAAATGTGAATTCCATATTGAAGAACTTTAGGTGCCTGCTTATGATGTGCCACAATTCGAGTTAGTCTGCGACATTGTTGGTCCCTTATCCCCATGGTATCAAGACATCTACCAATATCTCCATGACAACATCATCCCACCTAACCTATCTTCTAACCAATGACAATTCTTCATCTGTCGAACGTCTTATTTCTCCCTCATCGACGACACACTATACTAAAAGAGTCTTGATGGTACCCTTCTAAGGTGTCTCGATTCTCAAGAAGTTGAAACAACCTTGCAAGAGGTACATGAGGGTATTTGTGGGGCACACTCAAGTGGACCTTGTTGAACACCCAAAATATTGAGAGGGGGGTGAATCAATATTCTGTTAAACCATTTACATATCAAACATTTAATCTATTTAACATATTTAATTCCAATAAGGGAAATTAAGCATGAAGTAAACACCCACAACTCATAACACATAAACATCAGATTTATGTGGAAAACCCAAGAAGGGAAAACCATGGTGAGGATTAGCTCATAATATAAAGTAGTATCAACACTAATTACAAAAGGCTCACTGTTGGAGGGCACACTGCCTAGAAGAAAGGGTCACTACCACAGGGCTCACTACCCAAGGACTCAATGTCTTGAAAGAAAGAGATAGAAGAGGTGGCTCACTGCCAGAGTTGAACTATTATGATTGCATCTAACATATGCATGAAGTACAGTTCCATTGAAGTTTAAAGTATTAAAACAACATTCGTCACACTATTATGAAATACTAGACTCTACTGCTATGCATTCATTCAATTCGCTTTCACAAACACTTGTCACATTACACCTTCATTCACACTATTATATACATCACATTCATAGCATACATTTTCACAATCACGATCCCTTTACACTTATTTATATTGTCTTCAACCTTGAGAACATTCTCCAAGGTCGACATTACACCTGAACACAAAAGATTCAAATTAGGTCTAGACCTAAACACTCTCGTGGTGGAAAAGAATGAAGGAAGACCACAACACATCTTATCTTGGACCTAAATTCATCCAAGCATGCTGCTCCACACTTTCATAATCACCAAAGCAACTCTACAATTAGTGTAAACCCCCAAGGCTAGCCAAACCTGTGTTAACACAATGTTATTTTAAGTACACACTTCCTCAAACCCAAAAAGGACTTGTAGACCACATGAAAGGCTTCACAATAATCTAGAGTATTCCATGAACATCATGAAACATTCTGAAATCCAACAAATTCCTCTACAACAACTTTCACCTACTGCACACCTTTATCATGTTTATCCAGCATGCTTAACTATCTCTACCATACATTATATCTTTAGAAATCTAATTCCAGAGGACCAAACCAAGAACAACTTCAACATGAGAAAGATATAAACCTTATAAGCATAATTCCAGAACCGCAAGTTCTAAAACTTCTTTGTGGAGAAATGCAGAGTAAAGACATTTCTCCTAGACACCTTTGCACAACTAAAAAACATAGTCCACACATTGGTGAACACAATTTTCTCTGCACAATGAATCGGAGCACCAAATTTGGAATATAACAACTCTTAACACCTTTGAACAACATATCCAAACTGCAAACACAGATCTTCAATATAGAGGAAATGCGGAGCAAAATAATAACACTACTTTGTAAGCCAAAATGCTACTTCAACACACTTTTTCCTTTATTAATCAAATTTTCTCAAAAGAACTTGGAAACTAACCAACAAAAACATATTCCTAACAAATTCAACATCTCTTCAAGGAAACCACATCATCTTCAGCAAATCAAGTCGACCAAATAGCTCACACCATTACAACAACCTCATCTCAGAGATAGTATCCACTCAACACTAACTACTCATACTCTTGCACCACAAGCAACTCACACAAATGACACAGTTGACACCAATGACAACACCAATTACACATACTTGCAACAATCTCCCCCCTTGTCATTGATGGCAACACATAATGTAAAAACCCATCAAGACAAAACTTTGCACTAAACTTTTTTTCTTTCTTACTCTCCCCCTTTCTTTCTTTCTTTTACAACCCATACTTTCTTCTCTGACCACTGACTCTTTTCTTTTTCACATTGCTCTCTCTCCCCCTTTGACATCAATGGCAAAGGGCTACACATCTCACTTTCAATCTTACTTTTAGACAACTGCTCCAACTTGTACCTACTTACTACTGCTTTGCAACATCATTTATTTTACTATTATGCATGCTCCCCCTTAGAAGCAACCAACATTAGAACTTACTCCCCCTGATTGCAACAACCATCATGACCACTACCTACTCCCCCTAAGAGTTAGCCTCCAACATTAGTCTAGAACAAGAAATGAAACTTGAACTCCACTAGACTGATGCATCTCCTTATGCATCTAGTTCAAAGGAGGAGGGGCAATAACCCCTAACTTCTCCCGGAGATACTCAAATGTATCCTTAGAAAGAGCCTTGGTGAATATGTCAACAATTTGATCCTTTGTAGGCACATACTCAAGCTTCACTTCATTCTTTGCAACCTTCTCTCTAAGAAAGTGATGTTGGGTTGAGATATGTTTTGTCCTTGATTGCATCACCAGATTCTCTGAAATGTTAATAGCACTGGTATTATCATAGAAGATAGGAATTGGCTCATCATATACAATGTTGATATCCTTCAAAGTTTGCTTCATCCACAACACTTGTGTGCAACAAGATGCTTCTACAATGTATTCTACCTCTGCAGTAGATAAAGATACTAAATCTTGCTTCTTACTTAGCCATGACACCACTCTGTCTCCAAGAAAGAATGCGCTGCCACTTATACTTTTTTTGTCATCAACATATCCAGCCTAATTTGCATCTGTGTAAGCACTTAGAGTAAAGTCATTATCCTTTGGATACCACAAGCTATGATCCAAAGTACCCTTTAAATATCTGAATATCCTCTTCACTATTGCAACATGTGACTCTCTAGGATGTTCTTGAGATCTAGCCACAATACATACTGCATGCATAATATCCGGTCTAGTAAGGAGTTAAGTATAACAATCCTCCAATCATTGACCTATATCTGCTCTGATACTGATTGTTGAATGCACAAGACAATTGAGAGGGGGGGTGAATTAGTTGTAGATTAAAATTCCAAAACCCTCACACACATTCAAATCCACATTAATCCAATTAACCTTTAAACTGTTATGTTGATTAAACATGAAAAGAAAATAACAAAAACTAAATCTCAACAACACCATACACAAGAGAACACCAGATCTACATGAAAAACCTAAGAAGGGAAAAACCACGATGAGAATTAGCTCACAATATAAAGTAGTAACAACACTGAATTACAAAAGGCTCACTGTCAAAGGGATCACTGCCTAGAAAGAAAGAGATAGAAGAAGTGGCTTACTGCCAAGATTTGAATTGTTATAATTGCATCTGACATATGCATGGAGTACAGTTCCAATGAAGCTCAAAATCAACATCACCTCTGCAGCATCACTGAAGAATAGTAGACACCTTCTACTCACTGCATCCAATAATCTTACACATGAAGGCTTGTACTGCACCACACACTCAACCAAACTATTACTCATATTACATCCATCATGTGCACACCCAATCACGATCCCTTGACACTCATTTATATTGTCATCAACCTTGAGAACATTCTCTAAGGTCAAAAAATCACCTCAACCTAGAAAATTCAAATTAGGTCTGGACCTAAACATTCCCGTGGTGAAAAGGAATGAAGATAAACCACAACACATCTTAGCTTGGACTTAAATTCATCCAAGCACGCTACTCCACACTTTCACAATCACCAAAGCAACTTCACAATTAGTGTAAACACCCAAGGTCATCCAAACATGTGTTAACACAATGAACTTTTAAGTACATTCTTCTTCAAACCCAAAGATGACATGCAGACCGTATGCAAGGCTTCAACACAATCTAGAGTATTCCACAAACATCCTGAAACATGTTGAAAATCAACAAATTCCTCTGCAAAAACTTTCACCTGCCGCACACCTTTATCTTGTTTATCCAGCATGCTTAACTATCTCTGTCATACATTGTATCTCTAGAAATTGACTCCCGGAGCACCAAACCAGGAACAACTTCAATAGGAGAAAGATATAAACCTTATAATCATAATTCTAGAACCACAATATCTAAAACTTCTTTGCAGAGAAATGCAAAGCAAATACATTTCTTCCAGACACTTCTGCACAACTCAAAAACATAGTCCACACACTCGTGAACACAATTTTCTCTACACAATAAATCAGAGCACCAAATTTGGAATATAACAACTCTTAACACCTCTAAACAACATATCCAAACTGCAAAGACATATCTTCAACATAGAGGAAATGTGAAGCAAAAGAATAACACTACTCTATAAGACAAAATGCTACTTCACCACACTATTTCCTTTATTAATTAAATTTTCTCAAAAGCACTTGGAAACTAACCAACAAAAACATATTCCTAACAACTTCAACATATGTTCAAGGCAACCATATCATCTTCAACAAAGCAACATGACCAAATGTCTCACACCATTGCAACAACCCCATCTTAGAGACAGTATCCACTCAACACTAACTACTCATATTCTTGCACCATAAGCAACTCACACAAATGACACAGTTGACACCAATGACAACACAAGCTTGTTGACATCAATGACAATACTGATTACACATACTTGCAATAATCTCCCCCGTTGTCATTGATGGCAATACATAATGTGAAAAACCATCAAGACACAACTCTGCACCAAACTTCTTTCCTTTCTTACTCTCCCCCTTTCTTTCTTTCTTTTACAACTCATACTCTCTTCTCTGACCACTTACTCTTTTATTTTTCACATTGCTCTCTCTCCTTGTTTGACATTAATGGCAAAGGGTTGTACATCTCACTTTCAATATTACTTTTAGACAACTGCTCAAACTTGTACTTGCTTACTACTGCTCTGCAACATCATTTATTTTACTGCTCTTCATGCTTCCTCGTAGAATAAACCAGTATTAAAACTTACTCCCCCTAACTGCAACAACCATCACAACCACTACCTGCTTCCCCTAAGAGGTAACCTCCAACATCAGTCCAGAACATGAAATGAAACTTAAACTCTACTGGACCGATGCATCATCTCCTTATGCATCTAGTTCAAAGGAGGGGCAATAACCCATAACTTCTCCCGGAGATACTCAAATGTATCCTTAGGAAGAGCCTTGGTGAATATGTCAGCAACTTGATCCTTTGTCAGCACATAATCAAGTTTCACTTCATTCTCTACAACCTTCTCTCTCATAAATTGATATAAGATTGAGATATGTTTTGTCCTTGAGTGCATCACCAGATTCTTTGAAATGTTAACAGCATTGGTATTATCACAGAAGATAGGAATTTACTCATCATATACAATGCTGATATACTTCAAAGTTTGCTTCATCCACAACACTTGTGTGCAACAAGATGCTACTGCAATGTATTCTTCCTCTGCAATAGATAAAGATACTAAATCTTGCTTCTTACTTAGTCATGACACCACTATGTCTCTAAGAAAGAATGCATCACCACTTGTACTTTTCCTGTCATCAACACATCTAGCCCAATCTACATTTGTGTAAGCACTTAGAGTAAAGTCATTATCCTTTGGTATACCACAAGGCATGATCCAACATGCCCTTTAAGTATTTGAATATCCTCTTGGTTCAAGAGCACCTAAAAGAACACCTTGGAGCAAGAAGACACAAATGATCAAAGGAGGAGCCCATGGAGAAAATCAAATCAACTGGAACATCCTAGAACCAATTATGACATGTTATAATGAGCAAAATGATGTAATGATCAAATGTCCTGAGGGTCCTGGTAAGGACCCTAGGACCAAAAAATGATGTAAGTGGGCCAATAGTGCCTCTAGAGTCAAATAAGAGTCAAGTATAGGTGTCTGAGATTAGGAATAAGGTATAATGATCCTGAGAAGATCAACCATGAGGAACCATGATGATTTGGTAGAGTAGAAGTCACTTAAAACAAAGTTTAATATTCAAATTTTTGAATAATGCATTTGGGCAGGAAAATCAAGAATGGACAGTTTGGAAAGTTTAACCATCTCCAACCGATGGGAATTGGTTGTGGGAGTCAAGACAAAAGTTATATAAGCCTTCCCAAGGCATTAGATGGTACGGAAGAATAATTTTGAGGCCTGGGTTGTACGGCAGATTGGAAAGAACAATAAAAAATTTAGTTTTTCTTGCATTTTCCTTATCATTTCTGTTGATCCTTTGATTGTTGGTGTTTGGAAAATGTATTGAGTCTCATCTAACCCTATTGGACCTTGTTTTCATGCTCTAAGAAGGTTTCTTTAGGTAGTTTTATTGCTGTTCATTTGACTGCTACAAGGAACAACAGACTGTTCTGTGAGTTCTTGAGTGGTTACAATGCATCATAGGACCTTTCCATGGATGTAAGATCCTGATTCTCATGGAATAGGTCCTTAGTAACATGTATAATATGATTCCTAACTTTGACAAAGAAGGAGGAGTGCAAATGGAGAGGTGATCACTGTTGGAAGTCAAAGATTGCATGTGGAAAGAGCATTGAAATGGTGGCTCAGTTATAGCAGCAGGAGATTGGCCTTAATAAGGTGATGGTTTTATGTTTTCTCTTGTTTAATATGGTCAAGGACATAGTGTTAGACATTTGAATGAGGTCTAGAAGTGATTGGAAGTGGGAGATCTAGCAAGCCCTAGGTTTTGGGGCCTAGAAATGGGGGTTTGGTGTTTAAACACTTGAATGAGAAAATCATTGTCTAAAACCTAGAAAATCCTTAGTTTTGGAACCTCTCTTAAGACTATTTCAAGGTTTGGAGTGAGTGGGACAAGTATTTAATAGGGTTCCTTTGTAAAGTGGGTGGATTAGGCCTTGTAGGAAGACAATAGAGTGTCAATATAGTCAAGGTTGGTCCAAAACAACAATACCTGAGTTTGGGATATGTTATAGAACTTGATAAAGGGTATCTAGATCAGTCATTAGGTTTGGAAGTGCTTTGGGAAAGTTTGCAGAAAAGTGCAAGTTAGTCGCTGAACAGGGCTACTAGGATTAGGCCTAGTTAAGAGAAGTTGTCAAGAACCAATTAAATTGGTTTGTGAAACCTGTTGAATCTTGTTGGTTGGGGTAGGTTGAGACCCTAGAAGGTGCAATATTTCATCTAAGAAGTTGGAACCCAAATTTGAGCCCTTTGGTGGAGTTTAAGGCAAAGGGAAGACTAGTGAAGTCTTATTGATTGAAGCCCACAAGCCATTATTGTTTCAAATCTTTTGATCTTGTTAAATTACCTTTGGAGACCTAACACCTCTGCATCACCTCTTCACTACTACAACATGTGACTCTCTAGGATCTTCTTAAAATCTAGTTAGAAGATAAACTACATGCATAATATCTGGTCTAGTAACAGTTAAGTATAACAATCCTCCAATCATTGACCTATATCTGCTCTGATCAACCTTAGGTGATTCATCATTCTTGCTTAGCTTGCAACCAATTGCCATAGAGGTACATATTGGTTTAGAATCTTCCATTCCAAACTTCTTTAACATTTTCTTAACATACTTTGATTGTGAAATGAAAATACTTTTATCTTTCTGATTGATCTGTAGCTCAAGGAAGAAGTTCATTTCTCCACACATTGACATCTCAAATTCTTTTTGCATCTCATCTGCAAAGCTCTTACACATACCTTCATTTCCTCCAAGGATTATATCATCCACATATACTTCAAGAATCAGAATTTGATCTTCTCTTGCTTTGATGTACAAATTGCTATCTGCGGAGCCTTTATTGAATCCTTGCTTTAATAGATACCTATCTAACCTTGCATACCAAGCTCTGGGGGATTGCTTCAATTCATATAGTGTCTTCTTCAATCTACATACCATGTCAGATTCATCTAATAACTGAAATCCATCCAGTTGTTCTATGTATACTTCTTCCAACTCTTCATTCAAGAAAACAGACTTCACATCCATTTGATATATTTTGAAATCCTTATGTGCTGCAAAAGATAAAACCATCCTAATGGACATAAGTTAATTATCATTGCAATCAAATACTTCACTAAGTGGGTATAATCCATTCCACTCACTTTCACCACCAGAATCCAAATCACAAAATTCATCCTCCATTATATCACATGCCCTTATGGCATCCCTCTCGCTATCATCACCGACAATGGGAAACCATTTAAAAACCAATAAGTCTATAACCTTTTCCAAAAATTCCATATTCGACATCATTTCTCCACCCCATATTGCCCTTATAGTAACAGTCAAGTCGAAGCTTTCAATAAAATCATTCTCTGAATTCTAAAGAAGACGGTAAATGAAGCTGGTCGTGACTGACACCTACAACTTAATCCCACCCTTTGGGCCTATTGCACCAACATCCATACCCCCATAAGAGCCACACCATATTATTTGGTATTTGGTTCTGAAGCCATCCTCCCCATCAAGGTTGAGCTCCCCTCTCTCAGGATTTCACTACATAATCTCATTAATGAGGAGTATTAGGTTGCACGCCTAAATGAGCTAGAAATTCTGGATGAGAAGTGCCTAAATGCTCTTAACCATCTACAAGCCTATTAGAATCACCTTTGCATAAGCTATAACAAGAAGATCAAGACCCTCTGGTTTGAAAGGCGATCTAGTCCTTTTGGAAAATCAGAGAAATCTCCAAGAGTGCCACAAGAAGGGCAAGTTCGAACCTAATTGGTTAGGACTCTATGTCATCACAACTAGATATGGATCAGGAGCTTATCATCTTTCAAGACTTGAGGGGTAGCCTCTAGATGAGCCTATGAATATCATGCACCTAAAGACGTTCTACGCCTAACCCATCAAGATATCCCAATCAAAAAATATAAAAAAATCAAGATAAACCAAGTGCAATAAAACCATCCAATGGTGAAAATCACTTCAATGACGCCTTGGATAAGTACCATGGTGAAAACTTGTCTTAGGTGCCATGTGTAGTGGCTAGTTCTACGATCTAATAAGTCCCCATCTTCATCCATATCACTTCATACTATCTCCATCCTATTGTTGTTATATGGAGCCTAATCAGACTCGGAGGTTAAATTTTTCCCACTTTTATCAGCGTGACTTCCCCCAAATTATTTAATGGGGGAGTGTAGGGGGGACAGAGCCCTTCCATAGGGCCCAGGGATGGAGCCCACGGTGGGGGTCTAGGGGTAGCACCCCCGAAGAAAAAATTGCCTATTATTTTATAAAGGCAACAGGAGTTATTTTTCTATTGGCCGACATAAAAAACCCTATTTTGTAACCGACATAAGTCTTGATAAAATGACTAAGGGTTAGGATTTCCATTGATAGTGTATTGTAGCATTTGCAGCGGTATTGAGTTACAAGGATTACTGGTTGTAATTAGTTTGATTTGCTGGATAATAATATTGGACTCTCTGTTGGTGGATGTAGCCTGAGTTTGGGTGAACCACGTTAAAAATTGTCTCTCGCTATTATTATTTCTGTGTATTTTCATTCCTCTGTTTAATCTTTATTTGCATTTAATTGATATCTTCTACATGTAATTCCTAACAAGTGGTATCCGAGTGGGTTGTGTTCAATTACCATCTGTAGGAAGGTCTCATGGTTGAGTGGGAGTCTCATGATTAAGTACGAGCAATGGTGGATGAGGGTAAATTGAAGGTAGATAAATTCAATAGGCAGAACTATTAATTATGGAAGATGCAGATGGAGGATTATCTTTATCAGAAGGATTTATGGAGGCCGTTGGAAAGAAAAGTCAGGAAACTGACAACAATGACTGACAAGGATTGGGACCTTCTAGACAAAAAGGCACTAGGAACCATTCGGTTGTGCCTGGCACCATCTATGACATTTAATATAATAGAAGTGAAGATAGAAGATGAACTGATGAAAGATTTGGCTAAATTGTATGAAAAAACCCTTAGCCTCAAATAAGGTGTTTCTCATGAAGTGTTTCTTTAATCTGAAAATGATTGAAGGTGGATCTGTGAAAGATCATTTAAATGAGTTTAATACGATTACCAGTCAATTAGCTTCTGTAAAAGTGAAATTTGATGAAGAGGTGATGGCTCTCTTGGTTTTATGTTCTTTGCCAGAAAGCTAGAATAGCTTGGTAATGGTTGTAAGTAACTCTGTCTCTAGTTCAAATACTTTGAAATTTAATGATGTTGTTGGTGTTATCCTTAGCAAGGAAATGTAATGGAAAATCTTAGGATGGTCCACATCAAGTAGAGTTTTGAATGCAAAAAGCAGGGGAAGATCAAATGAGAGAGGAAAAGGTTCTAGAGGTCATGGGAAGTCATGAGGAAAATCAAAGGACAAGAGGTCCCAATCTAGAGGATAAAAGGATTGCTGGTACTCTGGGAAACTAGGTCATTTGAAGAAATATTGATGATCTTGGAAGAATAAAGAAGGAGACAAACAAGAAGACAATAAGGAGGCAAATGTGGTAAGTAATAAATTTGAAGATGATGCTTTGATTCTTTCACTAGATAATGCTAATTATTCATGGGTTTTAGATTCAGGGGCCTCATTTCATGCTACGCCCCATACAAGTTATCTTCTTGATTATGTCCAAGGGGATTTTGGGCTGGTTTATTTGGGAGATAATGAACCCTGTCAGATTGTTGGAAAGTGAAGAATTAAGATTAAGTTGTAGAATGGGAACCATTGACTACTACAAGAGGTAAGGCACATTCAAAGGCTAAGTAGGAATTTAATTTCAGCAGGGTAGCTAGGTGATGAAGGTTGCACAGTTACTTTTAATGATAAAAATTAGAAGCGGGTTCAGGAACAATTGCTGTGGGTTCAGAGGAAGAGACTGAAATAGTTGTTGTAGGTTCTGAGACAACACTGTGGCATAACATACTTGGACATATGAGTGAAAAGGTATGAAGGTACTTCATTCTAAGAAAGTTTTACCAGGTCTGAAATGTATTAATATGGATTTCTATGAAAGTTGTGTACATATGGCAAAAAAAAGAGAGTTAGTTTTCTCAAGGATGGGAAGCAAAAGAAAGATAAAAAGTTGGAGCTTGTGCATACAGATGTATGGTGACCAGAACAAGTATCTTCTCTCAGTGGCTCTCGATATTATGTTACATTCATAGATGAAGCAACTAGGAAGGTTTGGATTTATTTCCTTAGGAAGAAATCTGATATATTTGAAACATTTAAGAAATGGAGAAGCTTGGTTGAGAATGAGACAGGTAAGCGATTAAAATGTCTTAGATATGATAATGGTGGTGAGTATTACAACAAAGAATTTGAGGATTATTGTTCATTTGATAGAATTTGTGGGAAAAAACGGTTCCAGGGACTCCATAGGAGAATGGAGTGGCTGAGCACATGAATATGACAATAATGGAGTGTGTAAGGAGCATGAGATTGCATGTTGGGCTGCCTTTAAACATATGGGTAGAAGTTGTCAATACCGTTGTATATTTAATTAATAGAGGTCCTTTAGTTCCTTTGGGCTGTGGTATTCCAAAGGAAGCATAGATAGGTAAGAAGGTGAGTTATTATTTTCTCAAAACCTTTAGATGTGAAGCATTTGCACATGCAGATTTTGAAAATAGAACCAAGCTAGATGCAAAATCAAAAAAATGTATCTTCGTTGGATATGGCATTGATGAATTTGGTTATAGGCTTTGGGATGTTGAAAATATGAAAATTGTGAGAAGTAGGTATATTGTACATATTCAATGAGAAGGTGTTGTACAAAGATCAGTTGCAGTAGCATGAGAAGAAAGAAAATGATTATGTGGTGTTGGATGATACTTCAAATAGTGAAGTTCTAGTGGTTCCTTATGCTCCGCAACAACAACAAGAAATACCACAAACTCCAGTGAATGTTAGATGGTCAACAAGACTAAGTAGACCTCCTAAAAGGTTTTCTCCCTCTTTCTATTCTATTTTGTTAACAGATGCTAGTGAACTGGAAGGGTATGATGAAGCTATGCAGGTGGATACAAAGGTTCATTGGGAGCTTGCAATGAAAGAAGAAATGGACTCCTTGCTAAAAAATAAGACTTGGGAATTATGTAAGTTGCCTGCAGGTAAAAAGGCTTTACCAAACAAATGGGTTTATAGGCTGAAAGAGGAAGATGGAGGTAAGAAAAGATTTAAAGCCAGGTCAGTTGTAAAAGGATTTGCACAGAAAAAAGGTATTGATTTTGATGAGATTTTTTCTTCGGTTGTTAAGATGACTTCTATTCGTATTGTTTTAAGTATTGTGGCTACTAAAGATTTGCATTTCGAACAACTAGATGTGAAAAGTGTCTTTCTCCATGGTGATTTGGAGGAGGAGATATATATGGAACAACCATAGGGATTTGAGGTCAAAGGTAAGGAGAAATTGATGTGCAGATTGAAGAAGAGTTTATATGTCTTGAAACAAGCACCTCGGCAATGGTATTTAAAATTTGATAGTTTTATGGTTGAGCAAGACTACAGTCGATGTAATTCTAACTATTGTGTTTGTTTTAAAAGGTTGGATAATGATAGCTACATTATTTTATGTTTATATGTTGATGACATGCTTGTAGCAAGGTCTAACATGGATCACATAAGTGAGTTAAAATAACAGTTAGCACAATCATTTGCTATGAAGGATTTGGGGGTAGCAAAACAAATCCTTGGTATGAAAATTTGCAGACATAGGAAAAATAGAAAATTGACTCTATCTTAGGTTGATTATGTTGGAAAGGTGTTCCAGAGATTCCATATGGCGAATGCAAAAGCTGTCAGCACTTCTTTTCGTAGTCATTTGAAATTGACTAAGGAGATGTGTCCAAAGACACAAGAGGAAGAAGACAAAATATCTAAGGTACCATATGCTTCAGCTGTAGGAAGTTTAATGTATGCCATGGTATGCACGAGACCGGATATTGCACATGTTGTAGGAGTCATAAGCAGGTATATGAGTAATCTCAGATTGGAGCATTGGAATGTAGTAAAATAGATTCTCGGATATTTGAGAGTTACATTCAATAAACACTTATGTTTTGGGGGCTCTAATACTGATTTAGTAGGCTACGTGGACTTAGATTTGGCAGGGGATATTGATACCAGGTGAAGTACTACAGGTTATGTCTTTACTGTAGGTGGGACAATGGTGAGTTGGATCTCTAGGTTGCAAAAGGTGGTTACTTTATCCACCATGGAGGCAGAGTATGTAGCTACAACAGAGGCAAGAAAGGAGATGATCTAGATGCAATCTTTCATGGAAGAATTGGGCAAACAACAACCTAACAGTTATTTGTTTACAGATAGTCAGAGTGTCATACATCTTGCAAAAAAAATTGTCTTGCATTCAAAGACCAAACACATACAACTAAGGTATCACTTCATCTGGTTGGTGTTGGATGATGGATAGTTAAGGCTAGAAAAGATACATACAGATGACAATCCAACAGATATGTTTGCGAAGGTGGTGACAAGGGAGAAGTTGAGCTCCTCTTTAGCTTCAGTTGGTCTTCAAGACTGAAAACAATAAAATCAGAACAATAGGGTCCAGGGTGCTTATTTCTAATGGGAGCTATAGGGTTAGGGTGTTATGATCAATCTCCAAGTGGGAGATGATATGGTGTGGAGTTTGATCAGTCTCCAAGTGGGAGATTGTTGTTATATGGAGCCTAATCAGACTCAGAGGTTAAATTTTCCCCACTTTTATCGGTGCAGTTTCCCCAAAAATTATTTAAAGGGGGAGTGCAAGAGGGGCATTGCGAGTTATTTTTCTATTGGCTGACATAAAAAACCCTATTTTATAACTGACATAAGTCTTATAAAACGGCTAAGGGTTAGGGTTTCCATTGATATTGTATTGTAGCATTTGTAGTGGTATTGAGTTGCAAGGATTGTTGGTTGTAATCAGTTTGATTTGCTGGATAATAATATTGGACTCTCTATTGGTGGATGTAGCCCAAGTTTGGGTGGACCACTTTAAAAATTGTCTCTTGTTGTTATTATTTCTGGATATTTTCATTCCTCATTTTAATCTTTATTTGCATTTAATTGATATCTTCTGCATGCAATTCCTAACACCTATGGCTTGGAATAACAAACATTTAGCGTCACCCATCCCATCCCTTTATCACCCACCTGAGGCAAATTCCTAAGTGGATCCTTGTATGCCCTCCATGTATAGTAGAAAACCAAAAAATCCAAAACCATCACAAAATCACCAAAAATCCAAAAAAATCAAAATATCCCCAAAAATCCCAAAAACATTAGAAAATACAAAACCCTAAAAATAGTCATTTCAACATCATTATCATCCAAATCATCCAACTCATCCCAATCATCATTCCATCATCATCCAAACCATCCAACCCATCCTGAACTATCCCGACATCATCACCACCCACATCTTAATGTGCCTTCATCCCATGGATATAGGGTATGTAGGCAATTTATAATATGAAGGAAGTATCCAATACGCATGTACATAAGATGCATCCATCTAACCCGCTTGGATGGTCCCTATTTCTTAAGCTTACACTTGATCCAAGCACAATACACTCGCTATGCATACTATCAAAAGCATCATCTTTCATGCAAAAATCATCAATCATCAAACCAAAAAAATCATGGCATTTGGCCTATATCCTTTTGTCGATCTTTCAAATTTTATCCTTATCATCTAATCAATCCCTGCCTTAAAGGATATAGTGTTCCTACAATAGACAGAATCAATCAAATCAACACTTATCTTGGCAAGAGATACAATGGTTGTTTGTTTGGTCAATTGGTCTTTTTTATTACTAATTTTTATGTTTTGTCTCATTCCAAGGATGATTTCAAAACTACCTTGATCTCACTATATCATAAAATGTGGCAAAAAACACCTAGAATGGGGCATGTTCATTGCTTCTGTATGTCGTGCTTGTGGGTTGGTCTCATTAGTCCAATTTGGTATTCATATCTTGTGAAATGTAGGGTTAGTTCTAGCATATTGATTTCCTTTTGCATCTAAGGTTACTCATACCTTTTGGGTACTAAAGGCTTATGCTATGAGTCCCCTTCTCTCATTTCCTAGACAAGGTTGTACTATCTTGGGCATGCATTGGATCATCCTATTGTTTGCGGGTCTAGTCCATGCAAGGGGCGAATATACATCATCAACTTGGTCCTTCATACCTTGGTGAAAATATCCCCTTTTCTATAATAAATCTAGGTTTGCTCTCAAAATATCAACACAATTATCACCCTAGCCCATCATCCCTAATCTACCCTCATCCCCCATCCACTAAACCATGTGATCATCTCACCTGGACTTAGCATTTATGAAGAAAAAAATATAACCACTCCCCCCCATCCTAACAAATTCCTACCAAAATCCTAACCATACTTATCCCATACCCATCCAATCCCAGGCCATCCAACAATACATCTCTAACACTATGGTGTCTAGTGACCGAGTACTCATCATCAACCTATCCCAACACCCTCCTAACCATCCCCAAACCTAACCTATCCAAACCATCTCCCAACCCCCCAACCACCATGGTTCTAAGCATCACAATGTATCATGACAAACATCCATCATCCTGCATACACAACATTATCATTAGCATAAACCACCATATCATTACATTTATCATTGCCACATCATTAATCATTACCATACCATTAATCATCATCATAACCATTTCATTACATCATTACATTATCCATTTCATAAATCATACATGTTTATTAATCTAAGCATATATTCTCATTTGCATTTCATTTATCCATACATAATATATGTTTATTAATCTAAGCATATATTCCCATTTGCATTTCATTTATCCATTCATCAAATTAATATATAATCCACAAATCATAAACCCATAATCCATATGCATGTACCATACATCAAATCATAAAATTAAACATCCAAATCATAACCCATCTGGGCATCATTATACTTTATAAGTGCATCCATAAAATATCAACCATAAATCATCATACCATATAGGCATCCATAACATCATATATCCATCAATGTCATAAACATAACAATGCATCAAAAAACATCCATAGCATCATATATCCATAACATCACATCATACATAAAGAACATCATCATCTAGAATCATCATCATAATAATCAAAACATACAACCATAAGCATAAAACATCAAAACACATCACATATCATCGACAAAAATCATATACATACATCTTGATCAAAATAATGTCATGATACAAAATGCACCCTAAGGGCTAAAGTATCTTAAAATACATAAGGTTCGAAGGCGTAAAATCAATATCAAGAATCATGGGATGAACTCCCTCAAGTAGAATTAGTAGGGGAACCTAGAGGAGATCTTTGTGGTCAAGGAGGAGGTGGCCCCATAGGTGTCTGCTACTGATGAGGTGGTTATTGTTATAGGGACTATCGAGACCGTCAGGATCTGTGAGAACCTGAAACATTAGACCAGCTATGCTGGTTATAGCTCAGTGTCCTCTAACCCTCAGGTACAACCGTCTGATATGCTCCATAATAATACTCAGCTTGGGCTCTCACATCTGCTAGATCTCTTTGTGCTTGACCTAACTCTCTCTGAGATGTGGTATAATCTTTCTGCATCTGTGCCATACTACTGCCATCAATGACACCCTGCATCTAGATCACTTGCTGTTGTAGCTGGGTCACTTGTGACTCTGCTCTATATAGTTTGACCTTTGCCCCTATCTCAACACTCTCTGTGTCTCATTCTGCAGTCAGTTGGGCAATCTGAGCCTAAAACTAACTCTGTAAATGACCGATATGAGCCTGTAAGATCTGTATATGTGGATCTCCATCCCTGCCCACTCCATCCAGTAGGCCCAATAGTCTCTACAGTTTGGTCTATGAGCTATCCCTCTCATCCATCATCGAAGCTATCTCATGCCTCTGTCATTCCACTATATCCTCAGGCTCACAATCTAAGCCTTCAAAGTCGGTACATCCTCCTCCTCATCCCCTCTCGGCTACCACACCCATTGGTGAGTAGTAGTAACTGGACCAAGACCGGTACCTTAGGACCCTACACCTGATGACCCTACCTCCCCTGCTAGCACCTGTCCTGCTGGCACTTGTCCTATTGGTACCTGTCCTTTTGGTATCTACCCCACTGGCGCCTGACCCACCGCCACCTGAGCCACCTACACTGTCGGTCCTACCGTTGTCGCTACCAAAACCTAAATACCATCTCCTCCCCTATCTTCTCCATCCCTCCCATCATCCCCTCCATCATCTCCACAACCTCCCCCACCACCTCCCCCATCTCTCCTCTATCCATTCCCTTCCTCCTCCCATACCTTTTGTACCTTGATCTCCTCCTCTACATCTACATCTGGCAGTGTCAATCACACATGCCTATGTTGTGCCCACTGATGAGTCTAATCATTAGATAGTTTTCTTATGTTTTTATGCAAGTTTATAGACATTCTTAGACATTTATCTTATACATATTCCTATACTATGCTATCTTTTATGCTTAATATGCAACACTGAACCTGATTTAAAGTATATGGAAATATGGTTATGATGTGATGGATATTGCATGATTATGTGTGAGTATGCATGAATTGTAATGGATATCTATGCTTAGCTATGGTTGTTAGTATTATGTGCATGTTTTGTGAACTAACTCTTTGCAGCTAGAGGAGATAGACTGTAACCTATAGCAACTGCAAGATGCAGCCCACAACCAAAAGAGTTCCCAGACAGCAGAGCAAGGGAGGTTCCAGAATAAACTGAGCGCAACAACCATAGCATAGAGGCACTTAATGAAGATGATTGTACATCGTGATGACAATTAATAAAGGAGATTGAAGGAGAAGAACTTTGTTGTAGTCAGGATTCTAACGTGACTGATTCAACCAGTCCATGTTCTAGTTCTGTTGCAGCAAGAGTCTCAGTTTCACTTGGACTCTTCTTTCTTTTTCAGTTATTAATTGTTTGGTATTTATCGCACTCTGATATATAGGGAGTCGTGATTTATGATTTTAGTTGAGAGTCATTGTTTTAATAAACTTCCCTCCTACTTCTATGTATGGCTCGGTGGTTGAGGTAGAGTTGTTCAATTAGTAGATTAGTTATCAGATCTTTTTTAGTTAGTTGTTTTTTACATAGACAATGTTTATTGTTCAATGATGAAGTCATGAATAAGATATTTCAGTAGAATCTTATGTGATATTGTGGAGATTGTGCAATGAATGATTTTGTATTATTATGATTATGTCAATCTAAGAAGCTAGATTTGAGTTCTAGATCAGTGGAGATTGTCACTTGAGCAAGGGCCACTCAAGATAATTGTCCCTCACTTCATTTCCTATATGATTACTTTTGTTGTAATAGTTATTTTATAAATGCATGATTAATTAGATTCTTTGAGTTATTCTAGTTTGCTTAAACTTGTTGTACTCCGGAGTGTAGGTTTAGATTATCAGTATCAAGTTAAACCTTAGCATTCATTTCTTGACAGTAATTAGTTGCAGTCTTATATTATATGTACCCGTAGCAATAGTGCCAACATTACTTTCTTTACCGTTATGCAGTTTTGAGATTTTGTAGCAAGTATAACACTATACTAGGATGAGTTGGGTAGTCTTAAATCTTTGAAAGCACATATAGTGCCAGTACCATCACAAGCTTACTAGCCCTGGTCGATAATTCAATGAAGGTCTTTCTAAAGGTTCAAGTGGACTCCTCAGTTAGGTTTTTCCTCTGAATTGTGTGATTGTCACCAAGTCTGTGTTTTGTATTTGTTGGCGAACAATATTTTTTTGAATATATACTATCTCCCCTCCAACTAAAACTTGGAAGTGACCTCACTTCAATGCATTGTACGAGACAAAGAGGATGATTAAGGAATATGGAAATAAGATTAAAATGATAATCATGTTGAATTAATTGCCAGTACATATTGAATGTATTGGAAAGCTATGTTAATTATGGAAGGTTAGTGTGCATACCTATTATTTAAAGTGAACGAAACTCCATGCGTGTGAAGCTATGGGAAGAGTGTACATAGCATGAATGTGATTGGACATTGGATAATTACTATGGGATATGGAATTAATGATAGGTTGGCATGTGTGAACAAGTTGAGCAAGCTTGCATGCGGTGATATTACAGCTTGTGGCTACATGCGCTCAAAAAGTGGAGTAAATACTAATGAAATGCAATTAACTTGGTACAAATTTTTAATTCTCTGACAGCTAGTTGCTGTGGGTACCTTCATCAACAAGTTTCGAAGTGAATTGTGGCAACTTTTATTTTTCTTGCTATAGGTCCCTACTGCATAGTGAAGCGGTCTTCAAAACAATTGTGGCACTTGTGATGTGTGTGCATGTGAGAAAGGATAAGGAATTCATCTAACTCCAGTCTCAAGTATATATCACCCACCCTGGCGCAAAATCTTGATCCAATGCTACTACGCTAGGAGTGATATCATAGATAACCTACTCCCCCACTATCAGGATCCTAAGGATCATCTAGACATCTCGAGGGTGATCGTGGTCTCCCCTGTTGGTAGGAGGAATGTGTACATCTCACTCCATCTCTCCACTAGGCATTTCATCATAGCCATGTCTACCCTCAACTGGGGCATATCTGATATATGACAAAGTCCTAGCCTATGCAAATGAAGTCATGCAGCATCCGTCAACCTCTCTTGCAACACGACGGTGGAAGTAACTTGCCGCTCTCATGACTATATCTCAATCTGATCCTCTTGTGTTCAACAACATAAATTAATCCCATTTTTCTTCCAAATAGTGCTTAGGTGCTAAACCAGTAACCAATAGTGCCATTCTACTTGATAGCGCTAATCCCTATGCCAAAGGCGCTAATCCCTATGCCAAAGGCGCTAATCCATTAACCAATAACACTAATCTACCTGATAGCACTAATCCCTAGCCTAATAGTGCTAATCCAATGGATAGCACTAAAGCCTTAGCTAATGGAGCTAATCCACCTAAAACTCTAAATATTGGTGCTAAACAACCAATAGTGCTAATTCCCCTACCAATTGTGCTAATCTACCCAATAGCACTAAACCTAGAATTTGGTGCTAAACCACCAAACCCCCTAAAATTGTGGTGCTAAACCACCAAACCCCCTAAAACTATGGTGCTAAATCACCTGATAGTGTTAAACTGATGCCTTAACACCCTAGTGTTTTGGTGCTAAATGACTTGATGGCACTAAACCACCCCCAATAGTGTTATGTGGTTGCACGATAGCCCTATACCTCTAACCTACCCTTTTTTGACCCTAAACCTAACCTGAATCCTGAAAAACGCAAGGCAAGGTTAAACGACATACCCATGGTCCCTCCTTCATCCGTTGGAACTCTCGTACACTCTCTGATTGGTGCTTGTGATGTGGGAAGCTTAGTTAAACCATCGCTATCGCTCTCTTCTCTTCAAATCTCTCTCGCCCAGTTAGCTTAGGTGTGTAAATGTGACATATTGGGCCCACTTTTCCTATATATAGTCACCATGTCAGTCCTAATTCACCATTTATTCTCCTCGGGCCACAAATTTTAGCTTTTTTCATTCTTTTTTCTTCTATCGATCCCGTTTTTCATCCCGAATCCCTTTTTCACACCTGTTCCCTCCTTTTCGAGAGTTCACCCAAAAAAATAATTTTTCACTCGACCTCTCGAGGGGGCATCCCTCATCCATTTTCATTCCTTCCTGTCAGCTAGGGAAAAATTCTTTCACTTGATGCCATTTCCCTACTCGGTCACGATGCCACATCAAAGAGGGGTAAAATGTAGACACCTGAAAGTGTCTTGACCCTTTAACCATATTTCTGCATCCTGGCATTACAAAATTAACCATTTCACCAATTAATTAAATAAAATCATAATTATTTAGTTAATTAACCCTTGATCATCCCTATCCATTTACCCTTAGCCATTTATCCCTAATTTACCTTCAGTAATGAATTAGTTCATTTAATTTATTACTAGACCTTATAACTTCATCCCAAATAAATAAATAAATAAATATTTATTTAGTTAATTTGTCCATCTCCCTAATCCTAATTAATTAAGTAAATTATGATTATTTAATTAATCTATCGTACTCTACCACCTAAACCTAGCCTAGTTGATTAAATATCAATTATTTAATTAGCTACCCTAGCTACATGACCCCTAGATCTAAATTAATTAAATAAACCCTTGTTTAATTAATTTTAACCCTTCATTAGCCCACTCACTATTTTTTCCAGCCACATTAATTAAGTTAATCCCTGGATTAACTTGGTCAAATCTCACTTAACACCCATTCCCACACCATTTGAATAAATTATTTTTTTAATTCAAATCCATGGTCACATGACCCTTACACATCATCTTTCCCTTTTATGTTAGAGCTCTTTTTCATGAAATGAGCTCACACATGTGATTGCTAAATGTATCCATGTGTCACATGCTTCACACATTTACCCATAAAATGGAATTTTTAATTCCACCCGCTCTCAAGAAGACTATTTTTTTATTACTCACTTGTCATAATCTTCATTTAATGCAAATCCCCCCCCATGTGAATTTAAAGTTCACTTTTATTCTCAACCCTTCATCCTATCCTCTCATCTCCACCATTGATCTCAACTTTGAATCTCCACCATTGGATCAAAATCCCTTCAAAATTGGCTATAAATACAACTCTCTCCAAGTCATTTTTATCATCTTATTTCAAGTAAACTTATCATGCCAAAATAGCCTCCCATCTCCTTCCATCATACCATCCATATGCTAAAATTTTGTGTTGAATTTATGAGAGCATTCCACATATCCTCATTTGCATTTGGGTAAAGCTAACAACCATTGGGTGCAAACGCTTCCACCTTATCTAGGAGTGAGGAGATTCAAGGGCTTTTTGGAAGGTATAAAATCTTGTTTTTGAGTTCTTTTCAATTGTTTTATGCCCTTGAACATTTCCTGATCTTCACAACACATTTCAATCATCATATGATGTGGATTACAATCTCATATAGGTAATTCTATTCAAGCATTATATTATGTTGAATATAATTTCTATTATAATCTTATAACCATGTCCCACAACATATGGATGGGTATGTATGTAAATCATAATAGTTTTCAATTGCATCATATAACTAATTTACATAGAACTCCTCGTTTGAAATGCAAAATTGTACTGAACAGCCTAAAGTTCCTCCAAGCTCTTCCAAGTACATCTCTATAATGTAGATCATGATGAATAATGATTAGTTGACCACCTAGCTATGTGGATCCTTGAGGTCCACCCCCCTAGACAAAGGTGTGATCAAATGGGAAATCAAACACATACACACCATACAAAGTGGCTTTAGTAAACACAACAAAACATATGGCTTTCTTATAAAAAATTAAATACAACATCATCCAATTACTAGGAGAATGAGAGTAATAGACTTTAGGTCAATGGAGTGGAATCACTAATCCTCACTCCTACAAACACTAAGGAGACCAAATCTACATGGTGGCTCTTAGGAAAGAGAGATATGAAGTTTGATAGTACACACACATCTCAAACATTTTTTATTGAATCATTCAAGCAAGTTATCATTGATAGGCCAAAATTGGGGTAAAGAATAAGAAAGATTTCAGCTTGGTCTAAGAGTGTCAATCCAGGGATCGTAGGCTTGCAAAAGGTGTTGCAGCAGTATACCTAAGGGAGGAAAGCAGTGCATTAAGTGGGGATGAAATACATCTATGAAAATAAATCTATTACAAATTAAATAGGTCTGGCGACAGGAATTGGACAAATATTACTATAGGAATTGCACATAAATTGCTATAGGAATAGTAACAGTAACAACATTAATTTATTAATATAAATAAAACATACCTCACCAAAATGAAAATACTGAAATCAAATTTTAACTAAAATGTTGAAATTCAAATTACATAACTATCAAACTAAGAGGAAACGAATTGCAAGAAAGAAAACAACATGCAAGAAAACTTAAATGAAATAGAACATGAAGAAAATATCACCATGTGTCACCAAGGACTGGGCCCTTGCTCTGTGGCTCGCAGGTGAGAAGAAACAAGAGTCTTTCTATGCTATTGTGATCAGAAGAAGCACTATTTTATTTATCAAAAGTTTGATACAGAAATCTGCTACATAAAGTCTACTTACAATAATCTACTCCCTTATAGTTGATATTACATAACTTATATAGATCAACTCTATAACAACCATGATCTAAAATGGTATAAAATAGTTTAGTTTTACCTGTGACTAACAAACAGAAATGGTTCACATAAAACTTATTTCGTTGGTCACAGATTATAACGATTTTGTTATAACAGAAGATGAGAATAGGAAATGAAATATCTGCGGATTTCTCCATAAGCGCATCCTCCACGTAGCCAGCGAATGCATCCTCCATCACGATCTTCCAAACAACATGAGATATGGTGTTGATGAGATGTTTGAAATAGAAATATGTGTTCTTTAATGATTTCAGGTGTTAAGGTGGAGGTCAGCACCAAAATGTTTGTTTGAATGCTGATGTGTGCGAGCCATATAAGACAAATTCGGTGCAACTTAAGGATACCTTAGTAAATGTGGTCATTGGAAGAATACATGCACTAAATTGGTGACGTGATAATATACCTAGTGCTGAAGTGGATAATCATGGAGAAAGAAATTGATGTGGCAATGAAAGGAGCTAAGTTGGTAGGAAGTACAGGTGACAAGAATTATGTGCAGATGGCAGGAAGATTCTTGTGAAGATTCTTGTGGAGAATGCGATAGGAAGTATGTATGAAAGGTGACAGAAAATTTGCATGCTGCGAGATTTATTTTCCAAGGATTGAAATCACAATGCTTATTAGTAAAGACAACCAATCATTAATTTCCATATTTTATCCAAAACTATATTAAATACCACTCATATATATTTAATCATATGCAACATAAAATGGCAAAATAGTATGATATGGAACAGAAATGGAATGTGGGAATGGATATGAAGGTATATGAAGATAGGCTAAAATATGCCATAAAATGGGACATAATTGGCTCTCATCAATCATTACATAGGAAATATCATGATGTAGCTTCAACTAACTCTTTTGATTGAATAAATACACATGCTGATTAGAAACATGTGAAAATAGAGTCTTCAACAGTTGCGACATAATTCAAATAGGTTAACATTATGCAATCAGTAACTTGGTATAGGTTCCAACTAACTCTTTGGATGGAATACATATTCCCGTGATTACAAAGATATGATTTCAATGTTTCAACAAAGTCAATGACATACAAATGTTTCAACTCATAAAAACCAACAATTTGAATTGTCATCTATGTGAACAAATTATTGCTTTTCATCAATTCATCGATTAGTTTTTTTTATTTTCCACTTCTATGTTTCGGTACAAATGAATAACTATCTAAAAATTCAACCCATTTAACATGTCAAGCACTTAACTTGTTTTGGCCATTTAAATATTGCAATGCTTGATGGTTAGTGTGAAAAACAAATTCTTTTGACAACAAACAACATATCTTTTTCTTGAATGCTTGCACAATTGCATAAAACTCCTAATCATAAACTAAATATTTCCTTTTGGCATTGTTGAACTTTTAACTAAAGTAAGAAATAGGTATTCCTTCTTGACTTAGCGTAACTGTAATCACATTTCTATAGATATCATAACTGACTTGGAATAACTTATCAAAATCTTGCAAATCTAATAGGGTTTCTTAAACATACTTTCTTCTTTGTATGTTCAAAACTTTGAGTTACAACAATCCTCTTGAATTATTTCTTATCATTCTTTGACATTAGTAATTGCAATACATATTCTCGTAAGATTTCTAATAATTTTTTTGTAAAAACTAGAGCTAACCCATCAATAGATTCAACGTCAGAATTACTTGCTAGTTTTGGTCATTCAACAATAGCTTTGACTTTGTTTGTATCGATCTTTAGTCCATCAATAGAAAAAGAAAAACCCAGATAAAGTAACTCTTTATTCACAAAACTACATTTCATTACATTCATGAACAACTTTTCTTCCCTAAACCTTTGTAATATTAGTTTAATATTTTCTAAATAATCTTATTCACTTTTACTCCATTTTAATTCTTTGTCTTCTTCCATCAGTACCATAAAATCAATTATTTGACAAAGGCATATCTAATTTGGAACATGGTAGCCTCGATTGGGGCTTTCCTTAAATAAATTTGGTAACAATATCTCTTTATATATTTGACTATAAAAATGTTTCATATTATTCTTCTCCATGGAATTATTATTTTGAAATTGGAATTTAGCAAGATGATAAACTTTCCTACCACTAAAAATCTCAATCAATGGAAAATTTTGTTTGCTACTTTTTGTATTCCTCCATTTGCTTCTAAGAAATTCCTACAATTTTGCACGTGTTTTTTGACATTGACTTACATCTACAACAAAAAAATTTATTTTTAATTATCAAGTCACATGTCTTATCAACACCAAAATGTCTTGCAAGTTCTTCACCACTATGTTTTTCTTTGATCAAATTTTCCCCTATTCAACTCTTAGTTATACATAAGTCATATCATTTGAGCCACAAATTCCTTGAGTTAAATATTGTAACCATCTAATTCTATTGATTGGACATTTTCTTTTAGCTTCAGCAAGAATCTCTCTTTATATATCTCACCATAAAATGGTTCATAGTATTCTTCTCTATGGAAATATTATTTTGAAATTGGAATTTAGGATGACGATAAACATTCATATAATTTAAAAGCTCAATCGATGATGCAGCTTGTTTACTACTTTTTGTCTTCCTCCTAATAATAGGAAAGTTCTACAATTTTGTACATATTTTTTTACATTGTTATACAGTTACAATGAAAAATAATTTTCAATTACCAAGTCAAATGTCATGTCAGTTCACCACTATATTTTTCTTTGATCAAATCTCCCTTGTTCAACTCTTAGGTATACATAATTTATTTCATTTGGGACACAAATTCCTTGAATTAAATATTCTAACCATCTAGTTCTATCTCCACTTATTCTAACCATCTAGTTCTATCTCCACTTATTGGTAATGTATGTGATTTCAATGCTTAAGAAAACTCAGTGTCAATTGTGTACAATACTTCAAATACTTTTAAAAATTTCAACCCACTTGACATTTCAAGCCCTTAATATATTCTAGTTGTTCAAATGTTGTAATGCTTTATGGATAGTATTAACAAGAATTCTTATGACAACAAATAATATCTTGTTTCTTCAATTCTTGCATAATTGCATAAATTTTTTGATCACAAACTAAATATTTTGTTTTGGTATCATTCAACTTTTTACTCAAATAAGAAATATGTCTTCCTTCTTAACTTAGTACAACTTTAATTGCATTTTGTATTGCATCACAATCAACTTGGATTGGTAGACACTAAACACTTGGTGAAGCTGATAAAGGTTATTCGGTTACTTATTTTAAATTTTAAATCTTTTGTTATCTGCAACGATTCACTTTAATTCTTTGTTATCATTTCTCGTGACATTAGTAAGTGATGGACATATTCTATTAAATTTTTTGGATAAACATATAATTAAAACTAGATAGGCCATGAAGAGCTCTAACTTTAGAAATGCTTACTTGTATTAATGGCCGTTCAATATTGGATTTGATTTTCTCATATCCGTAGAAATAACAAATCCAAGAGAAACGTATGTTCTTTCTTAGTTCTATAATAAATCAAAATATCTTTTAAGTATACAACAATATAATTACAAAGATATGTTTTTGAAATTTACATTTGTCATTTCAAAAGGCATAATAAACTATTCATACAAGGCTTATTTTGTCTTAAATGTAGTCTTGCACTGATCTCCTTAGTTTTGATTTTGATTTGATGATTTTCACCCTTCCAATTTATTTTACTAAATTTTTTTCTACCACATAAAAAATCCATAAGATCATATATCCTTGGAATTAATCTAGGTTATTGCTATGGAGTCTCGTGATAATATTGTTGGTATCCACTTCACACGCTATCATCCAAAATGTTTGAAAAATGCAACTTTGTAATTTGAAATGGTTGGTTCCACATAGCATGAGACAAACATAACAAGACAACCTAGGGTATATCTAGAATATGTAAAATTGCTAAAAACATAGTCTATGTATTGTGGAACGAGAAATAGAAATGATAAAGCGAGAAAAAGAGTTGTGAACCGTCATGTAAGTTGATCTTCAAGAAATCTATAGCTAGGGAGAAGAAGAAAGGTTGTCAATTCTTTTAGGCTTGCCATGAATGGTGAAGCCCCTAATTTGGTCTTTCAAACTCCATGGGTAGTCAAATAGGAAAAAAGAGAGAATTTTGTGTGCACTTAGCCGATGTGCATTAGTCCAACTAGGAACAACAATAATAGAGTAAATCTATAAGTACTGATACCTGAATAAGTTGAACATTAAACTGAATTAAATTAGAATATTAAATAATATTCCTTCTTGAGTAAATTAAGTTGTTAATAAATCATTGAAGTATTTAAAGAACTTTATTATTTTTTCAAGGAAACTAAATTTTATAGTTTTCTACAACTGAAAAGCTCGATCAATGAGACAACTTGTTTGGAACTTTCTATCTTCCTCCTTCTACTAAAAGGAATATTCTACAATTCTGCACATATTTTTTGACACCCTTAAACATGGACAACAAAAAATAATTTTCAATTACCAAGTCCAATGTCATACCGTTGTTAACCAAAATGGCTTTCTAGTTCCCCACTATGTTTTTCTTTGATGAAATTTTCCTTACTAAAATCTTAGGTATACATAATTCATTTTGTTGGAGCCAGAAATTCCCCTCAATCAAATATTCTAACCATCTAGTTCTATCTCTACTTATTGGTAATGTACATGATTTCTATGCTTAAGAAAATTCAATGCTAGTTTCATATAAATATTTCAAATACTTTGTAAAAATTCAACCCTCTTGACAGTTTGAACATATTAATTATTCTCATTGTCCAAATGTTGTAATGCTTGATGGACAAAATTAAAAAAATCTTGACAACAAATTACAACAATTAAAACTAGCTAAGCCTTGAAAAGGTTTAACTTTAGAAATTCTTACTTGTATTGGCCATTCGACATTGGGTTTGATTTTATCAGGATGGACACCCTCAATTCATTATTAGAGATAACAAAGCCAAGACAAATTGATTTTGTCTTTGTAAAACTAGATTTCTTCACATTCATCAACTTCTCTTTTGTCAACCTTTGTAATACAAATATGACATGTACTACATGTTCTTCAATTCTACTAGGTAGATTTTTCATTCCAAAGGGAATAATAAACTATTCATGTAAAAGATTTCATTTGTCTTAAATGAAGTCTTCCTCTGATCTCCTTCAATTTTGGTTTGACAATTTCCACCCTTCAAATTTATTTTACTAAAATATTTTGTACCACATAAATAATCCATAAGATTGAATGGATCTTAGGCAGATGGAATTTGTAGTTGAAAGTAATCTTGTTTATTGCTATGGTGTCTAGTGGAACTATAATACTATTGGTATTGCACATAGACTGAAACTTCGTCTTATCAATCTTTTCTTCAACAATTTTGAAATTGTTATGTTTGATAATTCGGTTTCAATTGGTGTCAATCTTATGGTCTGCCTTGTTAGGTAAAAATTTCTCCTAGAATTAGATTCATATGATGATTTATACTTCTCACCAGTAGTATAAACCTTTAGAAAAATTGTCATAAATAATATCATTGTACCTTGTCTACAACATAGAAATCTTAAGATGGATTGCTGGATTTTCTTCTCCAACTTTTGTGGTATCTTCTTTTCTCATAGCAACAAAACAAATCTTTTCCTTCCTAACATTCTTTAGGAATTGGTTACAATTTACCAACATTATTCTTGCAATACCATTTTTTCATTCACCATTCACTTTAAATGCTAAAAATACATTTCGGTGCACCTTTTGTCAACCTAGAAGTATTTTCCATTCCATCTTTGGTCAACCTAGAAGTTCTTCTTTACTTTTACTCTATTTTGATCCATTGTCTTCTTCCAATAACCATGATTACTATAAAATCAATTATTTAACTAAGGCATATTTGATTTGGAACTTGGTAGCATCGACCGGTGCTTTTCTTTTAGCTTTGGTAACAGTCTTTCCTTATATACCTGACTATAAAATGTTTTATTGTATTCTTCTCCATGGAAATATTATTTTGAAATTAGAATTGAGCATTACGATAAACTTTCATACCACTAAAAATCTCAGTCAATGAGACAACTTGTTTGTTGTTTCCTATCTTCCTCCCGCTACTAGGAAAGTTCTACAATTTAGCACATTTTTGAACATCGTTATAAATCCACAATGAAAAATAATTTTCAATTACCAATCCAAATGTCTTATCAACATCAAAATGTCTTGCTAGTTTGCCACTATGTTTTTTTTAATGAAATTTCCATTACTCAACTCTTAGGTATACATAATTCATTTTGTTTGAGCCACAAATTCCCCCTGAATTAAATATTGTAACCATCTAGTTGTATCTCCACTTGTTGGTAATGTACATGATTTCAATGCTTAAGAAAACTCAATGTCAATTTCATACAGATGTTTCAATTTGTTAGCGTTACTGTTAGTACATTGTTCAGTCGGTTCAGTCGGTTACTACATTGAGTCAGTAGGCAGTTTAGTTCGGTGTAACTGTAAACCAACTTCAACTACTCATAACTGCAATTCCCTCAGTTTTATATACGCTACTACTTTGTATCTGGAAAATCATCGAATGAATAAAGCTTTTACTGTTTATTAAATGGTATCAGAGCTGCCTTGGTGAGAAAGATGCAAGTCTTCAAACTGGCGATGGTGTTCTGCTGTCCTTAGTGAGAAAGATGCAAGTTTTTCAAAATAGTGATGGAGTTCTGCTGACGGTGCAGGCCAAACAACAAGGAGGAAGAACGTTGGAAGATTGAACAGCATTCTGTATTTTACACTAGCAAGCATGCCACCATCTTGTTGACAGCATTGCATAAGGAGCCCTATAACGTTGAGTTCAAGCGCCCAAGTTGCAGGTCAGAAAACATTGGAAGGAAGAATTTGTAGTCATTTCATGGCAGAAGATAGAAAATTAGATGAAGCGTTGAAATCTATTGAAATCTGCAGTGCATATTTCCAAATCTAGTTGTAAGTATGTTTAGAAAGAGGCATTCCATTCTTCATTTCTAGCGGTTGGGTTATTTTTGAGTGGAAAAGAGACACCAAGAGGAGTTCATCAGATCCTGTCATTATTTCTTGCTGATCTGAGCCGCCAAACTATTGGAAAGAGGTTGTAGGATTTTGAGGAAAGAGCCTTGTGCAATTGTGAAGATCATGAAGGAAAACATAGTAAGCTGTTGATAAGGCATTTTTTTTTTGGTCACATTATTTCTTTTCTAAATTTTTTTTGTGATGGAGATTCCATTAGACTAATACTCTGGTTCCAATTTTCATACTTAGAGAATGAAAATTCAAATGCAACTAATGAATAAAAATTTATGGGCAATAGTCAGTGGAAAGGAAAAAGCACCTACAGATGCAAATAAGTTATTAGATTGGAGTAGTAGAGATGATAAAGCCAAGGCTATAATTGGTCTTGCTCTTTCTGACACTGAATTGCACCATATTGATTTGGATAAATCATCAGCTGAAATTTGGGATAATCTGAATAAATTGTTTGGAGCAAAATCCGTTAATGCAAAGTTTTCTCTGAAACTTCAATTATTTCGATTTAAGATGGAAGATGGAATCACAATGTCAAATCATATAAGTAACTTGCAATCTCTCATTAGACAGCTAGCAGAGGTTAATGTTACAGTAGATGATGATGATGCTAGAGCCATCCTATTGAATAGCTTGCCTTCAAAATACAACAATGTTGTTTTTACTCTCAGTCAAATATCTTCACAAACTCTAGAAGGTATGATTTCTGCTCTTCTATCAGAAGAGAAGAGAACAATAGAAGATTCAGAAGATGATCCTCAGGAGAAAGCATTATTTTCAAGAAGCAATTACAAGAGATCAGAGAGAATCAAATGTTTTTATTGTAAGAAAAATGGTCACATAGCTTGGGATTGTAGAACTCAAGCAAGTGATGTTCTTAAAGGAAAGCTCAAAAATGAAGGAAATCTTGCTTGCATTGAAGATGATAAGGACCCACCAGATATTGAGGATGAGGATCCACCAGATGGTACTATTAATTTCTGTGGATATGCCCTTTGAGTAGGGTCATATTGGAGGCTGGCGGCATCAGAGGATGGAGGATTTACCATCATCTCAAGTTAGCTTCTCGCTTTGAGATGATGCTTTGCATGAGAAGCATTTTTGGTTTTGGTTGTTTTGTTTTTTCTTTGTTGATGTTGACAGAGCTGACAAATTTGAAGAATGTATGTTTGTGAAGATTTTGTTTTGGAGACAGGTTTGGGGTTTGGTGTTGAGCTCAATATGGATTGTTGTCCAGTGAGCTTCAAAGAGTATATGATCTTGAATTATACCCTTTCACGGTCACTAGACAACATGGCAGAGATTTGTCATATCTCTTAGGGGCCATTGTCGAATAATTCAAGACTCTGTGATTTGAGAGCTTGGGACTAAAGAGCTCAAGAACACAGCTCGAAGTGATGCCTTTTCGAGGGTAGACGAGATAGCATGATGGAGCCTCGCTTGGTTCAGGATTTGTTCTTTGGGAGAAGATCTTCTATAAAATATGTATTCATATTATGTAATCAGCTTTGTTGAATATTTTAGCAATAAGGGGGGGTACCTTGGTACTATTGCAGGAACAATGTAATAAGGGGGGGAATGTTAGCGTTACTGTTAGTACATTGTTCAGTCAGTTCAGTCGGTTACTACATTGAGTCAGTAGGCAGTTTAGTTCGGTGTAACTGTAAACCAACTTCAACTGCTCATAACTGCAATTCCCTCAGTTTTATATACGCTACTACTTTGTATCTGGAAAATCATCGAATGAATAAAGCTTTTACTGTTTATTACAATTACTTTGTAAAGATTTAACCCATTTCACATTTTGACCAATTAATTTATTCTTGTTGTTCAAATGTTGTAATGTTTGATGGACAATATAGAAAAGTAATCTTATGACAACAAAAATATCTTCATTTCTTCAATGCTTGCACAATTGCATACAATTCTTGATCATAAACTAAATCTTTTCTTTTGGGATCATTCAACTTTTCACTCAAATAAAAAATATGTCTTCCTTCTTGACTTCTAGTACAACTCCAATTGCATTTCCAATTGCATCACAATCAACTTGGAATTCGACATCTGAAAATATGGTCAAGCTAATATGGGTTGTTCAATTACTTTATTTCTTCTTTTGAAGATTAAAACTTTTATTATTTCTAACAGTCCACTTGAATTATTTGTTATCATTCCATGTGACATTAGTAAGTGGTGCACATATTCTATTTGTTTTTTTGATAAACTTATAATTAAAACTAGCTAAGCCATGAAAAGGTTTGTCTTCTTCACTTGTACTATAATCAAAATATCATTGAAGTATACAACAATAAGTTTACCAAGATATGGTTTAGACACATCATTCATTAAACTCATAACCTAACTCTAGGTACATTTATCATTCCGAAAAGCATAATAAACTATTCATACAAGATTTTTTTTAATCTTAAATGAAGTCTTCCACCGATCTCCTTCTTTGATTTTGATTTGAGGATTTCCACCCTTCAAGTTTATCTTACTAAAATGTTTTTTACCACATAAGCAATCCATAAGATTATGTATCCTTGGAAAAGGAAATCTGCAATTGGCATTAATCTTGTTTATATCTATGGAGTCCGGTGATATTACTGTTGGCATTGCACACAAACTAAATCTTTCTCTTACCAGTTTTTTCTTCGACAATTTTGCAATTGTTATATTCAATACTTGACTTTCAATTGGTGTGTTCATCTTATCCTTAGCCTTATTAGGTAAAATTGATCCTAGAAATAGATTCATATAATGATTTATACTTTTCACCCATAGTAATCCTTTAGAAAAATTGTTAAAAATAATATAATTGTACCTTGTAAACAATTTAGAAATCTTGAGATGGACCATTGGATTTTGTTCTCCTCCTTTTGTGGTATCTTCATTTCTCATAACAACAAAAAAATATTTTCTTTCCTAACATTCTTTAGGAATTGGTTATTTACCAAGATTATTCTTGAAATACCATTCTTTCGTTCACCATTCACTTTCAATGCTAAAAGTACATTTCACTCCATCTTTTGTCAACCTAGAAGTATTTTCCTTTCCATCTTGTATAATATCACATAAAAATTTATCTTCATCTACTCGAATTTTAAATTTCACAAGACATTGTTTGCCAACCAAGATTCTTTGATCCTTTTGTAACAAAGATACTTTATGGCTTAGGATGTTGTAACCTTTTTGAATTCAATTTCTTGACGATTTCACATTTGACTAAACTATCATTATTACCACTATCAATAATCATTTTTCATGTCTTCACTCCAAATTTACATATAGTTCTAAAGTAACTTTTGCATTTTATTAGTTCTTCTAAATCTTTGAATGGCTCCAAAATCTCTTTTAAATAACAATCACACATTTTTAGGTACACTTACTTGTTTGTTATTAGAAGAAACTTATTAATCAGGATGTGTGGCTCTTGCCATTCTTTTAAATCTTCAATCAATCTCTTTTTTTCTAATTACATACAAATTCTCTATGAGCATCACATTGACATAAACAAATTATTCCTTTAAATGACCTTCCGCTACCTTTCGACATTCCTCATCATAGACAATATTTTATGACCAATTTATTTTGCAACAGGGCTTCAATCTCCATGTCTAATGTTCGTCTAGGAGACATCTTTCAAATATGATGTGAATAAGCTCAGTGTTCTGCAAAATGGTTATTGGGTTCCAATTGTACAAACACACAAAACATAAATGTCCCCTAAGTTGCAGGGGCCTTAGAAATAAAAGCCGAAGTAAAATTTCTCTGGCAATGGTGCTATTTTTTGGGTGCAAGTTGATGGGGTGCCAACTATAGACAAAACAAACACAAAATTCTTCGAAGTGGAGTGGGCCTTCAAGATAAAAGCTAGATTAATACTTCCTTAGGAACAACACCATTCTTTTTGTGCCAAGACATGTGGCTCCACAAAACCTAAAAGCTTGTGCCAACATCTAAGATTAGGGAGTGCTAACATAGGTGATGGGAAGGACTTACGATCAGTGTGCAACATGAATGGACCAATGATCATGAGTGGGTAGGGTCATCTTCATCTTTGGGCTCAACAAAACCAGGGAGGGTGTTTCCTAGTGGTATCCTTAAGAAGACATCAATCAAATGATATGGAAAAAGACTAAACCGGCCACAAATACACCTGGTGTGTACACGTTTGACCCCAAGAGTCTCACTAGTCGAAAGAGTAATTGGTTGCATGTAAAAGCTCTTATTAAGCTAATAACTACAACCATGCATATGGATTCAAAGATCATAGTGGTAAAGTATCCCTACAAGTGACTCCACTCAACTTTTCAAAGACAATGACTAGGTGTAGGCATGCATGGCATGATCTTGTAACTATTTATGTATTTTGACACGGTTAACTACTTGAACAAGTTTATGTAAAACCTTCCTCCTCTTTATAGGAATGAGACTCAATGATTGATAAGTGTTAATTGAATCTCTAGAAGGTGTATATATGCCATGTCTTTAGTTACTTGGATATCTTAGAGGTCAATGTGTTTCTCCCAATCTCAAGGGCTTATTTCAATTTGAATCTTAAGTCGAGTTATCACTAGTCTACAAGGAAATTATCTATTTATTTTTGTACCCTAATATACAAAATCAAGATTGACTTCTTTAATAATTATACAAATATTCATCTAATGTGCTTATTCTAATATTCAAATGAGATAACCAAAAGAAACTTGCATATTGTTTAAACTAATCTACCTGATCGATTCTCAAACTAAAATGCACAACAAATAGGGTATAAAGAGATACAGCCCTGTTTTCTAGAATAACTATTCCAAATTCACAATGTGGATAGATCAATTGCATAACCTCATACAATAGCACTCATCTTGATGCAACCACTAATTACCACGAATGCAATCATCAAAGGGATAACTAAATGTAGAACTATTGCCATGTAAAACCTCCAACACTATGCATAGATCATTTGCGTAACCTCAAACAATATGTAGTGAACCACGTAATAGCACTAAGTAAATTCACATAAATGTTGAATTACATAATCAAATATGAGCCTTCAATTACAAACTAGATGTCATGCTCTCACTTAATTAGCTGATAGGCTTTATATGTGAGCATTATAGTGCTCGGAATTGTCTCACGTTGTAAAAAAACCTCACACCGTGAGATTTATAGAAAAAAATTCATGCCGGTAATTTTCTAAACTCGTCTCAAACCATTTTCAGTTTTATTGAAACCAGGTAAAAGTAATGTGGGTAATTTTTATATCATTTCCCTTCCTCTCCATTACTATCACCATTACTCCCTATCTGCGGAATCAGATCTTCCTGCCCGCTTTTTCCAACTATCTACTAAATCAGATCTTCCAGGGTGTAAAAAAAATATCTCGTCATTAATGTGGTTTCTTTGTCAACTAAATGAAATCCACCTGTGCCACCGCCAATTCCTGATAGACTACCACCGCCCAAAACCTTTTGTTAAATACATTTCAAATGGACTTCTTGGGCTTCTCCTCTACCATCACTACAATGCGACTCGAAACCTGGACCTCCTTGCCCTCACGCAAAAAAAAATCGCAGCCTGCAAACCCAAAAGAAATCATAGAAGCTGCTACTATTTTTAAATATATTTATCCTGAATGCCCTAACATTTCTAAAGCAGCAAATTCTGCAGCTGACAGTACAACAGTGACGTGGAACATCAGTGTCACCAATAGACAGACCACTTTCTTCTGCAGTGCACAACATGTAGAATAAGATATTTTATGTATGTTTTCCTGGTCATTTTACGGAATTTCTACATTGTGTTGGGTGCTGTTTTTAATTGTTGTTCATAGTGGGCTTTGTCCAGGGGGTTGGCATTAGAAGGTATCCTCCTAGCAGTGGCGATGAAGGAAGTTGTGCTCCTCCTAATATATTGAAGGAGATTGTTTGGAATAAGGGCTCAGAGGTTGCACAGGCAAGCTTCTACATCAACAACACTTTGTTTTTTTTTCATTTTAGTTTTAAAAAATGGGATCATTTTTCTTTCACAGCTAATTGGATGCGGTAATTTATCTTTTTCAACACTTTTCATGTGTCTTGGCGATTTAAACCCGGGAATCTTCTAGTGCTCCCTTACTTTTTCTCTAGTTCTAGCACTTAGCAAATGGAAGCCCCTGTAATGTATCACTTTAGTTTATCGCCTTTGACAAACATTTCGGTTATTTTTCTACCCATTGAACTTGACTTTTTCTTTGTTTTTGTTTTTCAAAAAATAAGAAAAAGACTGATCTATTTAGTTTCTATGGTATTCAGGGTTTAAACTGTTTCCTCTGTCGTGAAATTTAAAAAAAAAAACCCAGAAGCTACAGTGTTTTCCTCGAAGACATAGGTTTTTGTGTTTAAATTGTCCAGAAAATGCCTGCACTTTTTTTTCTGGCTGACACAAAAAATGCGTATGGGATTCCTTACATACAACAGAATAAGATATTCGAATGGACTGTTTCACGGTAGTAGCAGAGATGACAACACAGTTTATCTATGCTTCCAGAGTATTGAAACAGCTAAAGACACTGAACCTTGCAAGCATGCCTCCTGAGCATATAAGAGTTACCTTGTGGGAACAAGCGGTTTTATCACCTTACCTTATATACACCCTTCAAATATTGTATTCTTTTAGTTTTGACCTCATGATCAAGTCCAGGAAGAAACCCAACCTTGCCAATCCATTTGCACCGGCAGTACAGAACATGTGCTTGATCGATAAAAACAAAACTATAAACATCTCCTACATATTGTTGATTCCTGCTTTCATTCCTTTTTTGTTTTGTTAAAAGATATTTTATATAAATCACAAAAATGTGGTCAATTAATGATGAAAACAAAGTTGATTCTATCATTAGTTCCACGTAAGACTCAAATTTGGGAATTGGAGATCATTATCAACACTGTTTTTGTTGACAAGCCAACTTCTTCATATGGAAAGCAAACAAATCTCAATGGGCTTTTGCTTTGGCCACCCATATAGATATCCACTCTGTCCTTTCTTTTGTGAGTCTTAAATAATCCACACATTAATTTATTATCAACTCCTATGATGATGATCCAAGCTACAATACAACAAATTCTATGGCACTTCCTAGGGCAATCTTTTTATATGGGTGAGGGGGTGCGGAAGTGGATGTCATGCAGGTATGGTATCATACTTGTATGAATAGGAACTTTGCATTTGTGGGCTCAAATAATTCAAAGTGATCTTTCCTAACCTGTTGACTTTTGCTCTTCTGATGTACTTTGATTTTAGTGTTTGTATGCCAGCATGCGAGGGTGAGGCTCCAAAGAGAGATTTAAGAGCAATAGATTCACAAAGAAGGTGGTAGTTGTTACCTATTTATACACTCAAACCAGATGTGATAGCGGACAAGCCATTTTGTCATTAAATCACAAGGTGAAGTCTGCTGTTCAATAGGACACCTCTTATGAGAGGAGAGCTCTGACCTGTATTATATTGGATTTCTTGGGTGTTATTCTGAGAATTGACCAGTTCTATTTCCATTTGTGCATGATATTGTCCTTTCATTTGCAGGCATAAATATGGGATTGTCTAGGAACTACAATGGAAGGAAGAGGGCATAAATATAGGATTGTTTGGGAATTGCAATGGAAGGAAGAGGGCTACTGAAGATCGGGAGTTTGTTTAGGATGATGGACTTAAGAAGCTCTATAGGCATGTCGGGAGATAGTAGGAGTTTGTTTAGGATGATGGATATAAGAGGCTCTATAGGCCTATTGGGAGGTAGTAGGAATATGGTCTCTATGAAGCTTTAGTGATCTCAAATGACAATAGATGGGGATGGAAAATTAGATTCAATCTCTTATAGAAAGTGATGATATTTTTGTATATAATGGAGTTTCACTCCCTCTATGAGATTCATAATGTTCTATGCTTAGAGCTTTGTTTTATTGTGGCTATATGTGTCTGGCTCCTATTTCTATCAGTTAATGCAAAACCAGATGACAACATAGAGCAGGAAGCAACATACAAGGTGTTAGAGGCCATAAATTCTGAGATTGAGTGGATACAAATTTACCTAGATAATCTGTGCACAGGTGGCCCTCATGAAGTGATGTGTGAGTGGGACATAGGCGGTTATAATGGGGTTTTAGGTTTTGAAATAATTAAGAGAATAATATTTTGAGTTTTAGGTTGAATATAAAGAGTTCATGGCATAGATCTGATGGTTAAGTTGTTGAAAGATATGGATAATGGTCGCAGGTTCAAATCCCCAGTTTCGACCCTTGCATGAGCTAGTGGTTATAGGGGTTGCATTATTAGGACCTCCGTTAGTGCTAATTCCTCTGTATCCAAAAAAAGGTTGAAGACAAAGACATAAATTGAATATAATAGCTCTAAATGAAATAAGAGTAATATTTTGAATTTTATTTAACAAGTTTTTATATTATAATTGATAGTATGAAAAGACTTTATAAAGTATACAACCAAATCTTCTACAGATTTTTAACTAGTAAAAGTAGTACTATCTTCTTCCTTTAAATCTTTTTGTAGTTGATTTTGCACAATCTTCGACAGAGATATAATAAAAGTCATTGGTAGAATGAAAAGATTATATAAAAAAAATTGACACCGGAAAATTTTCTAAACTCGTTGGTTGTTCCTGTTGGCGTATTCCTTGAACCTCCTATAGGTGAAAGTGCTAGTGTATTTCTTTCTTATTCATTTTCTTTGTCAGCTTCTGTTTGTGTAGATTATTCTCTCTAATCTTCCTTATAAAGACAAGTCTTTTATCTCGTTGTCTCTTCTGTCCTATATATGCATCTATTTGTCTAATTTTTGCATTTGTCCTCGAATAATATTTGACTTTTGTAATTATTGAAGGTGTTGAATGAAGTGTAGCAAGTGGTAACATCATACGTGCCTATAGATTAATGTGATAAGTATCGACAAACCTAAAATTAAATGTTTTTCACATTGTTCAAGTCTGGAAGTCTGATCATCATCTAGGTGTAGCATACATGTTCATTGGTAACATGCAACATCATCATTTGCAATGTACATTGAGGTATGAGTCTCCAGGTTAAATGCAATTAGATATAATGGTGTATGTAACATCTATTAATGTGACCTATATTGGACACATAATAGTGTATGGGTATGTGCAGGATCATGATGGGCCAAACTATACCTCTAAGTGGCAATGAAAATACAAAAAATCAGACTTTTTCAAGTTCATGTGAAAATTTGAATGGATTATCTACACAATTTGAAAAAGATGTAAGAACAAAATTTGTAGAGAATTGAATCTAGTTTATGAGCTACTAATTTTAAAAAATAAAACTAAATTTACTTAGTGAAAAATGAACATTTCAATGAACAACTATTAAATTTTTCAGAAAAAAATAAAAAGTGGGTGTCTTTCCAGCCAACCTAACTATGAGCAAAAAAAATAAAAATTGAAACTTTCAAAATAAGTAGAGGACTCATGCCCGGATGTGACACATATTTTTTTGAAATTTTTTTCCAATAAAATAATTAGTTATGATTTTTTTACTGTGACTTTTTTTAAAAACTAAAGAGTAATTGTCCAACCAACCTAACTCGATAAAAAAAAATTGGAATTCAAATTTTTTTTTTTAACTTGTAGCCAACAGAGCATAGAGTGTGACACATCTTTCGGATTTGAAAAAGGTGAAACAGTTTGAAAGTTATTGATGTTTTTCAATCAGTGTATCCATCAGGCTATCAGACACACACTATATAGAAAATTATTAATAATTATTTAATAAAATGATAATCAAGAAAATCTTATATTTGTAGAAAGATGACAATTTCCTCTATAAACCCTTTTCGTTTTATCAATTTTGCATTAAAAAAAGTCGTCATCATGAAGGGTGAAGTTCGAAGAAGAAAGTGAAACCTGTAAAAACGTTAGAATTGAGGGAAAGTCAACTATGACAGCCCCAAGCCTAAATACAAGGCAAAAGAGAAGCAAAATGGATATCCATTTTGCTTTGGTAAAATACCATTTTTCATTTTTTTATGTTTTACAAAACAGATATCCGTTTTAGGTTGCCCAAAACAGATATCCATTTTGCTTTACCCTATATGTTACTCTCTCTCTCTCTAAAGGTGGTCTATCGATATCCGCAATGGTCATAAGAATTCATCTTTAGCTTTGTGTAAAATGCTAAAAAGGTGGTCTATCAATATCCTGCCATATTCTTATGACCATTGCATCTAATTTCATCTACGATTGAAAAGGATTGTCTATTTTCTAAGTTTTGGAAAGAGCATTGATAACATTTAATTGTAATGTCCATTTTTAGATCCATTTTCTGCATTTCCTATAATCATGGTAATCTATGAAATCACATTTTTTTGAGGCATTCTATCAAATAGTTAACAATGCCTTGTCTATATTTCCATAGTTTTTATAAATATTTACTAGAAAGTTAGCAAATGTAATATTTGATAAGAATCCCCCTATCATTATTCTTTTGATGGATGCCCATGTACCATTCCTTTGGTGTAAGTAAATAAGATAGTAGAAAAGATCATGGAGTTTGGCTATATACAAGTCGGCTACATTTGTTTGAAGATTTTTTAACTTTTTCAACAAATTTCATTATGTTATGCATTGTAATGTTGGCACTTTGTAAGTTCTTTTTTGAAATGTATGTAAACATAAGAAAAGTCTACACATAATAGTTGGTCTTTTGGTAAATGAACATTGTGGAACTTTATGAGGCATGGGGATGTTGAACTTCATTGCAATTTACAAGTTTGTGGATGAGTGCATTAGGATTTTGCATTGATGATGCATAATTATTTTCAAAACCTTCATTTATATAATTACGAGATTTTGGGAAGTGGAGTCATGTTTTCCATCTACAACTTTGCAAAGGTTCTACTTTTCCACCAAATAGACAAATAGATTAACATTACTTTTAATCATGTAAGACTTTGGGAATGTTAAGATAAAATTAAGTTGGCAAAAGTGCACCTTGACTCTCTCTCTCTCTCTCTATCTCTCTCTCGCGCACGTGCGCACACACTCTGACCCATCTACCTCCTAAGTAAATCATATTCCTAGCTTTCCTAGTTTTCCTTTTCCTTTCCAATTTCCTTAGGGGGGGGGAGAGAGAGAGAGAGAGAGAGAGAGAGAGAGAGAGAGAGAGAGTCTTAGTTTTCTTGTTTTCATTTCCTTTGTCAATAAGGGAGAGGGAGAGATAGAGGGGAGAGATAGGGAGATAAAGGAATGATAGGGGAGAGAGAGGAAAGAGATAGAGAGATAGCTAGATAGAGAGAGAGAGAGAGGAGATAGAGGGGAGAGATAGGGAGATAGAGAGTAAGCGAGATGTCCAGAGAGATAGGGAGAAGGATTGAGAGGTAGAGGGATGATAGAGATAGGGAGATAAGGGAGAGATAGGGAGATAGAGGTTTAGGGTTGCTTGGGTCTAGGGTTTAGGGGTTAGGGGCATTATTGAGGGTTTTGAGAGAGAGAGAGAGAGAGGGTTGCTTGGGGTTAGGGGTTAGGGTTTAGGGGCATTGTTTAGGGTTTATAAGTTTAGCATTTCTCAAGTTTAGGGTTTAGGGTTTAGGGGAATTATTTAGGGTTTAGGTGTTTAGGGCTACTCGAGAGACATAGGGAGAGAGATTGAGAGGTAGAGGAATAAGAGAGATAGGGAGATAGAGGTTTAGGGTTGCTTGGGTTTAGTGTTTAGGGTTTAGGGGTTTGGGGTTTAGGATTTAGGGGTTTATGGTTTCTCAGGTTTAGGGTTTAGGGCTTAGGGGCATTATTTAGAGTTTATGGTTTAAGGGTTAGGGGTTAGGGTTTAGGGGCATTATTTAAGTTTAGAGGTTTCTGGTTGCTTGAGTTTAGGGTTTAGGGGCATTATTTAGGGTTTATGGTTGCATGTCAAAAGAAGTCTCTCTCTCTAAATCCCTCAGCCCTAAATAATGCTCCTAATCCCTAACCCCTAACCTGTAACCCCTAAACTCTAAACCTAAGCAACCCTAAACCTATATCTCCCTATCTCTCTCTTATCTCTCTCTATCATCCCTCTACCTCTTAATCTCTCTTCATATCTCTCTAGACATTTCACTCACTCTCTATCTCCCTATCTTTCCCTCTGTCTCTATCTCTCCAATCTATCTCCTCTCTCTCTCTACCTATCTCTCTCCCTATCTCTTGCCTCTCTCTCCCCTATCATTCCTATATCTCCTATATCTTTGGACATCTTGCTCACTCTCTATTTCCTATCTCTCCCCTCTATCTCTATCTCTCTCTACCTAGCTATCTCTCCCTATCACTCTATCTTTTGCCTCTCTCCCCCTATCATCCCTATATCTCCCTATCTCTCGCTTATATCTCTCCCTCTCCCTTATCGATGAAGGAAATGAAAACAAGAAACTAGGAGATAGAGTTGCTTGGGTTAGGGGTCAGGGTTTAGGAGCATTATTTAGGGTTTATGAGTTTAGTATTGCTCAAGTTTAGGTTTAGGGTTTAGGGGAATTATTTAGGATTTAGGTTGCTCAAGTTTAGGGTTAGGTTTTAAAGAGAGATAGAGAGGGGATTAATAGAGATTGGGAGAGATAGAGGAGACATAGGGGAGAGATAGGGAGATAGAAAGTGAGAGACATGTCCAAAGACATAGAGAGAGAGAGAGAGAGAGAGAGAGAGAGAGAGAGAGAGAGAGAGAGAGAGAGAGAGAGATGAGAGAGAGAGAGAGAGAGAGAGAGAGAGAGAGAGAGAGAGAGAGAGAGAGAGAGAGAGAGAGAGAGAGAGAGAGAGAGAGAGAGAGAGAGAGAGAGAGAGAGAGAGAGAGAGAGAGAGAGAGAGGAGAGAGAGGTTTAGGGTTGCTTGGGTTTAGGGGCATTATTAGGGTTTAGGGTTTATGGTTTTGGAGTTAGGGGTTAAGGTTTAGAGGTTTAGGGTTTAGAGAGAGATAGAGGACCAATAGGGAGATATAGAGGAGTCCGAGGGGAGAGATAGAGAGATAGAGTGTGAGGGACATGGCCAAAGACATAGGGAGAGAGATTTAGAGGTAGAGGGACAAATGTGATAGAGAGATAGGGGAGAGATAGGGAGATAGAGGCTCAGGGTTACTTGGGTTTAGGGCTTAGGGGTTTGGGGTTTAGGGTTTCTTAGGTTTAGGGGTTAGGGTTTAGGGGCATTATTTAGTGTTTAGGGTTTATTGTTTAGGGGTTAGGGGTTCAGTTTAGATATAAATAGGGTTTATAGAGAGAGAGGAATGATAGGGAAATATAGAGGAGACCGAGGAGAGAGATAGGGAGACAGAGAGTGAGGCACATGGCCAAGGACATAGGGAGAGATATTGAGAGGTAGAGGGATGATAGAGATAGGAGATAGGGGAGAGGTATGGAGATAGAGGTTTAGCGTTGATTGGATTTAGGGTTTAGGGGTTAGGGGTTAAGGTTTAAGGGCATTATTTAGGGTTTAGGGTTTATGGTTTAGGGGTTAAGGTTTAGAGGTTTAGGATTTAGTGTTTAGAGAGAGAGGACCAATGGGGAGATATAGAGAGTGAGGGACATGGCCAGAGACATAGGGAGAGAGATTGAGAGGTAGAGGAATGATAGAGATAGGGAGATAGAGGTTTAGGGTTGCTTGGTTTAGTGTTTAGGGTTTAGGGGTTTGGGGTTTACGATTTAGGGGTTTAGGGTTTCTCAAGTTTAGGGTTTAGGGTTTAGGGCTTATGGCTTAGGGGCATTATTTAGGGTTATGGTTTAGGGGTTAGGGGTTAGGTTTTATGGTTTAGGGGCATTATTTAATGTTTATAGGTTTCTAGGGTTGCTTGGTTTAGGGTTTAGGGCATTATTCGGGGTTTATGACTGCATGTCAAAAGAAGTCTCTCTCTCTCTAAATCCCTCAACCCTAAATAATGCCCCTAATCCCTAACCCATAACCCCTAAACCCTAAACCTGAGCAACCTAAACCTCTATCTCCAGCTATCTCTCCCTTATCTCCCTCTCTCTATCATCCCTCTACCTCTCAATCTCTCTCCCTATCTCTCCCTCTGTCTCCTCTATCTCTCCCAATCTATCTCCTCTCTCTACTTATCTATCTCTCCCTATCTCTTGCCTCTCTCTCCCCTATCATTCCTCTCTCTCCCTGTCTCTCTCTCTCTCTATCATTCCTACATCTCCCTCTTTCTCCCCTCTATCTCTCCCTCTCCTTATCGATGAAGGAAATGAAAACAAGAAACTAGGACCCCCCCTCTCTCTCTCTCTCCATGCACATACCCATTAGGTAGGCTATTTTGCATATGGTGGTCATATCCTTAAGGTCCAATCACCTCCAAACTTGACAAATAGATATAGAGCATAATTCTAAGCATCTTTCATAAAGCCCACTTCTCTACATAGGTGCAACTAATACCACCTTTTCATTGTTTTCCACATTTAATACTTATTACTTTCCATTTTCAAGTCCTACATGTGTCCAAGTTGTATTGTTTGTCAAGTTTTTAGTCTAATTGTTAGTCCTAGCTCTCATGGATATTAAAATGTTAGTATAGTTAGATTTATCCTTAGGTAACATTAATTTAGAAATTGTTGCACAAACAACCACACTAAAAAATAACCTTACCTAATTAAGGTTAATGTTTAAGGTTCTTTCATTTGGTGAGCCTAACAGATCCAACTAGTTCAATCTTCTTATAGTCCATGCTTAGCCTTCCAAGAGAGTTCATGCCATGTTAACTTTGCATTATGTCCTCACTTTACCCTTGCTGGTTGTAGTACTCTTTTTTTCTAATCCTATCCCTATATCATACTATTGTTGTTGACTTTTCTTTCCATCTTCATCGTCATAGTCCTAGTTATCCTATTTTGAGCCTACCATTTATCCTTAGTCATGTCTTGTACTTCTTCTATTCAGGTCAATTTTAATGACCTCCAAATTTTCCATAAATTATTCTCCACCAAACCCTAGACCCTCACCCAATTCCTTACTTTCCTAAGAAAAGCCCTTCCCCAAAACATCATTTGATCATGTGGCTCCTTCCATCACTAGACAGGTGCCCCTACTTTCTATTATTCATCCAATACAATCCCAATGTCATAGCTCACATTCCCACACCTACATTCATAGACTCCATTCCCCCTATTGACACCATCATTGATAATCATTTTAAGGAGTCTCCCTTGAATAATCATTAAACCATGGATTATCCCCTATCCCCATCTTACACTTTCCTCACCTTTGAACCCTTAGAAGATGACATTTAGCTATCTCCACCATTACCAATCACACTTTCTAGCAATCCCACATAAGACACCTTACCCATCACTTCACCTAGGTCATCACTATAAATCACCTCATTACTCCATTCAACCATACCCATACCACCCCTTGTAACGCCCGCCTTGAACACCTTAAAGAAATACACACTTATGCTATAAGAAACAGGAAATTTTTTTTTTTAAATGATTAAATAACGATAACATATCTAATTATGACATATTCTCTAAGGATTCAAGGCTGCATCACTTAACAAATCAACTAACATAATTTAACATACATCAGTAACTGATCCAAATCCATGCTCAATTAATTAACTTATTCACATTCAATGCATATCATCAAATAACGGAATCTACATGCTTAAATACATAATTGAAATGCTTTCATATAAGTACATCATGACATTATTACATTGCCATTTTTAGACTACATCAGAATTACATACATAATGAATGTTCTGTTGCACAAATCTAGTACAAGGTTATACACATACATCTTCATCATTGGTACAAATACAACTGGAACAAATCCTTTTCTGCATATGATCTTGACAAGAGTAACCAAATGGATAAAATAGCTCTTCACACCCGACCATGTGGAACCCTAAGGTCCACCCCCCGAGCTAGAGTTAACATGAGGTCCCCAAACAATGACAGTCAGGTAGACGAAAGACAAACAAGAACAAAGGATGACCAACGCCAATACAACACAACTTAACTTCTAGAGGTGACACAAAACAAATGAGGAGAGACCGAACAAGGGATGCTAGGCTATAGTAGGGAGAGTGTCATCGCACGGTCCTAGCATGGGTTATCCTGACAGCTTCTCACTAGGGCCGGCCCCCATCTATGGTTATCCTGATAGCCTCTCACTAGGTGCCGGCCCCATAGGGTGACACATGCGGAATCGATCTTCCTTTCATGAGGACAAGGAAGTCAATCATGCCGACCAGGCCTTCTCTACCCATCCTTAGTCTAAACAAGCACTACAGGTCATGGGAGAGGAATCCAATAATCTTACTAATGTGAAATCTACCCTTAACCCTCTAGTTAATTTTAGGTTATCACTTGATTAATCTACTTCCAACGGGTTATCCTGACTGCCACTTTGGGCGCTGGCCCCACGTCGAAAGCCACTCTCCTTCCTAACACCTAGTAACCTTAACATCATACAAGACTTTATAACAATACACGTACATGTTCACTGCAAGGCATAAACCCTCTTGCATCATAATAGAATCATAACATCAATTGTTATCCAACGCTTTCAACATTACAATACTTTACTCTTTTACAAATTCCAGGTCTCTCCATATGACAAAATGGTACAATAAGATCACAAGTGGTTTAACATCCCCACCAGAAAATACTACTTTCAATAAACATAAACAACTTGACATTATCTCAATATACTTCATACTATGTTTGATCCACATAATCGCTATTACATCGTAATTACAAAAACAACAATACACAAGTTGCAATTACTCAACTATGACAACTTAGCCTCTGGAATTCAAGTTTAACCACTCTCAATTCAACTCTTAACAACAACAGAAATACTTAACTCATACAGTTTAATACAGTTCTAGAGTTAACACTACAATTTCTTCTCTGTTCAATGTAAACAACTTCTGTAATAAAATCAACATTAGATTACATTCTTTACTCTTACTGTTTATTATAATCCTACTGTCTTGTAAGAGAATCGTACATGATCCTATTTGAATGGAACGTGAACAGCTCGTATAGGTTGTCAATGAGGAGTAAAATGGCTATTGACTGTTTTATCATTGAAATGGATGACAGCTGATTAGTCTAACAACTTCCTCAACTTGTAAATCTAATAAGATTGACGGTATCCAATGATCACAAGAATAACGTAGGCAATAGGTTTGATGGCTAAGTTTTACGGTATCAAGGATGTTCTTACAGAGGACTAATAGAGATGTAATCATCTAATAACCCGATCAATGAATAACTAGTGAACTGGAGAATGTTTGTGATGTGATAAAAGAAGATAAGGATTTTGCCAACACAGCAATCTTATTTCAACTCAGTAAGTGAACTGCATTTGTTAGTTTACTAGAAAAGCTTTCTACCTGCAAGAAGAACTATGTCGATGATTTTTTTATCACACTGTCGCTACCGAGTCTGTTATCAAATTTCTGATATATTCAGGTGTTGAGGATTGACCAAAAATAAGACAGTAAGCTATCAGAAATAGACAGCTACTCAAATTATATTTGGAACCGTTACTACATTACACCAACAGTTGGTTATTATTTGTGCATTGCTGACCATCTTGCCTTCGCTGGCTATCTTGAGGACACCCCAACTTTTCAGAAGTGCGCCAGCCAAGACAAGGGTGATCTACAGATTTAATCGTCTAACTGTTAGATTTCAATGTTTAGCATATAGGAAACCTAATCTCTTAAGGCATTAATCCAGCCAAATGCGTCATGAGAGCAATTAGAAATCGAGGCATGACAAATATACTACACACTTAGTCTATGAATTCATTCAAATTGATGAGGTACTGTTGAGTCTCGCAGATTGAATTAGATTTAACCTCAAAGCTTTAACTTGATTTGTAGAATGTCTTTGCTCACACTAAAACTTACTACAAAACTGTGTTTTGATAAACCTATCAAGGATGTTTTCTTTCACCATTCCTTGTAGAGTGCCACAGTAGTAAGAAGTGCTCCAGAAGAACTTATTAGCTTTTAAATGGGTGCAGCATTTAGTTTTAAGTCGCAAGAGACAACATAGAAAAGGATCAATACATTATATTGGGCTTTAACTGAGATTTAAACATTACAGATTATAAACACCCAATCCACTACCTATTTCTGTTCTCTTTATTAAAGCTAGAGTTCGGTGACATTTTAAATCTGGCCAGCTAGGTATGCGCAACCCTATCATCATATAATTGGTGGTTTTGATTAAAAAGGAACGCCATTTCACAGAGTTCATTTATGGCAGAGAAGACACAGCGAATTGTTTTGTAGGCCAGCATGATTTCGATCACCCTAGCTATGGAGTGGATTGGTCAGAGGAACATCGTATAATACCAAGATAAATGGCGAATGATAAGGATTTGGAACTTTCATTCAAACAAATGATAATAAGGCAGTGAACTACCTAAACACAATACCTCCTTTTCACGCCCTGACATTTCAACTAATAGTGGTGCATAATGTTACCAATCCACTAATAATTAATACCCAACGCAACAAAACAAAATGAATAGAGTGTCGTCTCACAACACTGGATGACAAGGCTTCAGAAATTTTCAATCAAAGCGAATAAAATGGCAGCGAACTACCTATCACGCCCCAGTATACAATTTGCAGCGATGCTTGATAATATCAATCTACTAGTAAATAATACCTAAAGAAACAAAATAAGATAAATAGAATCTCAGGCAACCCGATAACCAAGTTCGACACCACTCCTCACCAGTCTCTCGTCTAGTATATGAGGGATTCACCTAAATATTTCTGCATTACACTTGCATTACAGGTGCGAACCTCATGACTAACCTCTGTAAGATATAAGCTCAGCCCAAACAGCTAGGATTTCAATGGAACGAGTGCAGGTAATGTAACCAGAACCCAAGGAAACTTCAATATCGAAGAAGGAAGAGTTTCGTGGCATTTAGCAATATCAGAGGTTTGACGCCTCCCTAACAGCATTCGCACACCTATACCAATAGCGCCTCCTCCAATAGTGGGAGCAGAGGCCAGAGGAGAGTGTCCTATCATGGTCGAAGGGGAGACGTTCTCAGAATACAAGGAAATAACATGGCGAAGGATTACTGTAGAAACATCTGCCTTAAAACTATTATTTCTTATACCTGCTCTTTCCGAGGGATAAAACTAGGGTTTGATGACAAATCAAAGACGTTTTTTTTTTTTAAGATTCAATGATGACAGAAAACGGAGATCTAATAGATCTTAAGGAGGTGTCATTTTACATCTACAAACCCTACCGATATTATGCCGGTCTGAGAGTGCATACAGATCGAATTGCCGAAATGCATCCACCATAAAATGAAGAAGACTATCAAAATGAGTTATTACAGGGATGATTGAATGATTCGGCAAAATAGTGGGAGGAAGACAATCGAATAATGGAATCCTTGAGCAAAGAGAAGATACTGTTTAAGCATAGAGAGAATAGTCTACAGACATGAGCTTTGATGGAACAACACAGAATACAAACTAATTTTAGATCAAACTATTTGGAATCAAATAAACTACAACAGCATTTGCAAATTTGGAATAAAGTTCAGAGATGAGGCATTCGACGAAACCTGGCTACGATATCAAATCGGCGAGTCTGCTTCAATTGCTGCAGTTCCCAGCTGCTTATTCCAGCCTTCTTCTCTTTTCTTTCACCTGTAATTCTCTCCTCTTTGCCTCTACAAGTTTTTTTTATAACACAGTCTCTCTCATCTACCAAGGAGCTTGGCACGTGATCCCGTGCATCTCTCCTCTCTAACAATATTTTTATTTTATTTTATTATTATTTTTAATTAAATGTAAACACATAATTCCTAACAACATTTAATTTCTTTATAGCCGACCACTATATTGTTATTAATAAAATTGTACTATTTCGTCAATCTATAATTTTGTAACTATATTTTAATTTATTTTATTAATCAAGTTGTAAATCACAATTTACAACATGATTACAACTATTTTATTTATTTAAATATTTATTATAAATAATATTATATTGAACAATACAAAATTTCTTACAACTTTATTTAACAACTACAATTCTAATAAAATAATAATTTATTTATAACGATAATCGACAACTAATGACATTATGCTCATTTATCAACATTATATTCTTTCGTATAATGATTCTAATTAAAGCACAACACTACCATACACACTTAGACACCTTCAGAGCTAATTAGACTCCAAGGTACAGTATTACCTGACAGCAAGACATGATCGAACGACAACCAATAACCACCAGGGTAAACTGACGACCAAGGAACACTGACTAGGGACCTCACGTTAACTCCAACCAACTAATCCATTGGCGAAGGCACGCTCAGACCTGGTAATCAGGTGGAGTCGGTGCCTAGTACCTGCATCCTGCAGCAATGCACAGTTAACCATAACAAGATATATATATACATCACATGCAGTCCTATAGTGAATGGAAATCGCAGTGGGGTAGGGTACTCGAGAGCAAGTAATACGACACTGTTCCATTCACGTTTATGAATAACAATCAATTATATTGAACAAGGTATCTGATTACTAGTCAACAACATAAAATGATCAACTATCTTCCAATCCCATATAGTGAATAACATCAAAGCATCTATAACATCCAGTTCATTTATCAAATTGTAAAGCATAACATAACATAATCCAACATCAACATCTGTTATCATAACAATTAGGTTCATACTGAAATAGCAAAATAACTAGAAATCCATCATCAACGATCTAAACTACTGTCATAATGTCCAGTACTACTAAGCAAACATCAGTCTGGTAGATGACCAGTTGAGGGGCACTACACCCCTTTCTCACTCCACAACTTGTATTAACGCATGATTCACCCCATGACATGCTACAGTTACCACAATGCCAATTCACTCTACCATCATTCTTCATATTATCTTATGAATCACCATCCTTTCTTTCCATTCCTTGAGACATCATACCATGACACACGCCAATGAAAACAATTAAAAAACCAATGAAAAGAATTAAAAAAACCATTTTTAGAGTTTCAGGAAATGGATATCCGTTTTGGGAATATTCTAGAAATGGATATCCGTTTCTTGAAACTATAAAAATGGTTTTTAAACCACAAAATAGATATTTTTAACATGCCCATGAAAGTCAAAGTTAGCCAATTCACGAATTTGGCTAAGTAAAGATGCAATTTTTTTTCCATTGCCACTGTTTAGCCTGTGATGATCCTGCACATACCCATATTTAACATTAAATATTGGCCCATGTCTTAAAAATTTGTTGAATCATTCTATCAAGTTATCGTTATAAGGTAACTAACACAATGTAGGTTCTAAGTAACCCTTTTGATGGAATAAATACATGTAGTTATTATAAACACATGAAAATAGAGTCTTCAACACTTGTGACATCATTCAAATAGGTTAACATTATGAAGTCAACAACTTGGTATAGGTTCCAACTAACTCTTTGAATGGAATACATATTGTCATGATTACAAAGACACGATTTCAATGTTTTAACAAAGTCAATGACATACAAATGTTTCAACTCATAAAAACCAACAATGTTTCTGGTCTAGGTTCGGCTCCTTGGGCTTCATTTAGAATATTGGGATGAGGAGGTTTCTATGGGCATTGCTAGTGCCTTTGGACTGTACAATGCAGCAGATGTTGTTACTAAATTCAAGAGATGTTTGTTGTTCGCTAGATTTTGTGTCTTTGTGGAGACGGATAGGGTAATCCCTTGTTAGATTACTTTATCCTCCAAGTTTGTTAACTGGGTACAACAGATTGATTTTGAGAACTCTTCAGTCATTTGTGATCATTACGACAAAGTGGGTCATGATGTTGATGTTTGCTAGGGATCCAACATAAACCATCCTGTGTGGAGGAAAAGGGTGCAAACAATTGATAGTGCTTGCAAAGTTACTAAAGAGGATGTGTCGAAGGAGACAAGTAGGGTGAAGGAGGAAGCTATGATGAAGACTCCTTTGATGATGGTGCATCAATAGAAGGATATCAATTCTATAGACAAGATGAAGGTGGCAATGTGATAATGGGGCCTTGAGCGGACCTTTGGATCATCCTAGCTCTCCTAAGAAGATACGATCTGAGAACAAGGATTTCAAGATCAAGATGCAAAGCTCCTTGGAACAATTTAATTTCAAACCACCTTGACTTTTAGTTGGTTTTTTGCTTAGGGTGCTTGACCATGTGTCTAGTTTTCTAGTTGTTTTGCTCCTGTTGTGTTGTTTGTCTAGTGTTGGTCTTGTTTAGTCTTGTTGGGCTTCATTGTTATATCTGTTCTTTTGTACAAGGGTCTAGGCCCTTTCAAAATCCCCTGCTTACCATTATCAAAAACAATATGAATTCTAATCTATATCAACAAATAATGTTTTATGTAACATTAAATATTGGCCCACATCCTAGACACTTGTCGAATCATTCAGGCAAGTTGTTATTATATGGTAAATAACACAGTCTAGGTTCTAACTAACACTTTTGATGGAGTAAATAGATGCAATGATTACAAACACATGAAAATAGAGTCTTCAACACTTGTGACATCATTTAGATAGGTCAACCTTATGCAATGAGTAACTCGATATAGATTCCAACTAACTCTTTGGATGGAATACATATTGTGGTGATTACAAAGACATGAAAATGGAATGGGACAGTCTACACGCATGGTGGGATCTATGGTCCCAACCATAGCCAATGATAATAAACTATGGTGTCTTTCTTGTGTTGGCTTATAAAACTATTTCTTGTAAAAATTGGTTGCACCTTAATAACAGCCACCTAATTAAATGGTATAGGCTAAACCTAATCTAAGATGTGGTCTTATCCAAGATTCCTCGTGTTATTACATGACTCTAAAGAAAGGTGAGAACATTAACATTGGAATGAGACAAGCAACTCAAATAGGCACCCAATAGACCAAGACATACACAACTCACCAAGCATCACAAACATATGGCATCTACTGCTTTCAAACATATGGAACAATTGACAGGATTTGCTAGAACAAACTCCAATTACTCTTCTCCATTTCGGTCTCGTCTTCTCCATGTTTCAACAAAGAGAATGATTTACATGATATTAATGTTTGAACATAATCAGTGACATACAAATGTTTCAACTCATAAAAACCAAGCATTTGAATTGTCATCTATGTCAAAACATTATGGATTTTAGTCATTGCATCAACTAATTTATTGGATTTTTCACTTCTATGTTTTGTTACAATAGAATAACTATGTAAAAATTCAACCAATTTAACATGTTGAGAACATAACTTATTCTCGGGGTTTAAATATTGGAATGCTTGATGGTTGTACGAAAAATAAATTTTTTTGACAACAAACAATGGATCCTTTCCTTGAATGCTTGCACAATTGCATAAAATTCCTAATCATAGACATAATGTTTTCTTTTGGCATCATTGAACTTTTAACTAAAGTAGTAGGTCTTCCTTATTGAGTTGGCACAACTCCAATGGCATTTCTATAGATATCACAATTGACTTAGAATAGCTTATCAAAATCTTGCAAACCTAACAAGGTTGCTTAGTTGCTTTCTTCTTTGTATGTTCAAAACTTCTTTCAGTTACAACAATCCTTTTGAATTATATGTAATCATTCTTTATGAAATTAATAATTGTAGTAGATACTCTAGTAAGATTTCTAATAAATTTTTGGTAAAAACTAGCTAACCCATGAACATATCCAACTTTGGAATTACTTACCAATTTTGATCATTCAACAATAGTATGATATGTGACCTATTTTTGGACATATAAGGATGTAGGTAACATTAAATATAGATAGGTGACCTATTTTTAGACATATAAGGATGTAGGTAACATTATATAGATGACCTATTTTTTGATTCATCGCTATTTGAGATGTCGTTCATAACTTCACAAGTAGTTAAATAAATCACAACTTGCCTTTTCTTTCCCTTCATCGACATTTTGACTACAATGCTTAACTTATTAAAATTGAAAACTTGTGCTTCCATTAATTCCTTTATCGGTATTTTGAAGGCTTTTCACAACCTTTTGAAAATTACAACTTGTCAAAAATCATAACCACCAATTCACAACTTCCAACTTTTCACAACCTCTAACTTCACAACCTTTTTATAGGTTATATAACTTTTCACAACTCAATTTCACAAGTTATAAATTTGCACAACATATAACTTTTCATAACTCCAATTTCATAACCTTTTAACTAACTTTTGAGTTGTGACTTGCACATTTGAACACTCAATTATTACAAATGAGTATTTTTAAACATTCCTTTATTCTTTGTCAAAGCTCTTTTTAACCATGAATTTGGAAAGATTAACCCGTGATCAAAACTATCTACCGATCCCTTATGTAAAATGAACATTAAGAATCTCAACATATGTTAATGCAAGTTCCAAAACTTGAAAAGCATTCAACTTCAACTCGTGAAATCTCCATAAATCTTGTCTGACAAACCCACAAAGGTGATGAAGGAGAAAATGCCATAACTTTTTATTGGCTTATTATTTTCCCTAAATCTTGGCAACACCATATATGATGACTCATCAAGCTTCCTTGTCAAACCGTTTTGCTCTAGCCTTCATGAAACTCTTGATTTAATCATTTTTGGAAACTCCTGGTTTAATCGTTTCTGCAAATTACCTATTGAAAACTTGAAGTTTTAATATCTCCTAAACCAAAAGGTGTTTCAATTTGAAAACTTGCTACTTTAGGTGAAATAACCTCAGGAATGTCCCTATAAAAGGATTTCTTTCCATCCCTTATATATTTTCAAATTTAATTGTTTTCGTGATTTACCACACTGTAGAAACATTTCTAGGACTTAGACTAAAATAGATGGACAATTCCTCAAAATTGGAAAGTGACTTGACACTTCAGCATAATCAGATCATTTGTGATTTGGGAGTGATTCAACATAGGGATTTTGATGCAAAAAGTTTTAAAATTGGCAAGTTAAAAACAAGGCCAACAGAACCTCAAATTCCCCCTTAATTAAATATTCTAACCATCCAGTTCTATCTCCACTTATTGGTAATGTACACAATTTCGATGCTTAAGAAAATTCAATGTCAATTTCATATAAATGTTTCAAATACTTTGTAAAAATTAAACCCATTTGACGTTTGAACACATAACTTATTCTCATTGTTCAAATGTTGTAATGCTTCATGGACAAATTTAAAACAATTGTGACAACAAATTAAGACAATTAAAACTAGCTAAGCCCTAAAAAGATCTAACTTTAGAAATGCTTACTTGTATTGGCCATTCAACATTTCATTTGATTTTATCAGGATGGACACCCTCAATTCATTACTAGAGATAACAAAGTCAATACAAATCGAGTCTGTCTTCATAAAACTAGATTTCTTCACATTCATCAACTTCTCTTCAATCAACCTCTATAATACAAATCTAACATGTACTATATGTTCTTCACTTCTACTAGGTAGATTTGTCATTCCAAAAAGCATAATAAACTATTCATACAAGCCTTTGTTTGTCTTTAATGAAGTATTCTTCTGATCTCCTCCTTTGGTTTTGATTTGACAATTTTCAACCTTCAAATTTATTTTACTAAAATATATTTTACCACACAAACAATCCATATGATCAATCCTTGGTAGAGGAAATTTATAGTTGACAGTAATCTTGTTTATTGTTGTGGTGTCTGGTTATAATATTGTCAGTATTGCACACAAACTGAAACTTTCTCTTACCAATCTTTTCTTCAATAATTTTGTAATGGTCGTGTTCGGTAGTTCACTTTCAATTGGTGTCAATCTTATGCTTTGCCTTATTAGGTAAAATTGCTCCTACAATTAGATTCATGTGGTGATTTATACTTCTCACCAATAATAAACCTTTAGAAAAATTGTCATAAATAATATCATTGTACTTTGTCAACAACATAGAATTCTTAAGATGGATTGTTGGATTTTCTTCTCCAAATTGTGTGGTATCTTTTTTTGTCATAACAAAAAAACAAATCTTTTCCTTCCTAACATTCTTTAGGAATTGGTTACAATTTACCGACATTATTCTTGCAATACCATTTTTCATTCACCATTCACTTTCAATGCTAAAAATACATTTAAAAAAAAACAAATCTTTTCCTTCCTAACATTCTTTAGGAATTGGTTACAATTTACCGACATTATTCTTGCAATACCATTTTTGCATTCACCATTCACTTTCAATGCTAAAAATACATTTCATTGCATCTTTTGTCAACCAAGTATTTTCCATTCCATATTTGGTCAACCTAGAAGTCCTTCTTTACTTTTACTTTATTTTGATCCTTTATCTTCTTCCAATAACCATGAGTACTATAAAATCAATTATTTAACTAATGCATATTTTGATTTAGAACTTGGTTGCATCGACTGGGGATTTTCTATTAGCTTTGGCAACAACCTTTCCTTATATATCTCACTATAAAATGTTTTGTAGTATTCTTCTCCATGGAAATATTATTTTTAAATTAAAATTCAGCATTATGATAAACTTTCATACTACTAAAAAGCTACTTCTTGTCTTCCTCCTGCTACTAGGAAAGTTCTACTTTTTAGCACATATTTTTTGACATCGTTATACATCTACAATGAAAAATAATTTTCAATTACCAAGCCGAATGTCTTATCAACACCAAAGTGTCTTGCTAGTTCACCACTATGTTTTTCTTTGATCAAATTTCCATTACTCTAATTTTTAGGTATACATAATTCATTTTGTTTGAGCCACAAACCCTTTGAATTAAATATTCTAACCATCTAGTGCTATCTCCACTTGTTGGTAATGTACATGATTTCAATGCTTAAGAAAACTCAATGCCAATTTCATACAGATGTTTCAATTACTTTGTAAAGATTCAACCCATTTGACATTTTGACCACTTATGTTATTCTCATTGTTCAAATGTTATGTTTGATGGAGAGTATAAAAAATAATTCTTATGGCATCATTTCTTGCACAATTGCATAAAATTCTTGATCATAAACTAAATATTTTCTTTTGGCATCATTCAACTTTTCACTCAAATAAGAAATATGCCTTCCTTCTTGACTTAGTATAACTCCAATTGCATTTCCAAATGCATCACAATCAACTTGGAAAAACATCTCAAAATCTGGTCAAAGTAATATGGGTTCTTCATTTCTTTCTTTCTTCTTTTGAAACCTAAAACTTTTATTATCTGCAATAGTCCACTTGAATTCTTTGTTATAATTCCTCTGACATCAGTAAGTGGTGGACATATTCTATTAAATTTTTTGATAAACTTATAATTAAAACTAGCTAAGCCATGGAAAGATCTCCTTCTTCTTCACTTCTCCTTATCCATGTCATACTTACATTTACCTATACATTATTTTTATCCACGTGTCAATTACAAAAACCTATGCACCTATTTTTAATTTCCCAAATTAAAAATTGTAACATAAACATTTCCCTCCAAGGGCTTACTAAGTACAATTTAAGCGATTTAATGCTATTTCTAAACTTTGAGAGATTATTTGCATATTATTCATACTTCACATTTCAATAGAAGTACTAAAAGGAATCTAATTCTATATGAACATGTTTGGAGAGTGTTGTCTTCAATATTTGTCTACTTTCTAGGAATTTATTTAGGCAAAAGCTCCAATGACATTCCTTTAAGGTATTTTTAAATACCACCAATCTTCAGATATCAAGATCAAGATATCAAATATCAAATTCAATGTCTACATCATTCACTTGGCATTTTATTGGTCATAGAACTAAGTAAAATTGTTTTTTGTTTGCATTCCAACATTTAATTTACTACAAAACATAAATGTATCCATGCCTGGCTCTCAATTAATTGGCAATGATCAAATTTTCTCATAAGCCATTAGTCTCCGTTTCCAATGTGGGTGCCCCATAAGTAGGAAATCATGTTTGAGCCGTGAAGCTAAGCAACTCGATCAAAATCCATTGGTCTAGGTCATGTTGAGGGGTAGAGAAGAGGGTGAACATAACCTAGACCATCCAAACACTCCACTCCACATAACAAAAAATAATTCCCAATCATTTGCTAATGATCCAACGTTGAGAGGAGGATGCCTATGCATGTTATCATGCAAGCCAAAGCTTATAACCTTCACTCAGCATCACTAAAATTCTTGCTTCAGAATTATCAGAAAAAATGACTGCAGGAACGCTATCCATCATTGAAATGATGATAACATTTTCAGGTGCCACAATATTCAGATGAACTGGATTGCATAGTTTTATCTTTTAACAATGGTGACAATATCAAGCAAATATCTTTTATCACCTATGCTCATCATCAAGCAAATATCTTGTGTTACGAACATAACCCGTTACCTTTTATTTCTGATCTTCTTTTCCATTTATGGATCTCATCTTTCTCCTATGAGAAAAGCACGCATGTTCATAGTAGCCTGTATCCAACATCCACCTCTCACAACTAACCCTCACTCTTTCATCATATTTTGCAGTTTTAGTCTGTCTTCTCACTAAAACTGACTAAGCAGATGCGCCTGCTTAGACTGACCACCATAAATGTTTGAGAGAAGCAATTAATTTGTGGCATTCGTAGGATCCAGCCTAAAAAGGCATTCTGCTACATATTCTCCTAGTTCTATATTATTGTATATCCTGCAAGCACCAAGCAAACACCTCCAGATATTAACATCAGGCTTTATTGGCATTTTCTTGATGAACTCTTGGGCTTCTTCTAGTCTCCCAGCACGACCAAGAAGGTCAACCATGCAGCTGTAATGATCTATTGCAGGGGTGCCATGGGAAGATTCACTCATGCAATTAAAAAACTTGCATCCCTCCTCCACTAGACCTGCATGGCAGCAAGCTGATAAAACACAAAGTGAGGTCACGTGATCTGGAGCTGTATCAGAATTTTGCATTTCTTCATATAGCTTGAGGGCCTCCTTGCCATATCCATGCATGGCATAGCCTGAAATCATTGTATTCCAGGAGACAAGATTGTGTTTGTGCAGATTATCAAATAAATAGCACCCCTTCTCTATGCTCCCACATTTTGCATACATGTCAATAAGAGCATTCGCCACATATACATCACTCTGAAATCCACTTCTAATTATTTCCCCATGAACCTCCATACCCAATTCAAGAGCCGCCAGATTGCAATATGCTGGGAGAACAGTGGCAAAGGTTTTTGCATTTGGCTTCATACCTGCTAGTTGTATTTCTGTAAAGGTCTTCACAGCCTCCTCTCGCAAACCATTGCGTGCATATGCTGAAATCATTAGAGTCCAGGATACCACATCTGGGTTGGGCATGTGGTGAAAAAGTTTGTGTGACCTCGTTATTCTACCACATTTTGCATACGTATCTATCAAAGCATTTATAACAAAAACGTCATATTGAAGTCCTCTTCTAATTATTTTTTCATGGATCTCCATAGCCTGATCTAGAGCTGCCAAGCTGGCACATGCTGAAAGCAGGCTGCCAAAAGTTATTCAATTTGGCTGCACACCTGACACTTCCATTTATTGAAAAATCTTCACAGCGTCCTCTGCACATCCGTTCTGTGCATACCCTGTAATCATTGTCGTCCAGGAAACAACATCTCTTTGATTCATCCTGTCAAAAAGGCTGCATGCCTTTTCGAGTCTCCCGCATTTTGTATACATGTTTACAAGAGCACTCTCAATAAAGATTTCCGTCTCAAACCCCCTTTCAACAGCTTTTTTATGGATTCCCCTTCCCTGATCCAGGGCTGTCAAAGCTGCACAAGCTGGAAGAACACTGGCAATGGTTTTAGAGCTTGGCTTTATTCCAGAGAATTGCATTCCTTGGAAAAGTTTTAAGGCCTCTTCTCCCAGCCCATTATGTACATATCCTGCAACCATAGATGTCCAGGAGACCACATCTCGTTGTCAAACAGTTTGCGTGCATCCTCTATGCTAACCCACTTTGCATACATGTCTACAAGTGCAATTGCGACCACCACATTAGAATGCAACCCGGTTCTAATTGCCTCTTCATGCATCTGCATACCATGTTCTAAAGCCTTCAAATGCGTGCAAGCTGACAGAACACAGGCAAATGTTTGGGAGTGAGGCATCATGGCTGCCACTGGCATTTCCTTTAAAAAGTGCCAGAGCCTCTGCATTTTGCCCATTTTGCACATGTCCAGCAATCATTGCAGTCCAAGAAACCTCGTTTCTTTCAGGCATTTGGTGAAAGAACTCAAGCGCTTCGTCTACTTGCCCATTGCATGCATATCCTGCAAACATATGGCTCTCCAGGATACGACAGCCATGATATACCAAATTAGGTCCTAACTCGGTTTCGCACCCATGCTCATTACAATAATTTTCATAGGTCCTTGTGCAAAAAGATTGCCCTGCTCTTGAGCAGCAACTTCATTATGGTGTGGATACGAGAGAGCCTTTGGTCGATGAAAATTAGCCAAGTCTTTAATGCAAAAAACTGTTAAAGAAAGTCTTAGGCGATCCAAAAATTTCATGATGTCAAGTGATGATGACTATTGGTCAATTTGATTTCAAGAGATAATGTACATTAGACGATATTGGTAGAAGCAAAATAAACCATCATTGCATGTACAACATAGTATGCTAAAACAAATTCAAGAAAGGCTACCTTGTTCGCTTTTAGCGTGGAAGACTGACATATTTTCTAAGACAACAAATCATGAACGGTTATTGAGATGAATGCACAGACTAAAGCAATAAATCATAGTTTTAAGTTCAGGACACCAAGCACAATTATCATAGTAAAATTTGGATAAGGCTATAACATTTCTTCAGCAAACAACCTACCAACAAAGCTTTCAAACACCATAGTTACCGGCTAATACTTTAAATAAGGAACCCCATGAAACCCTAAGTACCATAGTTTATTTGTCAATCAACAATCTGCATAAAGATAATAAAGACAAACTGTAAACAGGAAAAACAAAAGAATCAGAATGAAGTGAAATAAGTTATAACACTAGCTAAAAGCACGCCTTGTAAGAAATACACTACTCACTTATTAAATGCCAATAATAAATAACGTAACTATCAAACATCTATCTTATGAACTTGAAATAATCATAAATGAACACAAAACCTTCTTAGTTGGACATCCGTCGACCAATAACATTAAGATGGTTCCATTTGAGGAAATCAAAATATCTGCTAGCAACCCATGGGCTTATCAATCAAAACAGTCTTTCCACCACTTAAATTGCAATTGGGACTGCAGAAACTAGGAACTTGTTAGCAACCAAGGGAAACCTCAACAATATCCCATGCAGTTTTGAAGCTTCAAGGGTATTAAGTTGGAGAGAAAGGATAAAAGTAGCATGGAATTGCATAGGAACCTCACAACCTGCCCCTCCAATTGTTGAGGGGAAACCACAACATTGAAGATCTAATACAAAAGTCTGTATCTAAAATAAAATATTTTGAATATCGCTTCTAACACAATTCATTTTAGACTTCTTAAAGAATTCCATGAAGATGCCAATTGTCTAGCTTAATGAGGGTTATACCTCAATCTAGGAAAATTCAAGATCAGCGCTATTAAGACAGTGACAATAATACAACTTAATATGATTACATCTGAACTTAATTTGATACAGCTCTAAAAGGTTTAATCCTTCCTACCCCAATAATGATGAAGTCAATCTTTGGATAGTCAACAAACTGAAGCCAAAAGATTGAGTCAGGGATACACATGTTAATGACCTTGGGGACTGATTTGAGATTAAGCATACAATACAGAACATTTGGTCTTGGCAGACAATGTGGTGGAGCTAACTAGATGGGCCACATTAAAGAGTTATGATGCATTTCCAAGCTATAGGACAAGGCAAATATCTTCATTTTCTCAATCACAAGTTAATGCAAGTAAAAATGTCTTACAAGTTTGACAAGGATGACAATGCAGATGGAAGGGGTAAATTGGACAGCAAAATAAACCATTAAAAAATTACAAGGAAATACTACTCTTTTTACAGAGCAATTATCTTTACTTGGCATCACATTTTAAGCTGGACTATTGCTACAACAACAACATGCTTACGGGTTGATGATGGCAACGTATCACCGGCTCTGATGGTTTGGTTAATTATTGCTAAAGAAAGATAGTCATTTTCATTACAACATTTATGCCATAAATGTAAACATAAAAATTATCCTTCTTTAGTTTAACATTTAGAAAAGATGGTTTTATGTTGTGTCAATTCTGCATTAAATGTACACAATTATGGAATGAAAACAATCTTAAACTCTGGTTTTGTCTGGTTTTAAACACAAATGATTTATTTGGTATAGCTAAGACAACTCTATTTAAGATCATAAAAATATTTTTTTCTGTTAAAAACATGTGCCATAGCGTTTGTAAAAACATGGCAAAATAACACCCAAACAGATAAGCATTACCCCTTGTAGACTATGCCCAAAGCAATCCTAAATCACCATTTCTACAACAAAGGTAAATCAAATACAAACTGCTCTTACTTGCTGGCAGAAAATGCACAATTTTGATTCCATGAAATGTCTGCTTCTTTGTATGGGATTTCTATTGTTGCTAAGGATGGATGCAGCTAACACACAATCTATGTTTATTCAGAAATTTGGTTTTTAGACTTCATGTCAATTCTTTGACAGGAATCTGTATCAGGAACCGTTTATAATAAAAACAGATTAACACCAAACAGTAAAATAGAATCAAGACATCACACTGAAAATGAATTGACAAAAGATAATTTAAGTACTGAAATTGAAATGTAATATGCTAAGCTAAATTCACGTGTATTGATAATCACACTAATTAGCACTCAGAGATTAAACTAAATCATAGGAAACAACAAGCGCACTGAACAGTACACATCAGAAGATAATTTACTATGTTGAATTCACCCTTGACTATAACAAACTGATTAACGACACACTGAATACTAGAATACTCATTACCACACACGTACTAACGCTATAGTGATTCACCAGGTAACCGAGGAAGTGGGTCCTGCCTTCTCCAATTACACGTGATGAAATAAAAGTTTACTCTGCGCTAATTAATACTCATACTTGAATAATATTTTCAATCAGTCTTTTTGGATCAAAGCAGTAACTTGTAGATATATATTATCGATATCAATTAAAGTCTTGGCATACATATTTATAGGCATTATGAGCTGCTAAGTTTATAACCAATGCTGATCAAAAAGCATATGATTGTTTAGGTTGTTTTGGCCTACAACCAATAACCTTAGAAGTTACTTAAAAATAGATTACAAAACTTTAACATTGTTCTAAAACAAACTAACAACTCAGCTCATACTTAATAAGACAACATATAATTCTTGAACGGTTTCATCTTTATTCCACCGATGCTCTTCTTGTGCCCATGCACTATCCACCTAATCGTCCCCTTTTATCATAAAGATAATCAGTAAATAATTTGAAGGTTTTGATATATTTATAAGTTTTAATCTTTTCTTTGCATTTTATTAAATATCCTTACTTCATTAACAAGTAGTGACAAGAACAACAAAGGATTCTATAGAAATGAAAGGGTAGAGAGTAAATAAAAGGTCAAAATAAGGACACATTTCTCCGTCATCATTTCCCCCAGCTTAGGGTTTTGCATGCCATCATGCAAAAGGACATAAGATATAAACCAGGTGGAGAGGTCAGTTTCTGCATTGTGTTGGAAATTTCATGTTCCTAAATGGGCATAAGAGATGCATAGGTGGCTTTTGTCTGCTTAAGTGTTTCCTTAAGCTGATCAATCTCTACTGCCTGTGAAGAATTAAGAGACCTTGCATTTTGGACCTGCTCTTGTAGAACCTGATTTTCCTCATTCATCTTGGCTAGTGAATTTGGTAGTGCTTGATTCTCTTTTGTTAACTTAGTTACTAAATTCTACAGACCATGAATTTCTTCATTTGTCAATAGAGGATTCTCTTCCTCATATTCTTCTTCTACCTCTTGGCCTTCAGTTTGGGGTATTTCAACATTCACCTACTCATTGTCAACTAATGTATCCAAATCTTTTTCCTCATCTGTAGGGAGAATAGAAGTTCTAGGTAATTCACCAGTTCCCTGATTTGCAACATTTTCTAGACCGACAATGTCATCACCCTTTTTTCTCAGCTTGAATAGAGTCATCTTGAATATTGGTTTCACCATAAGTAGCCTCTTTTTGTGCTCCTTCTCCTTGTTCAGGAAAGGAAGATATATACTCTAGCGCAAGTTTGTTTAGGGGTTTAGCTCCATTACATTCCTCGGTGGCAATCACAATTTCTTCTAAAAATGGAGAATTACCATTGGCCATAACCCTCTCTTTTGTTTTCCTCCTTTTACTCCATCGCAACTCTCTAGAAACTGCTTCTATCCTTTTATTTTTGTTGACTATTGTAGCTAAAACCATTAAATCACCAATATCATCTTATTTTGCAGGACTGAAGATATTGCTAGCTACATTGGCCAAATTCTCCAATCTATCCATTTTGGCAGCAGGGGTGTTTTTCTTATCACAAGGAACATCCGAGGGTTTGAATGAATATCCTGAGGATGACCCCTTATGCAAGTTTTGTTTATCCTCAGAATTAGGTATTGGTGTACTGGTTCCGACATACTTAGCACTTGTAGCCCTAGTTTTGACATTTGGACTCGTGACCTGTTTGTTACTAGAACCTAGGGTTTGTTTAGTGCTTTTGACAGAAACCCTTCTCTTCAAAGAACTAGGGGAAGCTTCATTATATGCACTAGAGGGATTTTCATCCTCACTATCCTCATTTGAACTTGTATGAACAGATTCTCCTCTTTCAGAGCTGCCAAAAGATTTCTCTGTGTCAGAGTTTTCTGGGACATTAGTAAGGTCATCTTCAATAGAGTTTTCTAGAGTATCGTCTCTAATAAACGAATCCCAATCCCTTGGGGGAGTCAACTTCTTTAATTCTCTCACAATTAACAGCTTAATGAGTCCATGATGTGCTAAAGAATTCTTGTTGCCTTTTTGGACCGCTTGTCCATGATGTCCTATTATAGGGGCAATCCTCACTACTATGCAGAATACAACCAAGGCCTTTTCAGCTTCCTCTTTCTTTCTACGAGTATATAGAGTATCAATCTACTTGCCCATATGATTTAATAAATTAGTTTTAAGATCTTCAAGTAAATTACCTATTTCACGCTTCGTTATACCTGTAGCATTCATTGAAGAAGAAAGCTTACTTGAAAAACTCCTCCTTAAACGTTGAGACCTCAAGTAATTCTTGCAAATGACACAAATTTCATCAAAGTTCAATTTAGAGACATTACCTTTTCCTATTAAATTCAATGCATCCATAGTATCATCTCTTATTCCCCTAAGAAACAACATTTTGATAACTTATCAGGAGTTAGCCCTTGTTGTCGTGATTGTTGCAGGTTGAACATGATTCAGGTTGACAAATTTACACCCAATGAATCATCTTTTTCCTCTTGATGCCCTTGCTGAGTCAGGTTGACAAATTTACACCCATTATAACCTATCAAATACAATTCTTCATCATCTTCCAAAACATCAACATTTACCAATGCACAAACCTGATCTGAAAAATATAACAATGTAATTTAGTACAAAATCATAGAAAACCATATGCGGTTCTATTTTAAAACAAAAATATCAAATACTAAATGAAATTAGTAGTTTCCATTCATGCAAGACTATATAACAATTTGCAGTGTGCATATTACAATTTACCAAATACAAAAGAACAAAATGAGGCTAGGAAGATAAAATCATTTCAATTCACAAAACCATCACAAATAAAACACACAACTGTTTGATTGATCATGTGGCACCTGGTTTTAGATATTATATGTCTAGTTAGCAATACACTTCAAAATATTGTATTTTTATCAATTTACACAACTAATAAGTGCAAATAGAAATATAATGCTAGAAGTAGAGTTTGAAAATGGTTGGAACATTTTAAATTTTGATCACTAAAAGGGCTATGTGGTTTTTTTTCTAATAGAAGTTGAAGCTTGCATTAAAGTAAGTAGAGTGCATGCACCATGTCTAGTCCATGGTCTTTGAACTAGCATATTTTTGTATACACAGATTTTTTAATCATTTTCTCCTTAAATCCATTGCCAAAGCCAAGACACTTAATTACACAAGAAAACAACCATTGAGCAAACTGCAACCAAAGAAACTATAGACCAACCTACGATCCCACATATGTACAAACAAGGAACAAAAAAAGATCACCAGATGACGAGGGTGAAATGCATCCTTATTTTTACCTTTTTATTACCCTTTATCTTTTCATTTCTATAGGATCCTTTATTTTTTTCTGTCACTATTTGTTAATGAAGTAAGGATATTTAATCAAATGAAAAGAAAGATAAACACTTGTAAATATATCTTTAATTCTTTACTGATTACCTTTGTGACTATGGTAGCAGGGGATAATTAGGTAAATTGCATGAGGGAGCAAGAGGAGCATCGATGGAAAGAGGACAAAGCTGTTTATGAGTCATGTGTTATTTTTCATAAACTTGGTCTAAGTGGTTAAGTTTGTTTTGGAACACTATTAAAGATTGTAATCTATTTCTAAGTAACTTTTAAGGCTATTGGCCATAGGCCAAAACAACCTAAATAGTGATATGCTTTTTGACTAGTGTTAGGTATAAACTTATGTAATGTCCCCTTTTGGGACAACACTAATTTTTTCTTAAATTATCAATTTCTAAGCCAACAAAGGTTTAGAGAATACCTTGGCTTGATTTAACTCATTACATTTCCATATAAATCCTACCACAAGTAGACTATAGATTTCTATCTATATATTATTCCATTCTTTCTGTTGGCGTTTCAATTCGCACCTCTAGATTGCAAGTTGGAAATGGACAGCTATGCACGGATAAACTACTCTTCTATTATGAGGGGAAGTTCCCTTTTTGTTGATGTTTGCTTAAAAGATAAATGAAATAAATTTGCCTATCTTTTTTTGTTTGTTAGCTGCAAGCATAGGTTTATAAAACTCTGTTAACTATAGTAGAGGTTTTTTTTTTTTTAAAAATAATAATTTTTGCAGGCTAGAATAGGCACAACAAATTTTGCTATCACAATTACCATTCCTTACAATGGGCAAGGCTGCCCTTATTTATACTAAATCAAAGGAGTAGGGAACTGTAAAATCTCCTTGATTTTATCTAACTAACTTGCCAACTCGCAAGATTTATTTCTATTCTAAGACAAAGATTACAACTAACAACTGCTTTAAAATAATCTGCTTTAAAGCAAAGAAAACTCTAACTATTACAGAGTGACTTTTTACTATTTTAAGGATGGATAAGCTTTGGATGAAAGCAAATGCTTTAAACCAAAAAGCGTTTGAGTTAAAACTACTTTCTTTTGAGTCACATCCTCATCTACATTCTTGCTTTATTAGTGATGTCATCCATTGATATTTTGGGAAATAATATCTTCTAAAAAGCTAGTGATCGCATCTTTGCCAAGAACACTGATACTCTCTAAAATGATATTATGATTTTCCAACATTTCTTCACCATCTGCAACCATTTGAAGAAATTCATGAACTTCGCCCACAGCTTTGTCAAACTTTACTGTCATGGCAACAAAACAATCCATCTTGCTGGCACTGAGATCACCATTAAAACTGCTGTGGACGAGAGTCTAGAATTCTATTTGTACTTCCCTGAGATCATACAGGGTACCATCTTCTTTCTCATATGAACACGGGATCTGAGAAACAAAAGATTTGATGAACTTGAGAACATTTACCACTTTTTCTTTCCATTCTTCTAACTCTGAGATTATACTGTCATTGGTTTTTACTATGAAAAGATACTATGCTTTCTAAGTAGAAACAATCTTCTTATCTTCTATTGAATCAATGGAATTATATGCTATCATCAAGTCAGAGATTATGGTCTCAAACACAGGTCTATTTTTAGCCATAGTTTGTTGTAACCTTTGAATGCCTTGAGGCAGATCATGAGCGTTGTACTTTAATTGATAGATCTGTGAAAGTACAACTCTGCCTTTAGTTACAAATTCTTCCACCCAATCCTTCATCTGCCTCCCATAAACGACCAACTAACTCAGCTGCTACTAATTGACCGGTGATTCAAGAATCTGAGAAAGTAGTAAGTCAGCCTGTGAAGTACCGTGAAAAAGATTAGAAATATACTACCGCAACGACCTCTTTTCAGCCTTGAGGGTTGCTTTATCTTCTTCGTCTTTCAACACCCTCTCCTTTAAATTCCCTGCTGCAACCTTGAAGAGATTCACATCTGTATGCTAGGCATTCCTACCAAGATTAGCTTTGACAACCTTGAAGTCATCAACCTCAACCTCATTAACATTTTTATCTTCTGGTGGTGTTGCAGTTTCAAGGACAATTTCTCCATTAGCATTCTTTTCAATGTGAACTTGCTTCTTAAGTTTCCTGTTGGGTGTGTCTTGGTAGACACTATTAAGCTCTATCAAGTTCAACTGATATGAAGGCTTTCTCCTCTTCCTACCCAAGATGTTCTCAAGCTAGGATGGGCCAGCCTCTCTGGAAGGCTCGGTTCTAAGTTCATCAACTCCTGATGAACCAATATGTGTCTCAGTATTACGAACCGGTGAGTCTAGCTTTGAATCTATATGAATGGGAGAAGAGCTCGGTGATGATGGTGGAGAAACATGAATTGAAGGTAATGTTTCAACATGCGGTGCTGGTTCAACATGAACTTCTGATGTAACTACTAGTTGTTCCTGCTGACTATAGACTAGAGACTCAACCTTTTTCCTCTTCAACTTGGTCATTTTTGTTCCTTCTGGAAGGACGCTCATAGCCTTAGTTCTTTGTTTTGGTTTGGAAGTGGAAGGTACTGATGGTTGAACAATTGGCAGCTTTGCAATCGGAATGGCTTCTTTCCACTTCTTATTATTCAAGAATATCATGCTATTTTTGATAACCTGGCTCGTTCTTTCCTGAATTGAGGTGTTCTCTTTGGTGGACCAATTAACTGGTGATAGTGGTTGTTGCTTGACCTGATCTCTGAAATATGTGGGAAGTAGAACTTTGCCATCATCATCTGGCAAGCCCTCTACATCTTCTGATAGGATATCAACCAATTGTCGAAGGGCAAACCTACTGTAACTATGTTTCCGCACTTCAAATTCATCTGTATAATTAGCCCAAAAATCTTCAACTACAAGAGCATGTACACAATTTTGACCAAGGTGTGATGCAAAAACACCACGTGGGTCATATGAAGTCCTCCTGTCGAAAAACCTAAGGCCATACTTGGAAGATTTGCGACCAATTACTTTTGCATTTGTTCCAGATCTACATCTATAAATGCCCATCCCAATCAAAAAACTAAAAGTTGCCTTGGGCCTGCTATGCAGAAATGTATGAACTTCATAGACTTGTCTTAGAAATTCCATGAATGCTACCTCATCCATAGGATATCTCGGTAGTATGGCTGGCTCTCCTGAGAAGCCACATACTCTGATGTAGGAGAAAGTAGGAAAATGGATAAACCAATCAACCCATTCCACCATTGCCAATCTGGCATCAGCTGAAAATCGTATATGCAACTCATTATCTAGATCTCGCACCTCATGCATAAGGAATGCATCATTTACCCACCTGTAATGTCACTCAACCTAAGAAAATTCTAACTGCGGGAAATAGTGATATACATGTTGAATGCTCAGAGTTCCAACAATATTCAAACCCCTAAATTGACCCTAAAAAGCCATTAAATATACGAGGTATGACATCATGTGGAATTCATGGGCCCTTTGAAAATCAATTATCTAATGGTGGAGACTATCACTAATTAGTGCTGCCCAATCATAGTATTCAGTTTTGTTAACAATCTAGGACATGATGTAAAACATCCAAGGCTGAAATTTGTTAGTTTCTGTTTGACCTGTGATTCAGCTCAACAGAGTAATCATTATTGCATGCTCTTTCTTGAACTCTCCACATCCAACGTTCTTTGGCAAAACATCCTGCCTTTCTTTCAACCACTTTTGAACAATCTTTTTCCGATATTTTTCTTTATCATTGTGCCACACCCTCTTGCATTCTTCGGTAGAAATGTGTAATGTCCCTTTTTTGGTGCATTGAATTTTGTGCGCATTATGCTTGTTCCTAATCCCATGAAGGCTATCCGACATGTTTGGATGATCTCCAAACTTCTTGGAGTGATCAAAATTCTATTTGTAGAGTAGTTGTGGGTATCTCAAGTCTACTTTTTGGTCAGGGATGGTCAAAGTTATTTGTCAGAATATATTGGTCCGGTTTAATTATCAAATTTGGAGTTTTATGGAGTTTTTATTAGGTTTGATAATTAAACAGGTTATTCTAATTTTTATTGTGCACTTAAGTATAAGGTGGAAATATTTAAAGTGACTCAAATGTTATATCATGTGGGGGTCAAGGAAAATGTTTTATTTTTATATCCTAGTCACTTAAAGTGTGCACATAACTTGGAAATACAAATATTTTATAAGTGGGAGGAGAAAAAGGCTCTATTTTCAAGAAAGGTCATTTTGTAACTCCCATAGGCTTATAGAAAGGGAGTGATAGCTCAATTGGAGATTATGCTTAGAATTTTGTAATGATATTCTGCTGGAATGGAACCAGAGATCAATTGTACCTTCTTGTGGACGAAAACCCACTTGAGGATGATCAGTTTTGGTGGCGAGATATCCACCCTAGCTAGTAATTGATGATTTCCACTTAGGGAATCACATGGTGTTTAATGGTGTTAGGAGATTTTGTGAAGTTTATATCTGAAAATTAGTTTTGAAGTGATGTTATTTGATTTCCATGAGTTTTGGTATGATTTTTGGAGTGTTTGTGTAAAGATTTTTGTTTCCTGGCATTGGTCATACATTCCAGGCCGTACACTATTGTAATGGAGTGATTCTCATCAAAAATTATATCTATTGTTTATGAAGTTTCTGATATTTGCATCTTGTTCTTTTCCACTAGACGCCTCTTTCAATAGTGAATTCATAAATTTTGGTGAATTCATTAATTTTCTATGGGTGTCGTACCATCATTAGGTCGTACACTATAGATATGAATTGATGCATGTGGAAAAAAAATGGTGAAATCTTGTTAATCTTTGTTGATTGTGTTGGAGTTTTTATCTGAATCAGCAGAGGGTTTGCCAGTTCCAATGCACAGGCATATTCGGCCAACAAATACAGGAGGTTACGTGAGTTGCCTCCCCTTCACTTCTGGTTTTGCTGCACCAAGGGGGGTATCCCTATTTGCTAAAGATTTGTCTTTGACTCACCCAACAAAAATATTTATCTTTTTAGTCACAGGCAGAATACTCTCATGTTTGGACCAAGATTCACATGATAAATCACAAGGTTAATAGTGTTCTTGGACATATTTAAGTGGTTAAGGATGAGAGTATGCAGGGGTCCTATTTCTACTCCTACAAACTAACAGGTTGGAAATATGAAATGATTTGTATTTATGTTTTGGGTGCAAGACAGGGGGTTTTGGATGATAACTACTACATAGGGGTAGACCGGTGCCTATCTCAGGGCATGGAGTCAACTAGACATATACAAGTGAATGATTTGCAATGACATTCAAGGTTGAAGGGGTCAGATTGGTGCTTGCCTTACAAACATCACCCAAGAATGAGTATTTAGCTATCTCTACTTACAAATATCCTTACTACCATACATTCTTCTTCATACTTAACCTAAAATAGTTTAATCCACTCCTTGAATGGAAGTTATAGATCAAGCATGCAATACAGAAATCTATACCCTAGAATCTTAGTAACCTTTAGCAACCAGATTCAAAAGAAGGGATGCATACAACCATGGAGACAAATAGCTAAACACATGCCGTGAAGTATTTTTCATATAAAAATGACATGAAACTGAACATGTATGCAACATGCATTCAGGTGCAACTCATAAACTCACAAAAGAGATAGAACAACCCAGAAAAGCTCTATTTTCGTTATTTCTTCCAAAAAAATTGCACAAGTCTTCAACCAGTAAAAAAATGAGTGACACCGTTCTCCTATATACAGCAAGAACATGTACCTAGCACTAAGTACAAGGTTACTTTTCAAAATGTTGCTACATACATCGCACCATCAAAATGGTACCTAAAACATTCAATGCAGCAGAGAGACAAAGAGGAAAGGAGAAGGTGAGATTGGGAGTCGTGCAGCCACTTGGAGATTTTCCTCTTTTAAGAAGGTAACTGGCCTGTCAATTAGTTGACCATACCTCTGCAACTCCGTCATTAAAGCCAACCTACCGATTTCTAGAAATGCATAGTTCGCATTTTTTTGAAGTTTCTTCTATCTGGAATGCAGTCGCGAACACACAAAAATTCCTCTGTTCATGAAAATTTGAATGATGGCTGTCAATTTCCCTTCTCCTGCCGAGATCTGTGGCTTCAAATCATGTTGAAAAGTCATCGACCAATGAAATTGTGCCACGCAGGCAACTCTCTCCCCTTTGACTTTTCACATCGTGAACATACATTTTTGCCTTTTTGCCCATTTTGCCTTTTTCACCTTCAAATCTTTATATATGCAGTTGTATATACATACAACTACCCTTGGATATGTGTCAACCTACCATTGGATCACCATCATTGAAAAATTGCATCTCCCTATCGGCCATTGGAGAAACATTGAGTTGAGCCACCGATGATTATTGTCACGCTGAAAATCCCCTTGCATATGCCTTTGTATATGCTTGTATCTGAGATACAATCGACCATGCATACAATGCGGAACTCAAAGGAGACTATCAACTAGAATGAAACCTAAGAATAGGTCCGGTTTGTATCTTTTCCTTTTGTATATCGGCATATACAAGCACTCAATTATATAAGCCACAGACCCCAAAATGATTATTCGCTGCATTTGATTCTCCATTTGGGTCTGGATTGTATGTTTTCTCTTTGCATATTACCTTTGTATATGCAAACATACAACGCGGACATACAAACAAAGATGCAAACAAACACTTGTGCCTTTATCAACGAAACTGCATATCCATCTCGGGTCCGGGCCTTGTATCTAAGAAATGTATATGCCCCTTGCATATGCGATTGTATGTGTAAAGATACAATCGCATATCATACAACTGGTGGGCCCAAGGCTTTGTATCTCTTCTGACATGTTTCCTTGCATGTGCGACTTGTATATGAGATACAATCGCCTTTGTATGAAAGTGGACCCCACTTTCCTTTGGTTCTCGCCTTGCATGTATCTTTTGTATCTTTTGCCTTGTGTATGCATCGGCCCATCGAAGAGAGCTTGGACAGAGCTACTGACGGTCGTTGTCACACCGAAGACCATCCCCGTATATCTCATCGGCCATTGGAGGGACCCTTAGCTTGGCTGCTGACAGGCAAGGTCTTGGCGATGATCCCTTTGGATGTTCGTTTGTATCTCCATTGGCCTATCGGCGGGAACATGAATTGGGTCGCCGATGCACTGTGTCACACCGATAAAACTTTTGCATGTCTGCCTTTGCATATTAAAAAATACATACAACAATATATACAAAGGACTCGATATACATTTACCTTTGTAAATGGCCAAGATACAACATACAATGCATATGCATACAACTGTGGACCCCACCGTTGCTTAAGGATTTTTAAACTTAACATTTTTTGCGACGGGAAAATGAGGTAACACAAGGCAAAGGGGGTTGGCGACACAACAAAAAATACAATGCAGAAGGCCGAGGGAATTATAATTTTGAGGGTTTAAATAAAAAACCAATAGATTTTCAAGCTCAAAACCCTAACCCTAGGTAGGCACCAACAGATTGCACATTATTTTGCCTACCTAAATGCGACCTTCGGAAGTGGTTTGAAGGATTTTAATACAGTTTTGAACTTCCTTTGAATGCCCGTACTTGCACAGGCTATTCGGCTTAGATTGAAGAAATTTTAATGCTGTTAGCTAATGGTTAGTGTCTGTAGTCTCAAATCTACTCAGAATCTATTGTTTGGTCAGTACAATCAAATTGGTAGTGGTTTCAAGGTCTTCAGTTGAGTGTTGCACTTAGATGGTTATCAGACCTCCTCCTTGGTTGTCGTACTTGTCCAACTCAGTCAGCATAGTCAGCCATCAGTGCATCAGTTAGTTTATGTCAAAAAGCCAGTATAAAGCATATTTAATGATTTGGTTTCCTCTTACAATGCAAGGTATGATTCTTTATTAGTGATCTTTAGGGGAAGTTGTTCATCTAGTCCTAAGCTTTGTGATATTGTTCATGATTAGATTTAATAACATATACTTCCATTGTAATCAAATTCACATTAAGGACCCCTGGATGGTTTACCGCCAGTGTGGAGAATGAATCTTTCTTTTATTTTTCTCACCCATTGGAAAAGTGGAGTATTCCCATTGAACAAGTGGATGGCATTGTAATTTTCCCTTCTTGTTCTTTACCCACTAGAAAGTGGAGAATCCCCACAGTTTGTGGATGTCCGTCACAGCGGATGAATTGTGTTTTCTTGTTGCATAATTAGTTATTATAAGCCAATCACTGTATGCTCTCACCTTGCCCATCTTGGGATCTGGGTGATCAAAAAGTGTGAGGCAATTAGTTGGTTTTATGCAATTGGTGCTAACATTGTCATATCATTGTATATTTTTGAAAAACAAATTGGGGTAGCATTTTACAGTGGTATCAGAGCTAGTTTATGCCTGCTAGCCTGTTGGGTGATAGCTTTGTGCAGAATGCATGTTCAAAAGTTCTAGTTGCTTGTCAAAAAATTTTAGTGGTTTGTTGAATTCATTTTTTTCCAGTCAGGATGGATACAACTTTGTCTCAGAGGAAGACTATGTCAAGAGAGGATCATAGTAGAAGTCCACTTTCTAAGCACTTCAAGGATTCTTTCATATATGACCAACCTAGTAACTTGCAGGAAGGAGTAGCAGGAATCTCACTATTTGCATTAGGAAATGAATTGGATTTATTGCACATGTCTAAGTATACACTCCTCAGCAAGTTGGGAGAAGTTGAGAGTCATTTGACCAAGATCAAACAATCAGAGTGTAGGAATTTGAAGTGGGCTTTGAAGCCATTAATGATGCTTTGGTTCAACATAAGCTGATGAAACATCCTCATGGAGATGTAAGACTTGCAGTCACTCTTTGTCTATGTGAGATCACAAGAATCATGACTTGTGAAGTTCCTTATAGAAAATCCATAATGAAGGAAATGTTTCAAATGATTATTGAAAGTTTTAGCAGATTGGTTGATATAGAAAGTCCTTCCTTTGTAAAGAGAGTTGCAATACTTAGAATTGTTGCAAATTTTGGTTTTGGGAACATCATGCTAGATATGGAGTGTGAGGAAGAGATTTTGCAATTTTTTCATTATTTCTTTGCTACCATTAACATGTTTCATGAAGACCAAATTATAACAGCCATGCAAGCCATTATGTCCCTGATCATTAATGAGAGTGATGAGGTATCTCAGCCACTCTTATCTATTTTATTGGCTAATCTAAGAAAGAATGATCAAGAATCCTTATCAATAGAACAAGTGTTAGCTGAAATGGTGTTGAGTCAATGTGAAGACAAACTAAGACCTTATTTGCCAAAGTGTGAAGAGGATGATTGCACGAGGATGGAACAAGATGATGGAAAAGAAATTTCTGATGTGTTTGATGGAGATAACAAAGCTTTGTTTCTGGAGCAAGTTTGTGGAGCTTGTGAGAATCTTGTTGACCTTAAAGACATAAAAGAGTATGATGAATTTTCAAATGTGATGGCTGGAAATACAATGGCAATGGATGAAATTCAAGGTTGGAATTCTCTTGCTGAAATTAGTAAAAAAGAAAGAATATTTTGCAAGTCATAGATTTGATGAAGAGTTTGAATATTTTGAAGATTACTTTTCTCTCGAAGTTGAGATGACAATGATTAACAAAATGTTAGATGGTGATTCTTCATGCAAGCCTATGTTGTTACTAGCAGAATGCCTTGTTGAAGACATGAATAAAAAAGATATTATTGTTGGTAAAGAAATTGAAGCTATTGAAAATTGGGGAACAACCCTTAATGTTGAGCTTTTTCATCATCCTGAACAAGGCAATGCTCATTTCACATGGGAATATCCAATGCAAACTATAGGACCAATTGTTATTTCTGAAGTTTCAGTGGTAGAGCATGATGATGTGGAGTTTGTTGAAAATGTTAAATCAGTCCTTAAGGATGACTCTATGCTTGAAGATGGAGCTGCCATAATTTTTGATCAAAGTGATAGTGAAGAGGAGACCACTTTCATGGGACTGAATGGTCATGAAGAAGATAACTTAAAAGCAACTAATTTCAAGAGTCATGCCTTTAAAGATATAACAGAAAATTTGCTATGTGTTGTTGATTTGGATTTTAAAAATCAGTTGTTAGTCACAGAAGATAAGATTGTACAAGTTTTAACACATTTGGACAACACCCATAAGTTTGTTGAGGATCACTTTTGGAAGGCACAAGTTGTGAAGAGACAAAAGGGTATGGAAGAAGGTTCTTCACTTGATGATTGACATCTTGTCAAAGGGGCTTTAGAAACACTAAAATCAGATTATTTAAATCTTCTTTCTGATTAGGATCATGTCATTAAGTTTGCTGATCGTACTAGTGATGCATTGAGAAGAAAAGAGGTAGAGGTTGATAAGCTCACATCCAAGCTTAAGGCAACTATGACATCTTTGGAGTATACTCAAAGGGCTCTCTTAGAAGTTGAAAATCAACTTGAAGTTGCACATCAATTAAGGGAACAAGAAAATATTGTAATGGAAAATGAAATCAAGCTGGTGATTGAAGAGCTTGATTCGATTCAAGAAGATTTTGACTTAGGACAACTTCCTAAGTATGCAGATACATAGTTGGAGCAATATGAAGATCCATCTGAGCATGGAAATGAAAACAACTCCCAATCAATTGATAATCTTTTGTTTGGTATGGAAGTTGAGTTAGCTTTTGATAATCCTCTATTTCTATTGAATGATGAAGATCAAATTAATGATAGCAATATGGAGGAGGATAGTAACAGGATATGGTATCCAGGTGAGGTGCACTCATGGAATGTTATTTTACACAAAAAACTTCTTCAACTGGAAGTTTTTATCAGTTGTTGAAGGTAGACATAAGGTTCAGGTATACAATGAATTAAATTCAATGATGAATTACTTTCATAATAGAGTTTATTTTTAGGATGCTGTGAAGGATAGTGGTGTTGGTGAGAATGTTTTATGGATGCTTTTGGAGTCAAATTTATTCCATGAAACTACTGTCCTTATTCATATTAGCCATCATAAGTTGTCAATTGCATATTTTTTCATGGATTGGAGAGAAATTTTAGTAATGACTTTGATGTATGTTGGTCGGAGATGTCCTAAAATTCTTGTTGTTTTCATAAGATTTCAGTTTGGTGATGGCTGCCCTATTATTAATTTACTAAAATCAGAATTTTATGAAGTTATATCTAATTTTCGCAACCATGAGATTGCATTTTTTATTGTTTCTAGCTCTTTTTGGATGGATGATAGAAGATTTCAGCTCAAAGGGACAAGTGTTTCAGTTAATTTTGCTCTTTTGGATGCTAAAAATTAGATGATTCATGGCTCTTTGGAGTTACTTTCAGCTTGTGTTCAAGCTGATTTGTGTTCTTTTTTGGAGGAACATTTCAATTTTTGGTTCCCATATGTTATTTAAGGTTGGATGAATTGCATTGATGACTTGTTGGAGGATGCCAACTCCTTCACTTTCATGGTTAAGGATGAAATAGATGTTTGGAATCCAAAAGGTTGGGTGAATGTTTTAGAGTACTATGCAGAGTAGAATGTTTCAGAGCACTATGCAGAGTAGTTGTTGTGCAGTTGACAGTTATATCAGAGTATCAATGTGGAAATGGTGTGGAGCATTCTTGAGGTTAACTTGGGATCTACGTATATTATTGTTAATCATGCAAATTTCTTGTTGGATGGCATGTATTACTTGAGGACAAGCAATCTTGAGCAGGGAGAACTGTAATGTCCCTTTTTTGGTGCATTGAATTTTGTGTGCATTATGCATGTGCCTAATCCCACGAAGGCTATCCGACATGTTTGGATGATCTCCAAACTTCTTGGAGTGATCATAATTCTATCTGTAGAGCAGTTGTGGGTATCTCAAGTTTACTTTTTCATTAGGGATGGTCAAAGTTATTTGTCAAAATATATTGGTCCGGTTTAATTATCAAATTTGGAGTTTTATGGAGTTTTTATTAGGTTTGATAATTAAATAGGTTATTCTAATTTTTATTGTGCACTTAAGTATAAGGTGGAAATATTTAAAGTGACTTAAATGTTATATCATGTGGGGGTCAAGGAAAATGTTTTATTTTTATATCCTAGTCACTTAAAGTGTGCACATAACTAGGAAATAGAAATATTTTATAAGTGGGAGAAGAAAAAGGCTCTATTTTCAAGAAAGGTCATTTTGTAACTCCCAGAGGCTTTTAAAAAGGGAGTGAGAGCTCAATTGGAGTTTATGCTTGGAATTTTGTAATGATATTATGCTGGAATGGAACCAGAGATCATTGTACCTTCTTGTGGACGAAAACCCACTTGAGGATGATCAGTTTCGGTGGTGAGATATCCCCCCTAGCTGGTAATTGATGATTCCCACTCAGGGAATCACATGGTGTTTAATGGTGTTAGGAGATTTTGTGAAGTTTACAAATGAAAATCAGTTTTGAAGTGATGTTATTTGATTTCCATGAGTTTTGATATGATTTTTGGAGTGTTTGTGTAAAGATTTGTGTAAGTGGATTTATTTCCTTCATTGCTGATAATGGATTTGATATGGTCCAAGGTCTCCCCTTCATTCCAACATATTGTGTTTTCGACCCTAGTGCCAAGGTTTGCTAGGGTGTCGGGAAGCCCATTCCTTTCCCTATAAATATGATGAATATCCACCTTCTCCAAGGTTGACAACCTATTTTTACTTAATTCAATTAGGTCTTTAAAGGACCAACAAGGTTTAGCTTTAGATTGAAGCATGTTTAGGATATGTTTGGAGTCTCCCTCCACCACTAGGTTCTTTATGCCTCTATCTATTGCCATTTTTACACCTTTAAAAGCCGCATTGGCTTCTACAAAATTGTACGTCTGAACTCCCAAGTTCTTTGCATAAGCTCCCAACACTTGACCTTTACTGTCCCTTATGAGACCACCCCCTCCTGCTTGACCAGATTTCGTTTAGAATCCCCATCAAAGTTAAGTTTGATCCAACCTAGGTTAGGGGGGAACAACTAGTGTGCTTTCTACTAGTTGTCTTATCTTGTAACCCGCCAGTTCTGAGCTATTTTGCATTCTAATTTGGTAGGGTTTTGACTAGGAGTTTTGAGGTCTAAAACTTTAACATTTTCAATGATTCTGAGTTTGATTAACTTTGATGAAACCTTCCATTTTTTCTTCTCTTCCCTGAAAAACCCTGTTGTTTCATTCCCTCCAGAGCCCCTATCTAACATGTAATATAGACTGCCACCACAATTCTTTGATTAGAGGATGTTTGAACAGAGAAGCCCAATGTTTAGTTATTTCCTTAACTTTTCCTTGCCATACCCAAGGGAGGAGGAATTTATTCATGATTTTTTGCCTGGCCTTCTATGCATAGTTACAACGGAACAAAAAATGGTCAACGTTCTCCTCAGCCTTCTCACAAAGTAGACACCTGTTATAACCAGACTTGACCATGTAATTACCTGTATTGTCTTCCCTCTAGACCAATTGATCTTCCATAAATTTCCTATGGAATCTATGGTTTTGGAGTAGCTTTGGCAAGGTATCAGCCATAGTATATTTAGTGGATAATCAAATTTAGATTGAGTAATTTTCTACAACTCCTTATCATCTTCCATGTTCCAGTAATTGTTGACATACCTCCCCAATTTTTCTTGCAGAATATCTTTGATGGCCAAACAAATGGGGTGATAATCCAATGGAGGGTAAGAAATCTAGGGGTCTTCCTAGAACCTAACTTTGTTCCACTTGCCCACTTTCCATTGGAGCCCCTGACATAGTGAATTTGGACTTAACAACAATGTTCCATATCGAGGAACCTAAGGGAGGGTCCTGTATAGCCACTCAAATATTTAGCCTTCATTAAGTTCATCCAATCACTATTAGAGGACATAAGCCTCCATCCCACCTTATCCAACAAGGCTTTATTTAGAGTGGAGATCTTCCTGTCTCTAAGCTCCCTCCCTTTCTTTTAGGGATTTAGACAACATCCTAAGCCACCAAGGGCATTCTCTCATTTTCCTCTATTCCACTCCAAAAGAATCGTCTTTGAATTTCTTCAATTTTTTTAGCAATATACTTAGGTAATTTGAATAAAGATAGAATATACACCAGGGTACTCTAAAGGGAGGCTTATAGAAGCTACAGTGTCCCAACATGGCTAAGGAGATCACCTTTCCAAGCTACCAGTTTTTTCTGCATTTATCAATTAGGATATTTTAATAGGATTTAGGCAATTTACTATAAGCTAGTGGCATTCCTAGATAGTCTTTGACATTTCTCTTATTTTGCTATTTAGGACATTGGCTATCAGATTTTGTAGTTTAGGATGGGTGTTAGAAAAGAAGATACCACTTTTTTTAAGATTGATTTGTTGGCCAGAGACCAAGGCAAAGTTTTTGAGTATGGTTTTTCATTCACTAGCTTCTATCATCATTGCTTTCCCTAAAAGAATGGAGTCATAAAAAAATTGTTGATGGGAGGACGAGTGGAGGGTTGATGCCATGATGAACCCTTTGAACTTACATTTCTTAACATGATCCTCAATGGTATTTCCTAGAACTTCAACCATTATGATGAATAAGTAGGGCGAGAGAGGATCCCCTTGCTTGAGGCCTCTCAAAGGTTTGAAGTGCCCTTTAGGAGATCCATTCATCAACATGGAGAAAGTGGGATCGCTGTAACAATTTCTCATCATTTTTAGAGTTTTCTCTTGGAAGCCAAACCAGTTTAAAACTTTGTCAAGAAAATGCTACTAGACCATATCATAAGCTTTAGAAATATCCAGCTTTAGGATCACGCTCTCTTTATTGCTTCTTACCATGTAGTGGATGTTCTCATGCACAATTTAATGATGACATCTATGATTTGTTTTCCAGAGATAAAACCTTTTTCGTTAGGGTGAATGATTTTGCTTAAAAAAGGTTGAATTCTGAGGTCCGACATCTTCAAAAAAAATTTGTAGAAAATATTACAGAGGCTGATTGGTCAAGATTCATACATCTTGTTGGCTTGCTCTCTTGGGAATAAGGACGATAAAGGTGTTGTTGATTTCCTTTAGCTCTTTACCTTGTTAGAAGAATTCTTTGGCAGTAGTTGTGATATCCTTCCTATTTATCTCCTAGTAGGCTTGAAAGAAGATCGGTGGTAAAACCATTTGGCCTTGGAGCTTTGTAGGGATCTAGGGAGAAAACAACTCTTTTCACCTCTTCCTTAGTAACCTCCTTAATCATAGTAATGTTATCTTCCTAGGACAAAGAGTTAGGTATGAATTCCAACATTTGGTCTAGCATCTTATTCCCTTCAAGAAGCTAGGGAGTGGTCGTATTCAAAAATCTCTCGAAGTAGCTAACTCCTTTAGCCTGAATTTGGCTCTCCTTTATTATGTTCCCATTCTTAAGAACAAGATTTTATATCTTATTTGTTTTTTTGTGTTTCATTACAGATTGGTGGAAGAATTTGGTTATTTTGTCACTATCTTTGAGCCACTGAACTCTGGACCTTTGTTTCCAATAGATTTCTTCTTTCTCCGCTATGTTGTGCTACTTACTCAGGATGATCTTTTCAAGGGAACTATTTTCCTTGGTGATGATGCCAATATCCATTTTCCCCTGTGTCTTCTTCAATTAAGATTTAATATCCTACTTCTGAGTGAAAATATTATTGAATGAGTTTTTATTCCAACTTCTGAGATTTTGGTTCACCAACTTAAGTTTTTGGACAATCATGTAATGTTTGAGCCATCTATTCTCTGGTTCCACCAATTTGATATCAACTTTAATAGGTCCGGGTGATGAGTCCACATGTCCTTGAATCTGAAGGGATAAATGACATTTTGAGATTCCAGGTTCTAGTTGAAGATGAGAGGGGTGTGATCTGATCCAAGACTCAAGAGGTTATTGAGCTTAAACTTCTCTTTTATATCCCAATTAGCTAAAACTAGGATTCTATCCAACTTTACTTGGATCAATTTGCTACCTTCGCTTTTGTTGGACCGAGTGTAATTGAATCCTTACAACTCCACATCCACTAGTGTAGGAAGTTATCCAAATCCATCATGCTATCTAAAAAATCCATCCCTCCCCCCAGTTTATCAGGATATAAAGGGGAATTGAAATCACCAACAATCATCTAGTTGTTTTTATCCCATGATCCCTTAAAGGAAAATAGGTCTTCATCACACCTCCTCCTTTGGTCAAGGTTGTTGGGTGCATACAGTTTAGTAAGGACCCACTCTATATTGTTGTTGTTACTTCTGTATCTCATATTGATGGTGTTTTGTTACTGCTAATAAGAAAACCCTTTAAGACTTGGGGTTTCCACATGGTGGCTAGGCTGCCAGAAGCTCCCCATGCCTTTTTAGCTTTGAAACTCGCAAAAGGCCATATGTTTTTTTCTTATTTTTTCAAATTCATCTACATTCATCTTAGTTTCTTGAAGAAGTTTAATATCCAACCGCATGTCTTTGATAAAGGTTTTCAACAAGTGCTACTTGTGGGGACTATTAAGCCCCCTTACATTCCAAGAAATGATAATCATTTCTTCTGCAGCTCACTAGATCCAACGTATTCTATTTACCATTGGCCAAATCCTTGGCTATCTCCCTTCGCCTGGTTTCTATTAAGGGTTTCTTCCCTGGTTTAGGACTAGCTATCTACTTCTCCTAACTAGTTGTCCCCTCCTAAACTATTTCACTATTACATCGAGGAGAGGCAAAGCATTCCTCTACCACCAACTTTCTCTGGGTGTCAGTACTGACGTTCTCTACCTCTGACCTATCAGTGGTGGGGCGTCCACCTTTTTATGGATGACCTTGGGTAGAAGAATATCTTCGAGCAAGGGGCCTTCATCTTGGGTGGGCTTGTAGGCAAAGGCTTCAAGACCTTTGATGGGATCCTCAGGAACTGATTATGGGAGTTCTAGTCTAGAGTTGTTTCTTCCGAAACCTCCTGGTTTCAACCTTTCCTTTCTCTTTTTGGGCTAGTCCTTGAGAGGGCTTCTGGCAAGCATTGAATAGGTTCCCTAGAGTGCCATAGTTTTGACAAAATAGGGCCGCATTCTCATAAAAAATCTCTTTGGTCCATTCCTTGCACTTGGAGTTGAGGATGATGGATGTGGGAAGAGCTTTCTGATATTAAACACTTATGCTAAACCTGACAAAGACAAATCTGCTTCGGTTCTTAGTAACATTATCCAATGCCAGGAAATGACCAAAAGAGTTAGCTATGATAGTAAAAATTTCATCATCTCAGAACTCCAAGGGTAGTCCTAGGAGCCTCACCCATGTGGGGGCCGAGGCTGACAAGGCTACCTCTAGATCGAGACTAGGGCACCACTTGCAGAGGGCCAAGCTTTATTTCCCAAAAAACCATGGACCTTAGCTTAAAATACCCAAACAATCATCAACTAAAGAGAAAGAGAAGCTAAAGAGAACTTTAGGTAAAGTAGAGATTTAGATATTACCCTTGATGGCCCATTTGCTAGAGACTCATTTTCTTACCATCTCGATGTTTGACCTTCTACCAAAGACCTTACCAATAAGAAAATTTTCCATCTTGGACTTCGCCCTATCTTGGGTTGAGTTTTTTTTATTTTGAGACAAACTCCTTCCACAATGTGAACAATGTCCACTCCATCATTAGTTTTATGTGCCCGACTACTATTGAATAGCACTTTCCAGGTAGGCAACACACCTGAGGAAAGCCCAGAAGAAAATTTGTCGCTGGCATTAGCTTTCAAGGCAGATCTATCGTCACTATAGGTAGCTCTATCCTCACTGCTCTTGGGGATCCAGGGATTCTTCGTACACTTCCTACACCAGCATTTTCCCACCCATCCGTCTCTACTCCCATTTCAAAATATCCCTAATCACGTGTTGATAGCTCTCTTATGTGTTATAAACGCCCTTACATTTCCAATGTGGGAGGTCCAAATTCTAGAGGCCATAACTTTTGGTCCAGGAAGCCAATTGAGCTTGTTCTTTTTTAAATTGTAAAGATCAAATAGATCCATGTCCCTGTAACTATGGAACTAGTTACAACTTGTTGGGTCCCAAAGTCATAGTTCCATAATCTTAGAGTATTAACCTATCCTCAAGGCTAGATTCAAAAGAGAACATTAGTATTCAATTCTTGTTTTCATTTCATAACTAGGATTAATTATGAAGTATCAAACTCATATATTTTCCACATTTGTACTTAAGGCTTGTAGCCTTATAATCATAATTACTTACATTTCATATTTATTCTCATAGTTATGATTCATATCAAGTTTCTATATCTAATATTCATATTCTTTCTCTCATCATTCTCATGATTCATTTCAAAGAAGTTCTTGAGTAGCCCTATTGTTAATCAACCCTATTTCCCATATGAGCATGGTTTGTTAAGGTGTTAACCATCCTACACGGAGGCTTCTCCCAACACCTGGGGTCCTTCACCATTTTGCTCAGTGGGACTTCACACAACACTCGGTATTCTCCATCCCATTGAGAGTCACCTACTGTCGGGCACATTTATTATGAGCTAATAATACCATAGGCCCAAGAGCTTCTCACAACACCCAGGGTCCTTCAACTCTTGGCTCAAGGGACTTCAAACACACCCAGTGTTCTTCATCCACTTGAGGGTTACCTAGGTCTAATTTTACATCCTTAACTTAACCCCATACTCATGGGTTGATAAAAGTGATTAAGGATTAGGCTTGAACATCTCTTTGATTATATTATAAGTTCGTGAGCCACAATTTATCAATTTGAGATCTTTATTTCTCTATTCTTGTTCCTTCATGGAACCTTATTTCATTCTCTACTCATAGCCTCATACTAGGCTTCATTGATAATTCATTTTATGCTTATTTTTGACATATAAATGGTTTCATTGCCTTAGATTCACATTATTATCATATATTTTATATCATTCATATTTACTTTCAAGCATGAGACAATTAACCAATACCTTATTTCACTACTAATCATAATTCATTTATTTCTTCCATAATTATATTATTCTAGCATTATATTTCTTATTCATAATCATGAAATGCTGTTTACCTATTGAAATATCTTTATTTGTTTAATTTCATTCCTTTCTGAATTCATTATTTATCTTACACAATATATACTAAAATATTACTAACATATATTATACTATATATTTAATTATTTAATGAACAACGTACTTGTGATAGTTGTAGACTTACCTTGGCTGTCCTCATGTCTACCTTGTGATATCTTCTTGCTGCGTCCTTGATGAATTCTAATGTTTTTGCTTCCTTATTTCCTTGATTGACTTCACTACTGTTTATTTATTTCCTTTTATTGCTTCTTTCTTCCGATGGTATGACTAATATAATTGTTATTGTATTGCTCCTGCTATTTATATATTATATAATCTATACTTTCACCCACCTTTTTTCATCATACACCCTTATGCCCTTTTATATATTTCCAAGGGTTTACTATGGGTAAAAGGATATACCCTTTCCAACTATTGCAGCTTTAATAATGTTTGTCTTTTTTTATTTATTATTTATTAAGGTGATTGCTAGTGTCAACCAACTTAATAGCCGCATACATACTTTTATTTCACCGACTTAATTTAAACAATGTCTTAATATCGGGTCATGATAGACTTTATAATATTTATAATAATTAACTTATAATATTGTATTTATGTTTATCCTTATATAATATAATAATATATATATATATATTATAATAATATTTATTAATATTTATATTTATAAACATGTATTGTTATATTATAATTATAATAATAATTAATATTAATATTTATATTTATTATCATATATTGTTATTATATAATAATAATATGCTATTTTAATATTTATATTTATATTAATGATTATAATTGTTATTTATATTTAGAATATTTATAGATAATATCATATAATATTGTATATATTTATTAATGGACTATGGCTAAATATTTAATTTAAATAGTTCCTTCATATGGGGACATGACAATTTGTCTTTAAGTGGATAGGATATAGGCTCATTAAAAAATATGGAGGATTAGATGCTAATTCCTGAGAGTGGGTATTCTCTTCCTCACTTCAAGCTCAACTTGACCGAGGAGGTTCTTCTTAGAGCTATCCTTGCTAGGACAATTAATGCATGATGATAAAATAGTACAAAAAAATTCAACAACTATACCTAATATGTGATGGGCCCAAAATACTTGTCACTAAGTCTAATGTACATTAGTTGGTTATAAAATCTCTTTTTAAGTTGATAATGGCATTCTTATACATGTATGTCAAGATAATGATGTTGCAAGTATGTGCCTAATTGGTGTTGTCATTGATGTCAACATATATGTGTTGTCATTGGTGTCAACTGTATACTTATCTTTTGATTGATTAGAAGCCTTGTATGTTGAGGACATTGAGAAAATTAGCCCCTCTGGAAGAATCAAAAAGGAAACAAGTGAATCACAGTGAAGACAGTGAGTTGCATATTGAAGAACAGTCTAGAAGATTGCTCTGCATTTCCTGCAGATTAAAGATCTTGGTCTGCAGATTGAAAGTTATTTTGAGGCATGTCTGAAGATGCTAAATCCTGAGTTTGAGCCTCCCATATGAAGATTTGAGTGAGTTACAATCCTCAGAGTAAAACCTACTTTTTTTGATTATTCTCTGGTGACAAGGAGAGTATTTTTCTCCGCATTCCTCTGCATTGAAGTATTTTTCTTTGCAGTTCTAGAGGGAAGTCTTGGATGATGGCAAGTGCCTACAACTACAATGGTTCATGATTTGGTGGTCCGCAAGCTATCTTTCTTTTGTGACAGTTGAAGACAGCAAAGTTCATGTGCTCTGGTGTGAAGAATCTCATGGATAAAGTTGTTAGAGTTTATGCAGTTGCTCTTGGTGATTACAACGTGCTTGTAGATGCCTCCTGAGCGTGTTCATGCCTTTAAATTGGTCTGCATTAAGGAATTGAGATCAGGGATAACTTTAAGAACAACTCCCCTTCTCGGAGGTGGTGTATAAACCTGCTGAATCATGTATACTTCCCGAGAAAAATATTATTTTTATTGGCAAATTTTTTCATTTTTTCGGGAAAAAAAAAATCTTATTTGGCAAATCTTTTGTAATCGTTAGAGGTCTATGGAAAATCTTGGCAAATTGTAATTTTTTTAAAACCAATAAAATATTTTCATTGGCGATTAAAACCTATTTTCAAACCAATTAAATATTTTCATTGGCGAATTAAACCTGTTTTCAAAATAAGAAAATATTTTTCTGGCGATTAAAATCTAATTTCAAACCAAAAAATATATTTACATTGGGGAATTAAACTTATTTTCAAAATAAGAAAATATTTTTGCTGGCAATTAAAATCTAATTTCAAACCAGAAAATATATTTACATTGGCGAATTAAACCAATTTTCAAAGCAATAAAAAAATTATTGGTGAATTTAATTATAGTTTCAAACCAATAAAAAATTAATTGGCAAAATAAATTTTTATGCCAATAAAAAATAATAATGTGTGAATGTCATTAGACTTTAGTTGAAGTTCCATTCTGGGCTGTAGTTAAAATCATAAGAAATCATTACAGCAGCTGTGCAAAGAAAGTAAGTTACCAAGTATTTATTTTGTGGTCATTCATGATTTTGATTTTAACTGTTGGATAGAGTTCTCAGTTCACAGATGTAGAATAGTAATAAGAATCTAAGATGATGGAAAATTTTGTTTGTGTGTGGCTATGCAGGTTGTTATTGCTTTGCATGTCTTGGAATGAAGAAATACAAGCATTCATCAAGTGGAATAAATCGTGTCAAGAATCAACACTTTTAACATTTGCAAATGATGCATTCTATTCTGGGTGGTGGGTTGAATCTCCCACACATGCATGCATGTATAAGAAACTAGAAATTTGAATTGACGCATGGAATTGGTATTGCAACTCAATTGCCAGTCACCTCGAGAAAATTAATTTAATTCTCCTTTACTGGCCTTATTGTTACCCATGCCTAGTGGTTTCTTGTACATATAAAGTAAGGTTCTATAGTGAATCATTGACTGTCATTGTGAAAGAGCACATAATTAAATTTGTAATGGATCCATTGCCTGTTAATAGGATAATTATGGACTACAGTGAAATATTCATTACGCGTCGTGGAAAAGAGGAACCAAAAAAGATTTTGGAGGATAAAAGCAAGGTTTGAAGGTCAAAGGATCAAAGTTTTGTTTAGAACTGAGGTTGATTAGAGGTTCATGTACGATGTAATTCCCTAATCTTTTTGAAGGGTGATGTTAAATTTTACTAAATAATATAGAAGTAATTACGGTTTGAAATTGCAATGTATACAGATCATAGATGTTTCAAAGAATGAAATTTTGAATATAAAATTATATATTATATTATATAAAATATGATATTATTATAAATTTATATATTGAATCATTTATATCAATTTCATTTGGTGGCCTACAAAATACTTTTCCCAAGCATTGATTTTTAATTTATTAAATAGTTCTGACAAGTTATTAAATAGCTTTTGGTAATGGTCGATTCTTACATGAGCCGAAGATTGACACTACAAAAAATCTGGACAACAAATAAATGCATGTCAGTTGAAGCGTGTGTTCATTAACGATCTTCCTTTAAATCCTGGAGATCTCCAACAAAACAACACTCGGCTGGCTTACTCAAAATATAGCATGGAGACTCCCATAAGGCTTCGTTGCAATAAGTGCTAGGTCACCTTTCTAGGCCATATCAGAGATGGCAGACTAATGAACATTTGTAACCAACAAAACCTATTCTTCCTTGAGGCAGTGAAGATGGTCCTCGATAAAAACTTCTTGGTCTCCGAGGATAGATATAAGGTAAATGCAGATATTTCCTCACGCCTTCTAGATTTTTTATTGGACCTAGGAGAGGCAAAGGTGGATGCACTGATGATTCTATGGGGGGTATTCACTCCAGATATTCTTTTGGATGACTTAGACATTGTGATTGATGCAAAATTAGGGGTTGGTATACCATGGCCGAGAGACCTGGAGAAGCTACGGGAGGGACAGGAGGGCATAGCTAGGCAACCGTTCCTCCTAAACATGAATGAGCAATAAATCAGAAGGCACAGGCTTTGGGCGGCTCGTGGGAGACACTTTCTTCGACGAGCAATTGGAATGGACACAGACGATACTCTGTTATGGCTTCAATACTTCGTAGCCATTGTGAATGCGGGGGGATTCTACTCGCAGTGGCCGTAGGAGTGGTCGGGTTCCCAGGGCCACTTTTTTGGTGATTTTCGTGTTGGGGTGGTAGGGTGGCAAGTTTTCGAGGAGTTGCTTAGTCAAGGGGCTAGGGATTTCTATGGTACTATGTAGCCTCTCTAGTGCTGTGTGTTTTTTGGAGCTTGGGCTGGTCGTTGGAGTGGTTTTTGTATTGATATAATTTCTTGAGTGTAAATCTTTTTGTAATAATATAATTACCCAAGTGTAAATCTTTTTGTATTAATATAATTACCCAAGTGTAAATCTTTTTTGTATTAATATAATTTCTACTTTTTGTATTAATATAATTTGGTCTCTGTTATGGTTAGAGGTTTCTAATGTTGCTTCTTATATGTTTGCTTTAATTTATATATGTTGACATTGATTTGGTGATGGTCTCTATTATGGTTAGAGGTTTCTAATGTTGCTTGGCATTTGTCTGCTTTTTAACTCTTGAGATAGGCACAGGTAAGAGAGCTATAATATATGTGAACTCTGAATCTTTTTAGATTTAATTCAATTTCAATTTGGTTGTTTTTAGATAGAATTAATCACAAAATTTTATATCCACAAGTAAAATTACACTTTCTATTGATAGTATAGTTCATCTACATGCATGATGCTTGAAATATTTGCATAATTAGGTTTTGACACTTGAACCGTTAGATTTCCAAATATCAATGGTTGACATTTCACACAAGAAACTCTCTACATAATCTTATGTTGACTTGCTACCTCCAGTTGCTGGTTGTCTAAATTGAAACCTAAGGCATCAAAACTATGTTGTTTACCGGCCCCTTATACCTAATTTTGTTGGTCACGGCTTGGTGGGGAAGGGGTTAACCTAGCAAGCTAGCAGGGTCCACTTTTTAATTGTTTAAGAAGTTAATATGCAAGCAGGTTGTTGGTTAGTGAAGTCATGACTTCATGTCCTAATATTCGTAAGTTGACCGACCTCTTAATCTAGGATTCTAGAGGTTACCCGCTGTCATTGGTTACAGGAAAGGGCAAAATCTAATGGTCATGCAAGGGCGCATGAGGAATATGTCAGGAGAGAATATTTGCTGCGCAATTGTGATAGAACGACACATGTCAAAAAATCAAAGTTGGCATCCTATCCCACTAAAGACTTGATCCAAATGGTTGCAGGAAGGATGAAATCTAATGGTTGTGCAAGGGTGCATGAGGAATCTATCAGGTAATCTAGTCATCCAATCAGGACTGTGGATTTCAGAGTGTAAGGAAAATATCAATGGCCCAAATTCAAAGTTTCAAAATAGAAAGATTTCGAAGCGCTTGCAGCATGAAGTGCATTAATACAGAGAATTGTGCAGGAATTCTTGTGGCATGAAGTTCATTAATACAGAGAATTGTGCAGGAATTCAAGGATTAAGGTATTCTTGAGAGTGCGACTGCATTCAGAAGAAATCATTAGAATGAGTAGGAAAAAGTAATCTCAAGCTTCTACAAGCGTGAAAAACTAGTAAGTAATTGTTCCTTCTCTGTGCCTAGTTTTTCCAACTGTAGGTTAATTTTGAATCTTTTAGGGCCGTTGTCAACCATAAAAACCCTAAGCTACCTTCATAAAAGAAAAATGAGTTAGTCAAACTAGCCTTCCACTTTAAAACGAAGCTTAGATGAAGATCTTATGATCTAACTCCCTGGTTTCGCTAGAACAATTTTAAAATTGCATGGCCCAGGCGGAGCCTAGGATAAATTTCTTGACTACTGCTATAATTATCAGGATGCCAAATTAGCTATCCCAGGTTGGATCCTCTTTGAGCATTGGCATAAGAGGATGGACTATAAGGCCCCTATCTATCATGCCTGGAGATATGATTTAGCCAAGCTCATTTGTTCCAATGTTTTCCCCAACCCAGACTTAATTAGGTCAACAACATTAAGGTATAATCCAGCCACTAGGATAGTAATAGATGGAAATGGTTCAACATTGATCAAGCTTACCAAAGGATACATTGCCACTGTATTCAACTTGGACCCTGCAGCTAGCAAACAAATTGACCTCAAGGCTTTCAAGAAAAAATACTAGACTGTGAAACGACATTACAGGGAATATAAATTACCAAAGCACAGGCCAAGGGGTGTTGGTGGGAGATTGGTAAAGATTTCAAATGATGAGGAGGAGCCTTTTCATTGTAGTATGTTTAATGAATATTTTGTAAGAACCTATCATAGTCTATGTCAAGTATTAGGCAGAGATGCTTCAGAAAGAATGTCTATTTCTTTGATGATGATGGCTGTTGATATTCAGAACCCAGGTGTCAAGGAACCATATGGTTATGCCACTTTCATAGCTGACCATATGCATGATCAGATGACAAAGATCAAAAATAATTTGTCTAAACCAGATGTCCAAGTTGAATTCATATGGTACTCCTTGTTTTGCCATATGTACTTATTTGCTTTATCAGGGATGTGGCACCCCAATTTGCATGTCAAGGATTCAGATGCTCAAGGGAACAAGTTGCCAGTGCAAGTATGAGCATCTATGCTAGATATGCACTGTGTCACAACAGATTATGTCATCTTTGAAGAATATTTTGTGAGGAGAATCTTTAGATTTTTGGAGCTAGAGGGTGAAAGGTTGCATCCTGATGTAATGGATTTCTTATGACCTCTGGACAAGACTCCCCACCTTGGAATTGATCACAATTGGGGTGATTGGTTCTATCATGAGCATACTACTTGCATAAGGGTCTATGGATGCTAGACTACACCTCACATACTGCCCAAATATGTGCCAAAGATGGTGGCATTTTTAAAAGTTATAAGGTAGTTAAATGATTCTGACAAAGAGCACTTTAGGAACCGCAAGAAAGGTTCATTCTTCCCTTCTTCCATTAGATTTTGTGATTTTGTGATCCCTGATAAGAGTGGGTTGGACTAAATTTATTCAGTTATGCAATGTATTTGGAACAACCAAGGTCTTTTGACCCTGAGGGATTCATCAGCAAAACCAGGTTCAGAGTCAACAACTACAACGGAAGGCTCAAGTACTTTCATCACATGGATTATGATGAGGACATTGCCAGGAATTGTTTTACAATGAATGAAGTCCACCACTTAAGGATCAAGTGGGCTACTATCATGGCTAGTGAGAATATGAATCCTGCATATCTGGGTGCACTTGTAGAAGTGCAAGACCCAATCAAGAGAATTGAGAAAATGTTGGATAATGCAGAACAGTTGATTGCCTTTGCCCCTATAGTGTAACAGAGATATGCTTATGAGCCTGGCAGCTCAAGTGGAGAGTATGATGTAAAGAGAGAATTAATTGGCCCCTCCCCTACCAAAAGGGCCAAGATTATTGATCTAGAGGTGGAGGAGGAACATGCACAAGAAACTGGCCCTCGTTCACCTGATAGATTGAGACTTTATTCATCCCCAGAGAATAGGGCAGTGAGAGTAATGAGAAACCCTACTATTGATATTGAAGATGTTAGGGTTATGGTCTGTGACAAGTTTATGGAGGATGATGAATTTGTCAACACTCCTGAATTTAGGAGCTATGTTTTGAAAGTGAGGAGTGAGGAATTTCAGAAGAAAATTGAAGATGCCAAGGCTGGAGCAGACCCAAAGGAGTATGATGTTATTACTCAGAGGTTCCTAAAAGAAGTACAACAGTCTATAGTGAAATGACTCCAAAGGAAGGGAGAGCACTGGTGGCAAAAAGTAATATTCTGCTTCTACCTCACTGGACTCTATTAGATGCCATTGCATTTGATACAATCACCAGAGATGGTTCAAATGTGACAAGGGAAGAGATTGAAAAGGCCCTCTCTAGTGCAGCCTTCAACCCTAAATTCAAAACATTGGCAATATGGGTTGTAGCCCCAAACAACAAAAAGCCTAGGGTTCAATTAGAAGAGCTGATAGGGGATGTAATAATAAAAAGAGTATCTGATACCCCTATTCCTTAGGCTACAAGCCTAAATGTACAGACTGCATAATTTGCAGAAGCAACTGCTACCAAATTGCAAAAGGATTACAATCAGCTGCAACTTGATTATTATTAGGTAGTTGCAGAGATAAACATGTTGAAGCAATAACTGTCATTGGTAGCTAGTACTTCAGCCCCTCCTCTAGTGATCCCAACTGTAGAATCTATTCTCGTGGATACAGAGCCTCTCCTTGTAGAGATTAGAGAGTTGAAGCAGAATAATAGGAGATTGAAGGAGGAAAAGGATAACAAGGTTAAAGAGGTGGTCACCAACTTGATCAAGAACAAGGTGACAAACATTTTGACTAGAATTGATGAGACTTGGAAATCCTACTCACAGTTCAGACCAGCCTATAAAAAGCATGAGTCTGACAAACAGAGACTATTGAGCTTAAAATAAATGGTTACATAGAACTAAAAAAGTCAGAATTTCTGAGGTGTGCCAGGTATGATTCCAATGCACCTTTTGACATACAGAAGGTGTTTAACATGTTGAAGTGTTTTCAGGATGTGGCCAGTTTCCAGTTGAAATTCAATTCAATTGTGAAAGAGAGGTTGTGGGGTTTTGAAAGGTTGGACACTAAGCGGTCACCTCCCATCTTGGATGGTGATGGCAAAACAAAAGACTTGGACAAGTGGAGAAAGGAGATTGTAGACAATTTTTATTGATTAATTCCCACTTGTTGTGATGTAATTGCAAGTGATCTAACTATGAGTATGCAAATACTGAGCTTAATGTTAGACAATCAAACACTCTTGAAAGGAATCTTTCTACGTTCTGTAACCACGTAAAAAGTATGCTGGATGCCAGGTATGTCAGCCATAATGGCCAGATTGAAGAAATACTTTCATTCCCTTGGCCGACAGAGGAGACATACGATGAGTGGAATGACAAATATGGAATTGAGGATTGACAAACTTTTGTTCTCTGTATTTGTAACAATTTGAAGTATAATGTATTCAATGCTAATAACACGTTCCTAATCTATAAAGGAATTGTCGTGCTCATTGAGTCATTTCATAGGGTCGGTTGTTTTCTAGACTTGGAAAATTTTGATGGAATAATAAGATATAGTCTTGCTGGGTGGCATAAATTTACCAGTTTCATGTTGTCTTTAAATGAGTAATGCTTTGTTGCATGTATATGGTTATTTGTCTCCAAGCTGTGTGTGTTTTTCTTCTAAATCTAAATAGCTTAGGGTTATTCAAGATTTTGGAACATGGGCTCTCTGTGTTGAATGTTTAATTTTGATGTACTATATTATATTATCATGCGAAAGAATATTTATGGGAATTTTTTGTAACATAATGATATTCCAGGGGCGTAGGCGCATAGCTATCCCCCAACTGTAACAATTTCTTTGAATTAATATCAATGAATGAATGAATGAAAGTTGACGTCCACCAGACCAAAAAACTATGAATAATTTTTTTATTAATATTAAATAGAATGTAATTAAATGAAAAGTGTGACTTTAATTAAATGAATGAAGAAATGCAGATTATGTTTATTGTCTATATCATAAAATACTCACCATTCGATGAACATTTGATGGATGGTTTTAGTTGCATTCTGGAATGAAATGCACAGAATGCTAGGCTTGCGAACTTAAATCTCCAGAATCACCCTAAACCCTTAGATTTACAAAGATCAACGATTTAGAGATTGCTGTGAGCTGTCAATGCAAGACAGCTGTCAGATATGTACTAATAGTGAGATGTTGAAACTTGACTTGATGTTTCATTCACTAAAAAAATCACTTAATAAAAAAAAGCAAACTTTCTAGTTTCTTTTTTTACTGCTAAGTGATTTTATTTTTAAGTGAGAGCCGAGAGGGTCAACACACGAGGCGTTGGGGAGATTTCATATTGCTCATTGCAATGCACTAGGGAGATTTTAGATTGCTCATTGCAGTGCCATTTCCAACAAAGATAGTAAGACAAAACATAGAAATCCTAGGTTACGTTTCATTGTTTCTTAAAATCTTATTTTGTCAAACTTTTTTTTTTAAATCTTATTTTGTTGAACTTTGCATTTAGGGTTGAGAGACTTAAGAAAACTTTCACACTATATAAGCATGTCTACCACCACTAGTAGACCAGACAAAGTTTTTGGGAAAGCGAAAGCAAGTACAGATAAAAAAAATATTATTTTGAATTGCTTAAAACCTCAGGTTTGACTGATGAATGCCATGATATTTATGATCCTAGCATGTATGGTAGATTTACCTCAAAACTTAGATTTTCATGTCAGAATAAGGCTGCAATAAAAAGAAAGGTGATAGTATCAATGCACCATGGGTAACTAGATTAGGGCGCATGATCTTACATGAGGTTTTCCCTTGCCCAGAATTTATCATGGTCTGTGCCCACAATTATGATGGTAAAAAAAGAGCAATTGTAAATAAGGATACCAAAGAAAAAAAATTATCCATTAATGCAGAAGAATTTGGACAAGTGTTGGGGTTCACAATCCAAGAAATTGGAGATGCCCACATTGACCTAGAAAAGATTGCTAGTGATTATGAAGCAGTGGATGAAAGGAACAAAAATTCTTTCCTAAATAAAATAACTAAAGAAAAAAACATCTTGAAAGATAACCATAAGCCTCCTTATCCTTTGAAATTTTTTAAATCATGGGCTTAGGATACTATTTCTATGCTAGCATTTTGCCTCAGACTGGGTAGCAATTGGGAAGTGGATGCAAGCCTCCTTGAAATGGTATATAATATTCATTATGGTAATGGTGTACATGTCAAATATAAATTTATTGAGCACATTGTAAAATCCATGCATAAACAATTTTTAATGATTAAAGGAGGTTTCACCAAGACATTTAGGTTCACAACATACTTGCGCTATTTTTTTCTATTCAAATTTAGTGGAATGTTTTAGAACAACAAGCTTTAGATTCAGCCCTAAAGCAATGCTGAGGAAAATAAAATGGCTCCAGTATATGATTGGACCACTAAGATAAGGATGCATGATTCTCAAAGGAACTACAATCATTTTGTAGACTACTTTTTGGCTTCATTGCATCAAGCAATTACAAATAGTCTAATGCCTAGATTGCCTATATCATGTAGAGATTTCATTCAACTAGGAAAAGAAATACAATTGGCTGATTAGTACTTATTGGAAGAATATACTTTGCTAAGATTTTATGGATCAGAATTAGAGCCATATAAACTTCCAATACATGTGACAGAAAGGGTTTTTTACATTGGAATATGTAAGGCAGATGCAGAGTACTGATGAACTACACTTTACCGGTCAGCAAAAGAAGACCTTATCTCTTTCTTTACCTATTTCATGTGGAGGGTTCACATTCGAGAGAAAAGCATTTAAGGTGGCACAAGATCTTTTGAATTTTTTTTAATTTTGATGTTGTCTATCACTGGCAGTATGATCCATGTGACACCATTAAAATAATGATTGTGGCCAATAGGAATGCTGCAAGTAGAATTCAACATCAAAGTAAACCCCTGCTTGAAAACTTGAGAAATAAGGATCCCTGGGATGAGGTAAAAATTGCAATGGAGAAAACTGCTGTTGAGAAAGGTATTTCTTTTGAATAGTTGTCAGCAGAAATTATGGTATTGCACTAGGTCCAAATTATAGGAGCACCCACAGAGAATGAAATTAGGAGGTACAACAATTTTTATAGAAAAAGTGATAAACCATTTATTAGAGCAAAAATGCCAGACTTTCTAGAGGATTCTGTTACAAAAAAATCTTGGACACGGTAAAAAATTACTACATTTTGGTCTATGAGGAAGGATCTAGGTGAATCGAGAACTGATGTAGACTATGGAGAAATTGATGAAGACGAAGAGTTTAGTAAATTGTGGAATATAGAGCATCCCAATGAATGTGAAGATGAAGAAACTAAAAGTGATAGAGATGATGTACCTGAGGATGATAGGGATGAACAAAGCATTTACAAACCTGGTTTAAGTTAGAACACAAAAAAATCATATACTTCAGGAGCAGTCATAGTTGAAAAGTTGGGTTATCAAGGTGGTGGTTTGGGGTCCCAAGGACAAGGCATTTGGAAACCAATAGATGTAGTCACCACTGCCGGAAAACCATTTGATAAACGAGGCCTTGGAGCTGGATCAACAGATAAAATACACCAACATCATACAAGTAGAATTGAAAGAATTGATTTTGTTACATATTCAAATCCTAATCCTCATGGTCAGATGCAATCACAACTTGGACATGCCCATGGTGGAGAGCCTAGTGCGACTAGCACTGCCACTGGTGGAGAACATAGTCAACATGTGCTACAACAACAAGTCCAACAACAAGTTACACACAAGAGGACACCAATACAAGATACCACACAAACACTTAGTGATCAAGGGACACATAAGAGACAAAGGATTATGGGAGGTCCAATTCCAACTACTAGTTCCACTACAAAGGAATTATTTCTAGGCACTCCCCCAGTTAGTGTGGCTATAACAGAAATTGCAAGTACTCCTATTCCTTCACCATTCAAGCATTCCCTTATTCATGTGTCCCCAGGTTTTGATTACATTCAAGAGTTTAAAAAGAAATCAGAATTGTATAAAAAGGATAAGAAGCAACTGATGGAGAGTGTCTGCTGTAACTTTAGATCCTGCAACAACCATGATATTATCCACATTTGACACAAATACAGAAATCATGGAGTACACATTTGTTGTTCCCATAATTCAAAATAAACTAGAAAATTAGATGGATCAATCTGAATTTCAGGTGAGCAGTTTGCAATTTGATTTTTTTGGATTAAAAGATACTGACAAAATTAATATATCAAAGAAAAACAATGAATTGGTGTATACATCATTGCTAAAGCATGATAGAGAGAAAAAAAGTTGCAGAATCAAATAGAAAAATTATAGGTAGATTTAGCAAATGAGAAAGAAAAGAGGAAAGCAACAGATAACAAGAGCAATGAATTAGAAAAAAGAATAAAAAAATCTGCCTCTACATCAACAAGCAAAGAGGATAAACAAACAGAGGTGGAATTGAATGGACTGAAGCAAGAGTTAGATGAGATAAAAAAGAAACATAATGAGGAAAAATCTAGTTCAGAAAAATTAAGATAAAGCATTGGGAAAGCAAATGAACAGTGGGAATAAAAATTGGAGAAAGAGAGGCAAAAAAATGGAACATTGGCCGCACAGCTTATGGAAGAAAAAAATGAAATAAAATCTTGTCAAAAAAAAGTTAACTGAATTTTGTAGACAAATAATTAGGCACATGAAACAAAAGATTTGGGAAGAAATAATGTAGAGGTTTGATCAATTGTGTGAATTCTTTCAAGTCATTGATGCCATGAGACTACATTTTGATAAGCTGAGCAAATATTTAATGGACAACACAAATTTGTAACTATAGGCAGAAAAGAAATCTGCAAATCAAGTTCTAGAAACAGTCTACAAAGCTAGTGACAATGAATTGATTTCAAAAGGCATTACTAATCAGATTGAAGCCACAATAAAGGTGAGATCTATCATTAAACAGTGTTCAAGAATGCATGAAACAACAGAATTTATGATTGAGGATGCAACAAAGATTAAGAATGAGGATGAAAAGGTAAGGAACTTGACAAAGCTTGGTTTGCCATAGGGTTTTGACATAAATGATCGATACATTGGAAAGGATAATTTCAGAAAAAAGATGTAGGATGCAAGAAAGATTGATTTGGACCAGTTTCTTGGGAACCTAGATGAGGTGAATGTTTAGGATTTCATCAAACAACTGATACTCTTGAATGTATATTTGGCTGAAACATTCAAGTCAAACCCAGGATCCAAATTGAAATTCGATCATACATTGTTAACAAAAATTCAAGTCAGACAACGTCAGCTAGAAGAAATGACAATTCCACCACCTGAATAGTGGAATTTGCTAAAAAAATTGTTAGAATGATTTGATATTGATATTATGAGTTTCAACTTTCTGAGTTCCAAGTCAGCTCTATACAGAGTTGTCCTCGACTCTTGAGCAAGATTTTTCATTGCCTCTATGTACTCTTTCATTTAAAAATCAATATAAAATTCAAATTCATTAATGTGTTGATGTTCAATTATCTAAACTCTAGTCTCAACTTATTATTTAATTTATCAATTGAAATAAACTTTGGTTTCAACTACTAAATACACATTCAATAATTTCTGATGTTCATTGTTCTATATCCTACTATTGTTAATATGTTAAATTAATTTTATTTACCATATCAAATCAAAAACCAAAATTCTACTTTACTACAAATTTTATGTTTTATGCACAAATAAACTTTAGCAAGGAAATATTAAGCATTGAGTTGAATGATGAATCACTGAGTACATGTAAAACTTATCAGTATGACACAATTAAAATATGAAATAATTAATAATATGTTAATGTATTCAATTTGATTCAAAATTTCAAGGAATACAAATTTAAAATATCATCAACTAAAGTTTTGGAATATATTTCATGAAATGCAATATAAATACCTAAAAACTGCTAATTCACTTCCATTTCCCAAATCGAGTCAGGGTCCTCAAACTGACGTTCAGATAAAGAAAAAGAGTTGTCTTGATTCTGAGTCTGGTCTTCATTTTCTTCGTCTTGATTCTGAGTCTCAAAGTCAAATTCATCCGTCATTATGTCACTGTCATTTGTCCCACCACTACCAGCGTTTGAACTTGAAGTGTTGCACAACCCTCTTGTTTCACATATGGACTTCCAGATTGTAAGTACCCTTTCATAAGGAATTTTTTTGACATTATACGCACTTCCTAACACCCTCAAGTAATTTTCCAAATTCTTGTCTAGTTTGTTTCTTATCTTTGATTTCAAAAACCCCAATGCACTGAAAACTCTCTCATATTCCACCAAACCCAATATCATTGTTTGACATAAATCAGCAAGCTTGAAATATTTTGATATCGAATCACGCAATATTTCACTCTGACCCAATTTTTTCAAGGCCTTTGTTATTGATCCCATTTCGAAGGGATTCTCCGTGGCATTAAATTGGTCTAACGTACTTCTTGCAAACTGACTACATTGTCCTTTAAGCTTATTTCCATCTATAATTCCTTCTATTTGTTGTCTATTGCATTCTACACTTTTTGAAAAGTGTGCGGTCAACGTAGTTACATTTTGATGAAAAAAGCTTGGGCTGTCTCAGTGGCCTTGAACCCAAAATTGAGGATACACAATGGACATGACATCAAGTATTTCATCTTGAGGGAATTGATTATAAATCTCTGTTGAAAGATTGCTTGCAATTTCCTTCAAATTACTACTAACAGATTTAACAATGCCATCAAAATCATCCTTTCTAATAGGTACTTCTTTGATAGAGCACCTGACTGTCTTATTCATACAATCCTCACGCAGATGGTAGCATTGAACCGTCAGCAAAAGACATTACTATTGATGGTACTTCTAAACTTCCTTCGTCGATATCCATCATCTTGTCGATGACATCTTCGGGTTTCCTCCCTACCACCAGTTCTCCTCATCGCCACTGTCGGTTACCACTCTGTTGAACCAAAAGTACCCGTTGAACCTCCAACATGAGGTTCAATGGTTCAACGCCAGACTTCTCCATCGGATAGTGCTCTTTTGAACCATACTGAACCCGTTTACACCATTGAACCAAATGAACCCATTTACACCATTGAACCAAATGAATCCATTTACACCATTGAACCAAATGAACCCATTGAACTTCCAGTATGAGGTTCAATGGTTCAACACTAGGCTCATACATCGGTCTCGTTTATTCATCGGTCCCGCTCCTTCTCTTAGAAAATCAAAAAGGACTTCACACCAAAAATGCAAAGCAAAAATATTTACATGGGTGCCAACGCCAAACTCTTGGTGCTCCTGCACCATACTCCCCCTGTGCAGAAAAAGTTAAGTCACCTCCGGTGACAATAAGGCAAAATCAATGCCCACTTCTTGAACTCAGACTTTGCAACCTAGGTAGCCTTTGCTTCAGGCAACTGTTTCCACTTGATTAGATGCTCCATGTACACACCATGTCTGGTCTGTTTCTGTACTCGAGAATCCAGAATTCTCTTAGCCTGTGGTTTGAGTGTAGGTGGCAAAGTCACATCACTCACTGTCTATTCAGTCTCTAAACTAGATCCACCTGCTGTTGAATGAGGACCTTTATAGGGTACCAGGTCCTGAACATTGAACACTGCTGAAATTGCTAAGTCTGCTGGTAAATCAATTCTGTAGGCATTGTTGCCATACTTGTTCAGAATTTTGCAAGGACCAATCCGTCTCATCTGCAGTTTAGTTGGCTTCCCTTTCTGCAATCTAGCTTTGTTCAAATGAACCATGACTAAATCACCAACTTCAAACTGGACATCCTTCCTGTGTGCATCTACCCTATCCTTGATTTTCTGGGTATTTTCCTGCATTGTCTTCTTTACTTGTTCATGTATCTCCTTCATAGATTATGCAAAATCCTCTGCATGACCACTTCTATATTCCATCTCTCCAAGATGTCAGAGTTCACATACACCTCGAGGGTGCATTCCATACACTATCTCAAATAGACTTTTGCCAGTAGTTCTATTCACACTGTCATTATAGGCAAATTCTACCTGATAAATGACTTGATCCCAACTCTGTCCATATTCTTGTGTCAAACACCTTAATAGGTTGCCCATTGTCCTATTCACTACTTCTATTTGGCCATCTGTCTGTGGATGATATGCTGATCCAAAAGACAGATTTGTTCCTAGCCTCTGCCATAAAGTTTTGTAGACATGTCCCATGAACTTAGCATCTCTATCAGACATGATGCTTGGTGGGAGTCCATGAATCCTTATGACCTCTTTGAAAAACAAATGAGTTATATGACTGGCATCATGAGTCACCTTACAGGGAATGAAATGACTCATCTTGCTAAATCTATCAACAACTACAAAAATACTATCAAAACTAGTTTTAGTCTTTGGTAGACCAACTACAAAATCCATACTTACATAGTCCCATGGTCTGGAAGGAATGGGTAGTGGCTGATACAGTCCCGCATTTGAAGAAGTTCCCTTGGCTTTCTGACAAACAATACACTACTCTACATACTTTCTGACATATTTGTGCATCTTCAGCCAATAGTAGAACCTCTAGACTAATTCCAATATTTTGTTCAAACCAAAATGTCCACTCAAACTGCCATTATGCTTCTCCTATATGAGATTTTCATGGATCCTTTTGGTACACACAACTGTCCACCTTTGAACAACAATCCCTACTGCAAAGTGTAATCTGCAAATTCATTATGAAAGTGATTTTCAAAGTCTTGACAGACCTTGTATGCTTCAACAAAATCTTCATCCTCTTTGTAGAGGGCTGTGAACTCTTCCATTCCTATGCTTCTTAATTGCACCTCTTGCACTATGAGCAGTCTCCTTCTTAAAGCATCTACTACTTTGTTGAGCTGTCCCTTCTTATGCTTAATTGTGAATGTGTAAGACTGCAAGTACTCCATCCACTTGATATGCCTATGGCTCAACTTATCCTGTGAGTTTAGAAAACTCAAAGCTTGATTGTCTATATATACAACAAATTCCTTAGGTAGGAGATAATGCCTCCATTTTCTAAGTGCTTGGACTAGAGCATAGAGTTCCAAGTCATATGAAGGGTATCTGCTCTTTGCTTCATTTAGCCTTTCACTGAAAAAGGCTACTGGTCTATTCTCTTGGCTGAGTACTGCACCTACTACAATATTGCTAGCATCACATTCTAAAGTGAATAACTTATCAAAACTAGGCAGCACTGACACTGGCTATGTGGCTACTTCTTTCTTCAACAATTCAAAACTCTTATCAGCTGCTTGTGTCCATCAAAACTTTTTTTTTACCCCACCTTTGATTGTATCAAGCATGGGTGCACAAATAGCACTAAAATTCTTTATGAATTTTCTATAAAACTGAGCTAAGCCAAGAAAACTTCTCACCTCAGTTGCTGCTCTGGGAGTAGGCCAATTCATATATGGCTTCTACCTTCGACTTGTCCATCTTCACTTCTCCTTTGGACAACACAAAACCAAGATATACCAATTCCTACCTCATGAATTCACACTTCTCCAGATTTATGGTTAGTTGTTCATCATGTAACATTTTCAAAATAGTATTTACATGTTCAAGATGCTCTTCTTTAGTTTGACTAAAAATTAAGATATCATCTAGATAAACAACTACAAATTCATCCATATAGTCTTTGAGGACTTCATTCATGAGTATCATGAATGTGCTGGGAGCATTCGATAGACCAAATGGCATAACAAGCCATTCATACAATCCTTCTATGGTCTTGAAGGCTATTTTCCACTCATCACCTTCCTTGATTCTAATTTGGTGATAACCACTTTTCATATCTATCTTGGTGAAGTATTTAGCCCCTCCTAAATAGTCCATAAGATCTTCAATTCTGAGAATTGGAAATCTATACCTTATGGTGATCTTTTTGATAGCTCTGGAGTCTGTGCATAGTCTCCATGTTCCTCCTTTCTTTGGTGCCAACACTGTAGGTACTGCACAAGGACTTATGCTTTTCCTAATCAATCCTTGGTCAATCAATTCTTGTACTTGTCTGGCTATCTCCTTATGTTGTTCTGGAGTCATTTTATAAGGAGCTTTGTAAAGTAGAGATGCTCTTGGAATCAGGTCTATCTGATGACTAAAAGTTCTTTGTGGAGGTAGTGTTGCTGGTGTTCCTTCACTAATTATGTCCTTATACTATTCCAGTATAGTCTGTACCTCTTTTGGGACCACTACCTTTTTGTCTTTTTGTTCCTCCTTAGGTTTCACTATGATAGCATAAACAATACCATCCTCCTTAAGAGTGTTCAAAAACTCTTTACCACTCACAATTAAGACATTAGGACTTTTAGTCTTACCTGCTTCTTCCTCTTCCAATGACTGAATTTTATAGGTGACACCATCTTTTTGAAAAGAATATGCATTCTTCTCACCATCATGTATGGCCTTTCGGTCATACTGCCATGGTCTTCCCAATAAGAGATGGCATGCATCCATGGGTAGGATATCACAGAGTACCTTGTCTTTGTATCCACCTATACCAAACTCTACCCAAGTTTGCTCATTGACTATCACATGCTGACCTTTATTTAACCATGTGACTCTATATGGATTTGAATGAGGTATTCTTTGCAAATTTAATTTTCTAACTGCTTCATCAGACACTATGTTATCAGTAGACCTTGAGTCTATGATTACTTGACATACCTTATTCATAATCTTGCATCTGATTCTGAATAAAGCTCTCCTTTGACTTGGTTCAGCTTTCACCGGCTCTTTGATCAAAGTTCTCCTTACCATGATGTTCTCTCCCACTTCTGAGGCTAGACTAACTTTAAGTGATTTGCTGCTTGAAGCATCATCTTGTACATAATGATTTCTTTTATAAACTCCTTGAGAAGAAGATGTACCCTTATCAGGACACCTATATGCTGGATGGCCTAATTGACCACAATTGTAGCATTTCATAGTGGCAAAGTAGGATCCTCTACCTGATCCTCCTGATCTTCCTCTGCTAGATCCCCTTCCTCGGTAGCTTCCTCTACTACTAGTCTCCCCATTCTGCTCTGTGAGTTTGGATTCTCCTTGGGGCCTTTGATCAGTGTTCCTACCACCATAATTTCCTCTTCCTCTACTGTCTCTACCTCTTCCTCTTATTCTGCTGCTTGACTCTTGTTTCTTCTTGCCCTTCTCCTCTACCTTGAGTGCTAGCTGATAGCATTGATGCACTATTGTAGGACTGAATAAGCAAATTTCCTCTTGAATACTCCACCTCAAACCATTGAGATATCTTTCTACTTTTACATTTTCATCTTCCATCACCTTAGACCTCAGGGATAGTTTTTGAAACTCCTCAGTGTATGCATTGACATCTAATTCTCTTTGTCTCAAATTTTGTTGTTTCTTGTACAAATGGACTTCATAATCCCCAGGCATGTAGACTTCTTTGATTTTAGCCACCATACCTATCCAAGTAGCTATAGGTTTCTTGCCTTCTTTTTCTCTTTCTATTTGAACAAATTTCCACCATGTCAAGGCAGCTCCTCTGAGTCTTGATTTAGCCACCTTCACCTTTTGTGCTTCAGTCACTCCATCACATTCAAAGTGATTTTCTATACCTTCTATCCATTCCATAACCAAATCAGGTTCCATCTTTCCATTAAAAAGAGGAACTCCTTCCAATGTCTTACCACTCATGGCTTTTAAGGCCTTCATGAAAGGTTCTTCTTCCATCTTAGGATCAGGTGTGGGTTCTTCATCTTCTACAGGCACACATTTTTTCTTACCTTTAGAATTTTTAATTTTTTGACTAACTTCTTCAGTCTTTTCCATCATTAAAGCCAATTTACTTTCCATTTCTACCAATTTTTTCTTGTAGGAGCCTATTCTCCTCTTCTTGTTCATTAACTTTCTTTGCCAATTCTACATTAGTCACCATCTTCTTGGATGAACCTGCAGATTCACTCGAACTTGATGATGACATACAACTTCTTCTATTCTAATCTAAGAATAGCCCAAATCTTTAACCTGGCTCTAATACCAATTTGATAGGGAGGACTATGGACTTAGAAAACCTATCTTGTTTGAAACACTTCAAGACCTATGTCATACCCCAAGTCTCCCTACCAATTCAAGTGCTCTCAGACATTTTCTACCCAAAATGCCTAATTCAAACTAATCAGTCTATTACAGAGGTAAAAAGCTTACTAGTCTATTGTTCTCAATACAGACACTACTTTCTTGGTGTGGGGCATTCTTCTTTGTCCTCACTATTTCCAAGATTCTCGATTCTCAAGGCATATAGCCTTCTTGAGTCCATTATTAGCCCTCCTCTCTGGGTCTAGGGTTCTAATTGCTTGGTACTTAATTTCTCCTACTCTATTTTCACCCCTGCCTCTTCTTAGACTGCAACTTACATACCTAGCCGGGCTATGGTAAAGCTCGCCTAGACAAGTTCTTATTGTCTCTCATTAACAATTCAACCATTTCCATAAAAGAAAAAAAAAGAATTAAGATCTCTGCTTGATGGCCCTCCATGACTGTACAGAGGAATTTCAGGGACATCAAGATGGAGACATTTTGTACAAATAGAAACAAAATAACAAAAATAAAATTAACTATTGTACTTCAGATCGAATTATGCAAGAATTCTACAGAAATACTCGAATAGATCAAACTATCAATATTTTTATTACGAGAATTCTCCTTTTTACATTCAATGTCTGCTCTCCAAACATCCAACCTCTTTACAAAGAAAAACCAACTTTTATATTATTCAACTTTTCAGTTATCAGACAATTAGGTTTGTTTTCCATCCGTTTGGTTAGGTTTTCTTTACTAACTGTTTTGTGTTCTCCCCGCGGCTAGCTTTTGTTTTTGTATATTCATACAATCCTCACGCACACGGTAGCATTGAACCGTTGGCAAAAGACATTACTATTGATGGTACTTCTAAACTTCCTTCGTCGATATCCATCATCTTGTTGATGACATCTTTGGGTTTCCTCCCTACCACTGGTTCTCCTCACCACCACTGTCGGTTACCACTCTGTTGAACCAAAAGTACCCATTGAACCTCCAACATGAAGTTCAACAGTTCAACGCCGGACTTCTCCATCAGACAGTGCTCTTTTGAACCATACTGAACCCATTTACACCATTGAACCAAATGAACCCATTTACAGCATTGAACCAAATGAACCCGTTTACACCATTGAACCAAATGAACCCATTGAACTTCCAGTATGAGGTTCAATGGTTCAACACTAGGCTCATACATCGGTCCCGTTTATTCATCAGTCCCGCTCCTTCTCTTAGAAAATCAAAACGGACTTCACACCAAAAATGCAAAGCAAAAATATTTACATGGGCACCAATGCCAAACTCTTGGTGCTCCTACACCATATCCCTTGGAACATCTTCTGCAGTATTGCCATCCTCATTCTGCTTAACCAGGGTATCCCTTGGAACATCTTCTACAGTATTGCTCTGATACCAGATGTAACATCCTTCATGCAACAAATAGAAATACAAAGGAAAATCCATGAAATCCAACCTTAAAAAAGCCCTTTAATGGATGAAATTGATGTAGAGTTCCTCTCCAGCCTCCTCTCCAAATCTCCCTTCTGAAAAAAAACAATCTCTCTATGACCACAAGCAACGGATAATGAATGGAGGATATAGGATGGCTAGAATAATTTCGGCATTATGAGGCTATAAAGAGTAGAATAGAGAAGGAATTGGGCATTATGAGGATGCCAGAAGAAGATTTCTTAGAGGAAATTAGGCATGATAAGAATGCAATCATGAAGTCCCCCTGCAAGAATCAAGTTCCCCTGCAAAAATCATGTCTTTTCTAATTGCTTAGAGAAGGGTCTCATTTATAGATTTTTGAAAAGATGATGGAGGGTGAGGATCAAGAGTTAAGATCAAGGGCTCTCATTATTTGTGAATTTTAAATTCACATGTGAGGATAAAAATGAATTAAAGATTCATTTTTTTGGAAAGAGTGGATTATGACAAGTTGAATTTTTAATTCAACTCATGGGGAAGTGGAGGACAAAAATGAATTAAAGATTGTAATATTTATGATTTTTTTAAAGATTGTAATATTTAAATAACCCCACCATCCCAAGTGGAATTAATAAAATATCCCCACTATCCCATGTGGAATTAAAAAATATCCCCACTATCCCAAGTGGAATTAATAAAATATCCCCACTATCCCAAGTGGAATTAAAAAAATATCCCCACTATCCCAAGTGGAATTAAAAAATATCCCCACTATGCCAAGTGGAATTAAAAAAGAGAGAGAAAGAGAAAGAACAGCTAACCTTGGAAAACAAAGAGGAGAAAATGCGCAGCATTTCCGAACAGGGCTAAGAGAACTAAGTAAGTTTAACCTACTGTTAATCCTATTTAGGAACAAGTTGATTATTAAAATTAATTCAAATGTTGAACTAAAACCTAGAGCGGAACCCTAGGGGGACTAAGTCGAGTGAAGTTAGCCAACCTTGTGTAAGTGATCTGGTTTACCAAGAAATTAGGAATAATGTAAAGGATGTAGTGTTATTGTTGTTCGATAAAGAACGTGAAGAAAAAAAAAAGGATAACATAAGAAGATCTTGCACAACGGGAAGGGGAATGAGATAGACATACAATCAAAATTAAATTTCAAGAAAAGGAAGAGAGGGCAAATGAACAGGCTTGGTTGAAAATGCTAAGTCTGAAGGATGTGTGAAAATTATTTATTTTGCTTGTGTTGTAAAGTTTGTTATTGTGGAAAATTTTATTGGGATGTTGACAGAGCTTCTTCCACTTGGGAGAAATGCTCATCAAGTGTGGGGTAGGGGAGGAGTGATCCTCCTCGAGTGCATGCCTTGTTTCTTTTGGGATGTTGAAAGCCTTGAGGGCATTTGTGTGACTTTGAGAAATTGTGTTATTTGGCTTGAGAGTCAAAATATGAACAAGGTCTAGGCATTAGAGTGGTCTATTGGAGTGGCTCTCTATGGGCCCGGGGCCCGTAAGTGGCTGCCAGGGGAACTAGTAGCAGAGTTATATTAATAAGTGATAACTAAAACTAAAACATTGGGGTAAAAACACTAATAAGATAATTAGACCTCGTGCATGGCCTTAAGCGCTTGTAAAGGCTAAGGATGTAATGAGAAGGCCTATCCGTCCGCGGGGCGTTGAGTTATCCATCTGCGAGGCATGGATTTGGGCACGATTGAGTCTCCTTGTCTGTATGAGAGGTACTTGGTCCCATATGTGCCATCCCTTCGAGCACATATGATGACACTCCATATGATTACACTCTAGTATCTAGCACCTTAGGAGTCGTGAGTAGTACCCGACTTATGACTTAGATGAGTACACTTATATTATGACTTTGACTATAAGCAATGTTCTCCGTGTCTACTCTGTGTTTGATGTGAGTGTTGGCCATCCTATATCCCCTTGTTGTTTATCCATTTGGGCCTAGTGACTATCTCCAAGAACGGTGGGGTGGTCTCCTAGGAGTCCACATGGTTGGGAGGCGTTGCCACCACCATTGGGGACTGGTGAATAGGTTTTGGAGCACCAGTTTGAGATGATCTCTCTCTCCATCACTTCATTTAGTTATTGTATATGCAGTTATGTAATTGAACTCTCTTAGAAGAGAGGTTGTAATCATTGTATTTAATGAGAAGAAATGTGATGTTCCTTTATTGCTTTATGGATTCCGGTGTGGGTATCGGATCCACCTGTATTTTATGCTTATGGATTTATGTTTTTATCAGATGAGATTAGGAACATTTCTTTTGGTGTTTAAAATAAATGGTCTATCATATTGACAGCTAAATCTATGTATGTTGTTTACTTATGTTAAACAAAAAAGAAGCAAAAATAAATTTCTTGTTCCCTTTTGGCTCTTCCCCTTTAGGGTTTGCGGGGCGGGATGTTACATCTAGTATCAGAGCCCATGTTCACACACTGGGAGCTCTGGCATACTTGAGCCTTCTATGTTTCACTGTGTTTGGTGTGTGTGGCATGAGCTTGTTATATTGTTGATTGCTTTCATGCCTTAGCATGGCATTAGTGGGTTAAGTTACAACCCCATGCTTAGAAATCGTGGAGGAAATAGCCTCCTTGGTTATACCTTATTCATTGGGACTTGAGTGTTGACCTTGGTTGAGAGTTTCCCATGGTTAAGAGTGATCACACTCCCATGTTATAAGACGAGGATAGGAATGTTCTTCCTTGTATGTTTGTGGGTTGCAGTATTGCTTTTGAAATTACCGCCACCTTGAGGGTCTCTTCCTAGGATGGGGACCATTTCACTATTCACTATTCACTTTTACTATTCACTTTTCACTATTTACTATTCACTTTCCACTAATCACTATTCATTTTTACTATCCACTAATAATATAAGTGTACTCATCTAAGTCATAAGTCGGGTACTGATGAAAGTAGATTGTCATTGATGTCAAAAAGGTGTTCTCAGTTTGTTTGATGTCGTTTGGATATGTGTTGTCAGATATGCAAATATGGTTAGAAATGAGATGCTTCTGTTTGATCAAGACATCTTCAAGTTTGTCTCAGGATGGATTCTCATGTTCTTGGTGTTGGTGTTCATATTGGTCCTTGGAGTTATCATTTTTGGTTTATGATGTAAACCATTGATCATCATCTTCTTTCATGATCACAGGTTTGGCCTTCATAATGTTTTCAGTGTTGATAGTATGGTGTTCTCCACGTGGGAGTTACTATCATATGGCATTGATACAGTGGAATGGTCTTCATAATGACAGTGGTTTGGTGGTATGGTCTTCATTTACATTTGATCTTCATTTGTTGATTTTGATAGTTGTGACATATGCAGATTCAGAGGTATACAGTGGCTTTCAAGTCTTTTACAAGTCATGTCTTCATGTCTTCCTGTCTTCATATTTTAATATATTAAATATTTGAAGAGGGCCTTGTCCAAGACTTAAAAAAAAATACATCAAATATTAATATATTCAATGATCCCTATGGGAGCTCTATGCATATTTAAAGGAGAGCTTGACTTATATTATTTATGAAGTGGAGAGCATTTTTTAAGGGGAGCACCACATAAGTCTTAATATTTTTTTAAATATTAGAAACTTTATTGATCCCCTTTTTGTCATAGCTTTATGACATTGAAGAAAGTGAAGTTTAATCATTTATAAAAGATTATGTGCTTTGAATATTTGAAGGGGTGAAATATATTTAAAAAGCATGGAATGCTTTATGGAGACTATGAGTTATTCATAAAAAGGCATGGAATATATTTTAAGGTGCTTTTAAAAGAGTGGGAAAAAGAATTTGTATATGCTTTATTTTATTTTAGAATAACTTTTCATCTCCTATTTATTTGCCTTTTAAAAGGCATCTTCTATGAGATTTTTAAGGAGAGTTTTTAAAGGAAAAATAAAGGCTAATTTCTTGCCTTCTAAATAGGAGGAATCTTTGAAGTTTTTAAAGCTTCTTTTTAAAGAAGATTTATTTCTAAGTTTAATATTTCTTCAAAAGCAAAAAGGCACAATCTTCTTTTTTTTCTAAAAGGAAAGAAGTGGAAGTTTTTTTTTAAAAGTTTTTTTTCATAACCCAATATGATTTTTTTTAAGAAGAGGGTTTGAAATATTGAAGAAAATTTTCAAGGCAAATTGAGAGATGTTATTTGTAGATTGATTGAAGGCTTCTTATAGATGAGAAGTTAAAAAGATTTTTTTTTTGGAAAATATTTATCTTGCAGATTGAAGAATTTGAAAGAGATATAATTTTTATTTATACAGGGACTATGAAAGGTTTTGAAGAATTAAAAAAAAAATGGAAGATATTTTTTTTGGAAAATTAAGAGAACAAATTATACAGATGTTTTATTTTTTTGCAGATTGAAATTCTTGGAAGGGTCTTTGAAGTGCACAGAGGAATATGAAGAGTTTTTGTTGGAATTAATTAAAGATTTTTGCGGAGATATATTTTTGATGCACGGATAATAATGAAGACATACATGCTCAGATTGAAAAGGTTGAGAAAGGAATATGGAAGGTTATGTTGTTTTACAGATGAATTGATTTGTGAAGGCACTTCATTTTTGTTAAAACGACAGTTTGAAGCAATCCATTGATGATTTTATTTGGTGATATATGATGAATATCATTCATTATTTTTATTGAGAAAATGATGGATCAAGAAAATGAATGGTTATGCAAAACAAAGGATTTTAATCTTTATTTTTTGCAGATTCCTTATTTATGAAGATATAGATGCAGAGTTTAATATGAGGATTGAGAAGAATATGAAAGGACATTCTCTTTCATATATAATGGTATTGCAGATGCATTGCAAAATTGAGAAGTGTGAACCAACATGCAGAGATTTTTGTGAAGAAACAAGTGAATTAAAAAAGAGAGAGATGAAACATACAGAGTTGTGAAGTGTTGTTGAGTGTATCTAGATGTAAGATTAATTTTGAACAGAATGACCATTTGACAGACATATGTTTTGTATTGAATGGAAACAGAGTGTCCCTCTAAACTTGTTTATTACTTCTAGTGAAGATTCAGTTTGCCAGTGAGGCCTTGTATTAGCCAGTGAGGCTTGTAGGTCAGTGAGACCTATTTGTTTACCAGTGAGGTATATTAGTGTTGGAAGTGGGTGCTTCTGTTTGGTATTGGAGTTGGTGCTCCTAGATACAATTTGTATTGCTAGTGAGGCATGTTTTTTAGTTAAGCCAGTGAGGCAATTCTGGAGTGGTTTTTCTACCCCTAGAGGGTTTTCCACTCGTGCAATTCTTGTGTCTTGATCTTCTCTCTGTGGATATATGTTATACTCATGAGTTTTTGTTTATCATTCTCAGTTATGTGCACATGTATGTGAGAAATCAATGATATCTCTCTCTCCTTGTACTCTGCAAGTTAAAGTTTGTAAAAAGATTAGAAATTTCACACAACACTGATTCACCCCCCCTCTCAATGTTGTCCTTGACTCCTATAGGTACTACTCATGACTCCTAAGGTGCTAGATACTAGAGTGTAATCATATGGAGTGTCATCATATGTGCTTGAAGGGATGGCACATACAGGATCAAGTACCTCTCATACAGACAAGGAGGCTCAATCGTGCCCAAATCCATGCCTCGCAGATAGATAACTCAATGCCCCACAGACGGATAGGCCTTCTCATTGCATCCTTAGCCTTTACAAGCACTCAAGGCCATGCACGAGGTCTAATTATCTTATTAGTGTTTTTACCCCAATGTTTTAGTTTTAGTTATCACTTATTAATATAACTCTGCTACTAGTTCCCCTAGAAGCCACTTACGAGCCCCGGGCCTGTAGAGAGCCACTCCAACAGACCACTCTAATGCCTAGACCTTGTTCATATTTTGACTCTCAAGCCAAATAACATAATTTCTCAAAGTCACACAAATGCCCTCAAGGCTTTCAACATCCCAAAAGAAACAAGGCATGCACTCGAGGAGGATCACTCCTCCCCTACCCCACACTTGATGAGCATTTCTCCCAAGTGGAAGAAGCTCTGTCAACATCCCAATAAAATTTCCCACAATAACAAACTTTACAACACAAGCAAAATAAATAATTTTCACACATCCTTCAGACTTAGCATTTTCAACCAAGCCTATTCATTTGCCCTCTCTTCCTTTTCTTGAAATTTAATTTTGATTGTATTTCTATCTCATTCCCCTTCCTGTTGTGCAAGATCTTCTTATGTTATCCTATTTTTTTTTCTTCATGTTCTTTATCGAACAACAATAACACTACATCCTTTACATTATTCCTAATTTCTTGGTAAACCAGATCACTTACATAGGGTTGGCTAACTTCACTCAACTTAGTCCCCCTAGGGTTCCCCTCTAGGTTTTAGTTCAACGTTTGAATTAATTTTAATAATCAACTTGTTCCTAAATAGGATTAATAGTAGGTTAAACTTACTTAGTTCTCTTAGCCCTGTTCGGAAATGCTGCACATTTTCTCCTGTTTGTTTTCTAAGGTTAGTTGTTCTTCTCTTTCTCTCTCTTTTTTTTTCAATTGGACGTTTATTCTCTAAATCTACAGTTGAGTTTAAAATGGCCACTGATGGAATGCCTGTGATGGCTTGTTTGCATTTATTTTCAGTGTCCTTTGTAAATGAAGGGATCACTGCTCTGTGTCTGATGTGAGTGTTGGCCATCCTGTATCCCCTTGTTGTTTATCCATTTGGGCCTAGTGACTATCTCCGAGCATGGTGGGGTGGTCTCTTAGGAGTCCACACAGTTGGGAGGCGTTGCCACCACCATTGGGGACTGGTGAATAGGTTTTGGAGCACCAGTTTGAGATGATCTCTCTCTCCATCACTTCATTTAGTTATTGTATATGCAGTTATGTAATTGAACTCTCTTAGAAGAGAGGTTGTAATCATTGTATTTAATGAGAAGAAATGTGATGTTCCTTTATTGCTTTATGGATTCTGGTGTGGGTATCAGATCCACCTGTATTTTATGCTTATGGATTCATGTTTTTATCAGATGAGATTAGGAACATTTCTTTTGGTGTTTAAAACGAATGGTCTATCGTATTGATAGCTAAGTCTGTGTATATTGTTTACTTATGTTAAACAAAAAAGAAGAAAAAATAAATTTCTTGTTCCCTTTTGGCTCTTCCCCTTCGGGGTTTGCGGGGCGGGATGTTACAAACATCTTCTGTAGTATTGCCATCCTCATTCTGCTTAACCAGGGTATCCCTTGGAACATCTTTTAGTGTATTGCCATCCTCATTCTGGCTAACCAAGGTATCCCTTGGAATATCTTCTACGGTATTGCCATCCTCATTTAACTCAATGTTTATCCCACCTTCTAGTGGTGGTGAGGTATTGCGAATGGCTTCTTCATTATTATTTGGTGCAAGAGTTGATGGTGTAGCTCCATCTTGATTTGATGGATCAGAAACATTGCCAGTTCCAAAGTAAGACTATATACTAACTCCACTATTCTACATTTTGTTGGCCTCCCAATCCCTCCACCACCTCGATGAGTCTTACCCTTGTTGCACTTGTGGCTCGACATCTTGATCTCCCACTTCGAATAAAAGATGGAAAAAATGTCTTCTTGTTTAAGGACATACTCATAGTCTATAGAATATAGATCCCATTTCCTACTAAATATCTTCTTTAAGATTGAATCAAGAATGGAAGAGAGATAAAGAAATCTTAAAACACTAATATTATGAAGAAATGATTACTCACCATTAAGTTTAGGTTTTCACTAACTTGCTATTCGCTAATGCAGGAATGCCTGTGTTGTAAGTTTGTAAGTTTTCCTATGATCAACTTCAAGGTGCCAACTCCAACTTCCAAAATTTGAATCGAGAGCTCACAAGTTCATAACTGAACAAAATGTGTAAGAATAAATCAGAGTTTCGATTATATTTATATCAATCCATATTTGGTGAATTCCACGGGAATTCTATATGGTATATCAAAAAGATTTGGTGAATCCCACGTGATTATATAAAGAATACATTTAAGTGTCAGCGAATCAAACCTTGACAGACTACATACATTGAAATTTCCAAGGTGAATATGGCCCTAAGATTAGCACGGAGGTGTCATGGAATTTGGCAAAATGGCCCCTCATAATCAACTACTTATAAATTTTAATTGGCGAAATGGGTCCTCACTCACAGTGACCATGTAATGGGGTTGGAAAAATGGGTCCACACGCACAGTGACCATGTAATGGGGTTGGTAAAATGGGTCCTCATGTACAACGACCATTTAATGGAGTTGGTGAAATGTGTCCTGATACACAATGTTGTTTTAATAGTATTGGCAAATGTATAGGTGATTTGGTTCTTGCTTCCAAAATTCTAGGCAAAAATATTAGTCGGCCCATTTGAAACGCATAGTTTGTTATCACAAAAATCTTACTTCATTGATTCTCATAAAATAAATAGATGGCGAATGGATATGGATTCGACCGATATACATAAAAATTGGGTGATTTGACCACCCTGTTGGATGCAATTTATTTGCCAATTCTGACTTGGCCGATCGGTGATATTTGCCAATTGGTAAATATTTGCCACTAAAAAAATCTGTCCTGGATCTTCCTCAAGTTGTTATACTTCTTCAGAGGAACCTCGCTTTGATACCAATTATTGAACTGCACCGGACAACTGAGAGGGGGGGTGAATCAGTTGTCCTAAAACTTTTAACCAAATATGATCATCAACTTATCAATTACTTATGTTCAGATATAACCAAGAAAGAATTATAAAATGAAATAATGATAGAATGAAAGAGTGATAGAATGAAAGAATGATAGAAAATAGATTTAGGGAATAATAGAATTTTAGAATTACAAAATGATAGAATGAAAGAATCGTAGAGTAATAGAACTATAGATTAATCAAATAATGGAATTATACAATGATAGAATGAAAGAATGACAAAGTAAGAGATTAATAGAATAATAGAGTGATAGAATTGTATAAGAATAGAATAAAATAATGATGGATTAATAGAATTATAGATTAATAGATCTATACAACATGATAGAATGAAACAAAATTATAGAATAATTTAATATTTATAGGATAATAGAATGATAGAATAATAGATTTATATAATAAAAGAATGATAGAATTCTAAATGACAAAATAAAGAATGATAGACTAATATAATTATAGAATAATAGATTTATAAGATAATAGAATGTTAGAATTATAAAATGGTGGAATGAAAGGACGATAGAGTAATAAAACTTTAGATTAATAGAATAATATAATTATACAATGATAGAATAAAGGAATGATAGAATACTAGATTTATAGAATAATATAATGGTAGAAAAAAAGAATGATAGAAGGAAACAATGATAGAATAATAGAATTGTAGAATACTAGTATAACAAAATAATGAAATGATAGAATGAAAGAATGGTAGAATAATAGATTTCTAGATTAATAGAATGATAGAATTATATAATGATAGAATGAAGGAACAATAGAGTAATGAAATTGTAGAATAATAGTATGATATAATGATAAAAATGAAAGAATGATAGAATAGTAGAATAATAGAATTGTAGAGTAATAGAATTGTAGAATGATAGAATGAAAGAATGGTAGACTACTAGAATTGTAGAATAATAGAATTATAGAAAGAAAGAATGATAGAATAATAGATTCATAGAATAATAGACTGAGAGTTATAGATTAATAGAATGAAATAATGATAGAATAATAGAATTGTAAAATGATAGAATGAAACATTAATAGAACAATAGCCTTATAGTATAATAGAATGATAGAATGAAAAAATTATAGAATAATAGAATTGTTGAATAATACAATAATAGAATTATAGAATAATATAATAATAAAATTACAAAATGAAAGAATGATAGAATAATAGATTTATAGAATGATAGAACAATAGATTTATAGAATAATACAATGATAGAATTATAGAATGGTAGAATAATAGGTTTATAGAATAATAGAATGATATAATTGTAGAATCATAGAATGAAAGAATGATAGAATAGTAGATTTATAGAATGATAAAATGTAAGAATGATAGAATGAAAGAGTGATAGGATGAAAGAATGATAGAAAATTAGATTTAAGGAATAAAAGAATTTTAGAATTGCAAAATGATAGAATGAAAGAATCGTAGAGTAATAGAACTATAGATAAATTGAATAATAGAATTATACAATGATAGAATGAAAGAATAATAAAGTAATAGATAAATATAGAATAATAGAGTGATAGAATTGTATAAGGATAGAATTAAAGTATGATGGAATAATAGAATTATAGATTAATAGATCTATACAACATGATAGAATGAAACAATTATACCATAATTTAATATTTATAGAATAATAGAATGATAGAATAATAGATTTATTTAATATAATAATAGAATGATAAAATAATAGATTTATACAATAATAGAATGTTAGAATTATAAAATGGTAGAATGAAAGAATGTGTAGTGCCCCTCATCTCGTCGTCCATCAGATTGATGTTTGCTTAAACTTTATAGTGTCCTAGACCGTAGATGATGGATCTCTTGTTATCTTGTTACTTCATTGTGAACCTGATTGTGATGATAATAGTTGTTGATGTTGGATTTTATCATTTTATGTTTTAGAATTTGATAAATGAACTAGATGTTACATATGTTTTGATGTTATTTGTGATATTGGATTGAATGTTTTATGTTGTTGATTAATATCAGATACCTATTTCAATGTAGTTAATTGTTTATACATAAATGTGAATGGAACAGTGTTGTATTACTCGCTTTCGAGTACCCTACACCACTATGATTTCCATTCACTATAGGACTGTATGTGGATATACATCTTGTTATGTTTAACTGTGCGTTGTTGCAGGAATGCAGGTACTAGGCATCGACTCCACCTGATTACAGGTCTGAGCGTGCCTTCGCCAATGGATTAGTTGTTTGGAGTTAACGTGAGGTCCCATGTCAGTGTGGTCTGGTTATCAGTTTATCCCTTGTGGTCATTGTCTGTCATTCATGATTTGCGGACAAGTAATAGTGCACCTTGGAGTCTAACTAGGTTAGAAAGTGTCTAAGTGTGTAAGGTGTCGTTGTGCTTTTATTAGAATCATTATACGAAAGAATATAAATGTTGATAAATGAGCATAATGTTGTTCGTTGTCGATTATCATTATAAATAAATTATTATTTTATTAGAAGTGTGGTTGTTAAATAAAGTTGTAAGAAATTTTGTATTGTTCAATATAATATTATTTATAATAAATATTTAAATAAATAAAATAGTTGTAAGTTATGTTGTATTTAGTGATTTACAACTAAATTAATAAAATAAATTAATATATAGTTGTACTATTATAGATAGTTGTAATATTATAACTTTATTAAATAAAATATGCTTGGTCAGCTATAAAATAATTAAATAAAAATATTAGTAGAGGAGGGAGATGCACGGGATCACATGCCGAGTCCCTTGGAAGAAGGAAGGGGCTGTGTTATAAAAGAAAAGGCTTGTTGAGGCAAAGGGGGAGGATTGCAGGTAGGAGAAAAGTGAAGAAGATCAGGAAAAGGCTTGGACTGCAGTAGTTGAAACGAAATTGTCGAATCGGCATCGCAACCAGGTTCCATTAAAAGTTTAATTTACTCCTCTGCTTCTCTTTCTGATTCTGCAAATGTTGTTGGTTGTTTAATCTTCCAAATGATTATTTGGGTTAAATTTATGCTTTAAGATGTGATTCAATCTGCAATCGAGTTGCATTCTGAGATTTCGCCACCAAATCCTAAACCCGGTGCTCATTTTCTGTTGGTTGTCCTCTCTACATTTAAACAATAACATCTCTTAGGGTTTAAATCATTTCTGCCAAGGAATTCATTGTGTAATTGTCTTCCTCCCACTCTATTTAACGGCAAACATAGTGTATTTCCTTGGATCTTAGCTTGAAGGCAGTGACATCACAACATTCTGCAGAAAATGCTTTACCAATTGCAATCATAGCCAGCAAAGGCAAGACGGTCAACCTCGCTCACATAATGTTTGAATGTAGGTGAAATGCAATGATTACAGGGTTTAGACTAAGATTTTAACGCTACACTTGTAGCAGTTCGTTCCAGGGTGAAGTTACATCATTTTTGGTTGTGCATTGCATTCACCTTCACCCTGGAGGTTTGCCAATGAATATCTTTGTGGATCGCATCATTTGGAGACTTCCTTTCTATTGATCACCATATTAATTTGAGTTGGCATACTCTGCTGTGCGTCTGTTGAGGGTTTCGGGATATTTGTATAGATCACAATAGTTCTTATTGACCACTAAGGCTCAGGCATTCCTCCAAGATTGTTGTTCGCTAGCTGTCCCATACGCTCAGGCTTCTAGTAGACCTGTTGCCATCCTTAGATCATGCCAAGGGAGTTTCAATTTCATAAAATCTGAGCATAGATTGCCTACCAATTTAGGGACTCATCACAGGATTCACGAGCAAGCATTCAACCCTTTTTGGATTTGCTGTATGTTGTCACTATAATTGTTTGTAATTTTGCAAATTATAACTTCTGCATCGATGTTTGAGGAAAGAACATAGATTGTGCAGTCAAAGTGTAGTGATACTGTAAATAGTCCTAAGCCGATATACATATGTGAACTATAGGAATCAAGAGAATGCGTTACAGATTTAAACAGCTACCGCAATGATATAAGGTTAGGGTGTCTTCAAGATAGCCGCACGGGCAAACAGGCACACACAGTAATCACATGTAGGTGTGAATTCAAATACCATTACCTAGCTCGTTGTGTCCAAGGGTATGCGAAAATGACCAGAAATTGATACCTTTCAATGAAAACATGAGTCAGAAATTATTTGCGAGTAGAGGCCATACCTAATTGGTTTAGTTAAGGGCTATAGCCAAATCTATCGGTGGTCTATCTATTGTAATACCAACAAAACTGGGTGCCTAACCAAAATGCATTTCGTGTTATTTATACTAGATGTGGTTATATTTGTTAGGTTTACTAAACTGTATATCAGTTTGGATTGGAAAGAAATAATGTATTGCTTTGTCCACATTATTTTGTTTAATTTATGTCAATAATACTAATGACAGATAAGCCATTATTAGATTTTGTCATTAACAGTATTATTATTGTTATGATGGTCCAAGCACTATATTTTAAATAAAGCACATTCATGATACAATAAGTTGTGGTCCTAGTAAGGGCAGATCATTGCCTTTTACAGTATCTCACCGTAGCATCCACAGACCATATTCATAGTTCAGTTTGAGTTGCACCTTAGCTCAGTATATCTATTGATTGAAGCAGCTTTTGGAAGTATCAGGCAAACCAGACATTTTTGATTTAGTAGGATATATGTGTAGCTCAAGATAAACATAATGTGGGCTGCCCATTGAGAAGTTTAGAAACAAACATATATGAGGCCCAAGATCGGTTTATCTGGTTGTACTACCTGGCTGTTATGCCCTGGTTTTTGAACAATACCCATGTCTCTCACCAAACCTGTGGGCTGCAACAAACTGCGGCACTGCAATCTGATCTTCATATAGGTGGATAATTCTTATAATTGTAGTTCAACCCAATTCTATAATTTGGTTATCAGAAGCACACAGACAATTATTATGACTGTAGTACAGCAGAATTTCACAAGGTTTTTCTCAAATGCTCCTTTGGATGTGTTATGTTTGTCGTTTCTAAAAGTCCTTATCTTCTGTTAATGTTTGTATATTCAATAGTTTTACTGGGGTGCCTGAATGGAGAGCTGGGATGTATACAAATTATCCTGCAGGGTATAGCTATTTTTATTGTTTTGGTTGTATTTAGTAGAGATTTTGCAGAGTTGACTTGTATTCAAATGTCAAGAGACAGTATTCTTGATTAAGAGGGATGTGCTTGATTTTGGGTTGAGTTAGCAAGGTTCATGGTTCAAATGTTAAGCTATGCTTATTGGTTTGTCTAAGTTTAAAGCTTGACTGCTGAGACATTCTTCAGCAGGGTACAGGTGTTTTCATTGTTTTCATCAGACATATTTACTATTTTGTAGAGATTTACAGAATTTCATAGTTTTGAGATGTGGAGAAACAGTCTGCTTGATTTAGGTCAGTGTGTTGGAAAGCTATCCCACTTTTCAAGTTCAATACTAGGCTGTAGAAAAGCTTTCTAGTAGGGTATGGGTATCTATTTTATTTTGATTGTTTTTAGTTGAAATTTTATAGAACTTTGATGTTATGCATTACTTCCTGCTGCTGTTACTACATGCTCTTGTGACCTAAATGCCTAGCTCACTCAAAGAACACCTTTGTCTTTTATGACTAATGCTGTTCAAGAGTTATATTAATAGAGAGAAGTTGTTAGACAAAATAAATATTAACTTAAAGAAGAGAAGTTGACTCCCATATAACACAATAGAGGATGCGATTTTATTTATGAGGGATGTTGACTTGTGAATAAAGATTACTAATAAGACAAAGTCTTAGTTATTCAATACATACCAAGACATGCTCCTTTACTCTCATTGTCACTCGACATGTAGGCTATTATTGTGCATTCAACTGTCCACAACGTTAGCAAGCATTTAGTTAATCCATAATTTCGTATTTCCATGTGATCCCATTTAGGAGTTGTTCTCTGTTTAGGAGTTGTGGTTTTGGTATGTCTTGGAAGCATTATTAAGGTGTTGGGATCTCAAAGAACATCATTGGAACCTTCGTCAAACCTATTGCCTTCATTTTCTGTGACCATGGACTTTCGTGAAAAAAATATTATGTTAGAAAGAAAACTGTTGAAGTGTTACCGCCAATTATATCAATTGCAAGTTTGAAGGAGTTAGATGGACGCTACCAGAAGTTATTAGACTAAACTAATATCATCCATTTCAATGGTTAAGCGGTCATTAACAATTTCACACCATCTCTGCGATCAGTGCTTACAATTCAATAGGTTATTACACTTGAAACAGATATAGTAGAAGCAATTACTAGAAAATTGTAATGCCTTGGGAACGAACATAGTTGATACATCTATTAAGTTTTGACGGCGTGAGAATGTCTAGTCCTGATCTTCTTCTTAGACAGATTTAAATCATCTTTGATTAAAACATTTCAGAGACATCGTTATGACGAAGAAATCCAAGCATAGTAAACTGTTATCTGATCGAGGTCAAGAATATCTGAAGGACCGTATTAGGGTAGAACTTAGAGGAAAACGAAAACATTGATGTTCATTGTTGATGGTGGGACCTTTGTCCTCTTTGTATTGCCGTATAGTTATAAGGTATTATTTTAGTACTTAATCCAACGTTGGAAAGGTAAGTTAATCAGTGTAAAATTTGTTATACTTGTGTTTTATAATCTATCTTTAGAAACAAATGTAGAATATTTAAATAATTTAATTGTAATGTATTAGTATAATTGTTGTATTTTTTTGTGAAATCAATTAGTTTGATTTAAAGAGATAATGTAATCCATTGTTGATTTCATTACAAAGTTATTTATGATGAGCCAAGAAGGAATTTTAGTGTTTAATTTCTAGAATTTGAATTGTATTGTGTGAGTTAAGTATTTCTATTGTCTTAAAGAGTCGAATTGAGAGTGGTCATACTCAAAATTCTAGAGGCTTAGTTTGTCGTAGTGTGGATGGATGTTTTTGTATTTGTGATGTTATAACGATTATGTAATTCAAATTTAGTATGAAGTATAATGGAGTATTGACTAAGTAGATTATGTGTTTTGTGATATAATATTCTCTGGATGAGATATTTAACCAGTGGTGACTATCTTGTATCCGTTTTGTCGTAATTGATGTTTGGAGAGACCTGGTATCTGTAAAAGTGTAAAATGTTGTAATGCTATAGGCGACGGATAACAATTGGTGTTATGATTCTGTTTGTAATGCAAGAGGGTTTATGCCTTGCAATGAACAAGTATGTGTATTGCTATAATGCCTTGAATGATGGTTAAGGTTTACTAGGTGTTAGGAAGGAGAGTGGCTTTCAACGTGGGGCCGGCGCCCAAAGTGGCAGTCAGGATAACCCGTTGGAAGTAGATTAATCAAGTGATAACCTAAAATGAACTAGGGGGTTAAGGGTAGATTTCACATTAAACAAGATTAATGGATTCCTCTCCCATGGCCTGTAGTACTTGTATAGACTAAGGATGGGTAGAGAAGGCCTGGTTGGCATGATTGACTTCCTTGTCCTCATGAAAGGAAGGTCGATTCCGCATGTGTCACCCTATGGGGCCGGCGCCTAATGAGAGGCTGTCAGGATAACCATAGATGGGGGCCGGCGCCTAGTGAGAGGCTGTCAGGATAACCCATGCTAGGACCGTGCGATGACACTCTCCCTACTACAACCTAGCATTCCTTGTTTGGGCTCTCCACTTATGTTATGTTTCACCTCTGGAAGATAAGTTGTGTTGTATTGTTATTGCCATGTATTGTATTGGCGTTTGGTCGTCCTTTGTTCTTGTTTGTCTCTTGTCTGCCTGACTGTTATTGTTTGGGACCTCATGTTAACTCCTAGCTTAGGGGGTGGACCTTAGGGTTCCACATGGTTGGGTGGAAGAGCTATTTTATCCATTGGTTATCCCTTGTCAAGTTCATGTGCAGAAAAGATTTGTTCCAAGTTGTACTTGTCCCAGTTGGTGAAGATATATGTGTATAATCTTGTACCAGATTTGTGTAACAGATCAATCATAATGTATGTGATTCTGATGTAGTCTAAAAATGGCAATGTAATGATGTCATGATGTACTCATGTGTAATAAAAGCATTTCAGTTATGTTTTGATCATGTAGATTGTATTATCTGACGGTATGTAATGAATATGAATCAGTTATTCAATTATGCATTTGATTTAGATCAGTTATTGATGAATGTAAATTATGTTAGTTAGTTTCTAAAGTAATGCAGCCTTGTATCCTTAGAGAATATGTCGTAGTTAGTTATGTTAACTTAAACAAACAAAAAAAAATGTTTCTGTTTCATGTAGCATAAATATGTATTTCTTTAAGGTGTACCAGGCGGGCGTTACAGAATGATAGAGTAATAAGACTTTAGAATAATATACAATGATAGAATAAAGGAATGATAGAATAATATAATGGTAGAAATATAGAATGATAGAAGGAAACAATGATAGAATAATAGAATTGTAGAATACTAGTATAACAGAATAATAGATTGAAAGAAAGGTAGAATAATATAATGATGGAATTATAGAATGATAGAATGAAGGAACAATAGAGTAATGGAATTGTAGAATAATAGTATGATATAATGATAAAAATGAAAGAATGATAGGATAATATAAGTGCATAATAATATGACAATAGAATAAAAGAATGATAGAATGAAATATTGATAGAATAATAGATTTTTAAAATAATAGAATGATAGAATAGTAGAAAAATACAACAAATGAATGATATAATAAAGGAATGATAGAATAATAATTTTATATAATAATAGAATGATAGATTTATAGAATTATAGAATTATAGAATTATAGATTGATAGAACAATAGATTTATAGAATCATAGAATGATAGAATTGTAGGGTGAAGAATAATAAAATAAAAGAATTGTAGTTCACAATAGAATGATAGAATGAAACAATCATAGAATAAAAGATTTATAAAATAATATAATCCAGTAGAAATATAGAATGATAGAAGGAAACAATGATAGAATAATAGAATTGTAGAATACTAGTATAATAGAATTATAGAATGAAAGAATGGTAGAATAATAGATTTCTAGAATAATAGAATGATGGAATTATAGAATGGTAGAATTAAAGAACAATAGAGTAATGGAATTGTAGAATAATATTAGTATGGTATTATGATGAAAATTAAAGAATGATTAATAGAATAATAGAATTTCATAATAATATGATAATAGAGTAAAAGAATGATAGAATGAAATATTGATAGAATAATAGATTTATAAAATAATAGAATGATAGAATATTAGAATAATAGAATTCTAGAGCAATGAATGAATGAATGAATGAAGAATTTTAATAACGTCCACGAGGCTGCAGTAGCCTATGGGACCCATTAGCCGCGCACATCCCCTTCAAACAGAACAAAAGCCACAAAATGTCCACTAAGTTGCCTGAACTTCCTTCTTGAGATCTTCCCTTCTGCTGTGAAGTTTGATCACGAGGTTCACCGTACTACCCAGCCTTGTCACTTCAAAGAATGATAGAATGGTAGAATATTAGAATTGTAGAATAATAGAATTATAGAATGATAGGATAATAGGTTCATAGAATAATAGAATGATAGAGTTATAGATTAATAGAATGAATAATGATAGAATAATAGATTTGTAGAATGATAGAATGAAACATTAATAGAACAATAGCCTTATAGTATAATAGAATGATAGAATTATATAATGATAGAATGAAAGAATCATAGAATAATAGAATTGTTGAATAATATAATGATAGAATAATCTAGACTTAATGAATTCAAAATGATGGAACTATGCAATAATAGAATTGTAAAATAATACAATAATAGAATTATATAATTAAAGAATGATAAAATAATAGATTTATAGATTTATAGAATAATAGAATGATAAAATGATAGAATAATAGAATGGTATAATTATTAACTGACAGAATGGTATAATTATTGAATGATAGAATGAAAGAATGATAGAACAATAGATTTATAAAATAATTGAATGATAGAATAATAGAACTATAGAATTGTAGAATAATAGATTTATAGAATGATAGACCGAAATAATGATAGAATAAATATTAATAGAATAATAGAATGATACAATCAAACAATGATATAATAATAAAATTGAGGAAGTATAAGATGATATAATGAAATATTGATAGAAGAATAGATTTAATTAATAATAGAACAATAAAATTATCGAATGATAGTATAAAAAATGATAGAATAATTGAATAATAGAATTGTAGAATAATATGATAATAGAATGATAGAATGATAGAATAATAGATAAATAGAGAATAATAAATTTATACAATAATAGAATTATAGAATGATAGAATGAAAGAATGATAGAATAATAGAATAATAGAATAATAGAATTACAGGATAATAGAGTTATAAAATGATAGAATAATAAATTTAGAGAATAATAGAATGATAGAATTATGGAATGATAGAATGAAAGAATGATAGAATAATTGTTGAACTGCCAAAAGTCATGATTTCAACCTGTGGTGATTTAATTCTACAACTACCTTGATTACAAATGGTTCAACTCCCTCAACTAGAAGTATAAAAAGGAGGTTGTTTCTTTTTGTTTGGGGGTTGGGTTGGTTGGTGATTGTTGTAGAAGAGAGTATTGTCTCTAAGGATTATAGATTGATTTGAATTGTGTAATTTATATTCCTAATGTTGTTATATCGAATGTGAATCTATGATATCAATAAATTTACATCGATTTGTGTTGTTGTGTGAAAGTTGTTATTTTGGTTGCTAGATTCTAGTAGTTTGTTAACACTCCCAGATCTAGACTGCATTAAGTGATATCAAAGCCCAATTTGGGTTGTGTCAAAAAGAAGGAATCCTAAAGAATTTTGTTGTGGGTTCAAATGAGAAATAGAAGACCTACAACTGCAGAGAATTCATGAGACATGGCATATAGAGGATGAGGGCAAAGAGGAGAACTAAGAGTTAGTGATGTAGAAGTCATAGAGATGCTGGGAGGGATTACAAAAAGATTACATGATATGGAAGCGACACAAAGAAGAGAAGTATATGTGGATGACATTAGTGAGGATGAGAATGAAGAACTAGAAATTGAGACAGAAGATGCAGATAGAAATGAAGTAGAAAGAAGATTTTTACAAGCAATATCAAGAATCAATAGCAAACCCATATTGGATGCACCAATTTACCATGGAAATCTAAATCTAGAAGAATTAATTGAATGGATTTCAGAGATGGATAAATATTTTAATTTTGAATCAATAGATGATCTGAAAAGGGTGAAATTTGCTTGCATGAAATTGAAAGGACATGTATCCTTATGGTGGGATCATGTGAAAATAGAAAGGCAAAGAAAGGGTAAGGAGAAAATCAAATTATTGGATAGAATGGTTAAAAAATTGAAAGCTAAATTTCTACCAACCGACTACCAAATAAGTTTGTTCAAGAAACTACAAAATTTGAAGCAAAAGGAAAATAATGTGCATGAGGATGTACAGAACAATTATATAGGTTCAATATAAATGTTGAACATGTAGATTATGATGCTGAGAAAGTGTCAAGGTATCTTAATGGTTTACATTATTCAATTCAAGATGAAATTAGTATGTTCGAATACAAATTGTAGAATAAGCTTATTAGTATGCTTTGAAGGCAAAAGAAAAAATGGTGAGAAAATAAAATAATTTTAGAGGTAGAGGTAGATTCTCATGTGGAAGAGGACAATCCAGTGGTGGCAGAGGCTATCAAAACAAACAAGGAGAAACCAACACCTCTCAAACAAGCACCTAGGATAATAAGGGAAGAGGAGATTATTCTAGAGAGGAAGAGGAGATTACTCCAGAGGTAGGGGATATTTTTCTAGAGGTAGAGGAAGAGGATTCATGAGTACATGTTACCAATGAAGATTCATGAGTACTTCGTCTTGACACTTTTTCGAGGCTTGAAACTTTCATCTTGGCCCTCAAAATGGCAATTTAATTTTTTTTCTAGATTTTTAAAAAGTTGCTTTTGTAATAACTCAAAACTCATGTGTCAAATTTAGAATATTAGTTGGCCATTTGTCCTACCTTAGTGTTTGGAAGCTTTTGGGAAAAAATTGGATTCTCAAGATATGATTGTAAAATTACTTAAAATGGCAAAATCTGACAATTGTTGAAATCTGCCAAAAAAGGTAATTTTTTTTCTTGGATATAAGAGAGTTTTCTCTCATTGTAGCAGCAGAATTGATGAATAGAAGTTTTTTTGTGTTCCAGCTTCCAAATCTTTCACTCTCATATGTTCAATGGCATAATTCTATTGAGTGTATGTTGTGTGCTGCATCAATTTCCAATGGTTGTTTGGGGTGTGGGAGCCCCCTCAGCAGTCCCTTGAGGATTAGTCTTGCCTCCGCTCGCCCTGCTGTTATTAGCCCCAACTCGGTAGAAAAATGTAAGCCCAAGGCAAGGCACGGTGGGCAATGCTGGGTAGAGTCACAACGCTCCTGTCTCTCTCGGGGGGCAGGGCTAGGGGATACCTCTGGGTTTATATATATATGTTTTTTTTTAAATTACTGCAAGTAGATTGTTAAAATCAGAGATGACACTAATTGGAAACTTTAAATAAATATATCAAAACACATCATATTTTTTTCAAAATTATATGGTGCACTAGAGGAAAGAGTCTTCTCCAAAAGGGTATAATTAGTTTTGTGAAAATGATAAAAAATAATACAAAAGTTGATGTGGAATGAAAACTATTAGATTCTGTAATGTCTGACTTTAAAACTATATTACAAAGAAAATATGCATTGAAAACTGATTTTTTTTTCTCCATGCACTAGATATTGAACTCCTCTATTTTTGGAAAAAAAAAATTAGGGAAAAATAAGACTGTTTGCTCTTTTTTTGTGATGTGGACTCAAAGTCACTTTTCCTAAAATTTTCAGCAATTCAAAATTTGCACTTACATTGTAAAAAAATGTGAACGTAATTTTTTAAATTTTTTAAAAAATTACAAGCATAAAATTCATCAAGAGATCTACATTTCATTAGTTTACATCATTTTGAAATTTAAAACATAAATGCCACTTTTATGAGGTTGAAGTTCAGAATTTTTTTTGTTGTTGGCCGATTCCTTTATAAAGTGTGACAGGTTTGTGCTTTTACCGTAATAGAATTGTAAAATAATTCAATAATAGAATAATAGAATAATAGAATTAAAGAATTAAAGAATGATAGAATAATAGATTTATAGACTAATAGAGTGATAGAATGAGAGAATGATTGAATAATAGAATTGTAGAATAATAGAATGAAAGAATGATAGAAGAATAGAATTGTAGAATAATATAGTTATAGAATAATAAAATAAAAATATTATAGTATAAAACATTTATAAAATAAAAGAAATGTAGAATAATAGAATAATAGATTAATATAATAATAATAGAATGATAAAATTATAAAATGATAGATTGAAAGAATGATAGAATAATATAATTATAGATTAATAGAATGTTTGAATTATAAAATGATAGAATGAAAGAATGATAGAGTAATAGAATTTTGGAATAATATAATAATAGAATGATTGAATGAAGGAATGATATAGTAATAGATTTATAGAATAATAGAATGATAGAATGATAGAATAATAAAATGATAGAATAATAGAATGATAAGATTATATAATGATAGAATGGAAGAATGTTAGAAAAATAGAATTGTAGAATGATAGAATGAAAAATGTTGGAATAATTTAATAAAAGAGTTATAGAATTATGGAAATATAGACTTGAATATAACTATAAAATAATACAATTAGAGAATAATACAATTTAAGAATCAAAGAATGATAGAATAATAGATTTATAGAATAACATAATGATAGAATTATAGAATTATAGAATAATAGAATGATATAATTATAGAATCATAGAATGAAAGAATTGTAGAAAATTAGAATTATAAAATAAAACAATAATAGAATTACAGAAGGAAAGAATGATTGAATATAAGAATGATAGAACAATATATTTATAGAATAATAGAATGATAGAATTACATAATGGTATAATAATAGAATGAAAGAATGATAGAATAGTAGATTTATAGAATTATAAAATGAAAGAATGATAGAAAATAGATTTAAGAAATAATAGAATTTTAGAATTACAAAATGATAGAATGAAAGAATTGTAGAGTAATAGAACTATAGATTAATCGAATAATAGAATTATACAATGATAGAATGAAATAATGATAGAGTAAGAGATTAATAGAATAATAGAGTGATAGAATTGTATAAGAATAGAATAAAAGAATGATGGATTAATAGAATTGTAGATCAATATGTAACAACCACCGCCCCTTGCTACATAAGAGACAACAAAGTGAGTTTTTTTATAATATTTTATTTCAACTCCATCCCATGCCATGCGACGACCCCTTTGAGAGTTGGTGAGAATATAATGGGAGAAAATATCTGGGAGTTAAAAGGATATCTGATCTTCATATTCGTCAACACGGAGGTAGAGAGAGTTTTTCATTGTTTTTTTTTAAAGACTAGTCCATACCTCATACGATGGATCTAGAAGGAAGTAAATGTTGTGGGTGAAATATCTGGTTTTAGGTAAGAAAATTGAATGTTTTGAGAGTGACTGCAGATAAGATAAGGGAATAAGATATCTAAGGAGATTATGAGTGGAAAATCTAGGTCGCTTTGGGGTTGTGACGGCGTGTAATAAATAGGAAAAAGCTTAGCCAACTGTCCCCGGGTCTCTTGCACAATAAGTTAACCAAGATCCTCTACTTTTCAAGACTGACGCCCTAGCATTGAATCAAGACTACGCCAGAGAGATAAGGAAAAAGAGAGGTGTTTAAGATAAGAAAAGAATTAATACAGTGAAAATATCTTGTGTGGTGGATGAGCACATCTTAATGTAGATAAAGGAGAGCAGAAAATATCTAATCCATAGGAGGTGAGTCAACATGTATTACTGAGGCCGATGATGGCATGGTTCGGTGGTTAAGTCGCTCAGGATGTAGTGGCGGCCACCAGAGTTCAAACCCCCGCTGGGCCAACGAGCTCACAAGGCTTTACGCCTTCGTTGGGCCAATGAGCTCGCGGGTTTGAAGTGTTCTCCCTAGGGGATGAGGTCCCCCAGTTGTGGCCTCACCGGTTCATTGCTCCAGGCAAAAGCATTCACGTGGAGCTGGAGGGCGTGTCGCACCAGTGTCGCCGGTCACGTTAAAAAGTTTACCAGGCGCATTTAAAAAAAAAAAAACATGTATTACTGAGGAAAAGAGAGGGATGATGGTTCAAGAGAGCATATGTGACAAAGTGATGATGAAGCAAGTGAGGGGGATTTTGATATCGAGTATTGCCATAGACAGTCGATGATAGAGAAAAAATAGTACCATTTAGACGTTTAGATTTTGACAATGGCGTTAAGAAATATGCTTCATTTATCCTTAATTGTGTCTATTGATTGCCTCTTCATTTTGAGCAGGTCTTGCAGGTTATTTCATTGTTCCTTATGTTCAGCTACACTTCAAATCAATTTTGATTACTGGATTGTTGAGAAGAGTATTATGGTCAGGGGCACTTGAGAAAAGATGATTTGGAGCTCTTGAGCTTGTGGCAATGGATATGATAGCTAGGGGCATGTATGTTTATCAGACACTAAGCTTTTGAGGGGCAAAGATTGAAGTGGTGGAAATACCTTTGGACCCTAGCATGATGCCATGATATAATTTGTGATGTGGAACTACTATTGTGATTACTGCTAGGGTTGTTGATGTGGTGGAGAATTTTACATAGATTTATCAAACTATTGGAGGGGAAGAGTGGATGCCATTCACCATGGATGTAACAACCCTTCATTGTGACTATATTTGATGCCAACCATTGTCCAAGGGAGAGTCAATGCATTTTTGGGCAGAAAGAAGAAGGAAAGTAGAGGAACTTGCAAGTTGGGAACGTGAGAGAGAGGGGACAACGAATCACTCAAGCCAGCATATCAAATTGCAAGAACTGAGGTGAGCTAGAGGGGAATGTGACAGGAAAGGAGGTATTTACCTCTGTCTTGATTTTTCCAGCACAAAAATTGTATGTGTTTTTTGCTATTTGATTTAGCACAGAAAAAAGATAAAAAATGAAACCCCATTACTATCTTTCAATCAAAAACTAAAATATGTCTACTGCGATTTCGTTAAGCTCAAATAAACCAAAACTCCATTACTATTGTCCAAAGAATGTATGCCAAAATTTATCCGATGAAAACATTTATATTGCCACTGTTTCTTGAATTTATTTTTTTAAATCTGCAGAATGATGTTCTTATTCATTGATAAATGGGTTTCTAAAGAGAGGTCATATGGTTTATGAGTTATAATTTTATTGAAATAAAAATAGAGGGTTTTGTTTGTATAGACAAAATATTGAGGTCAGCCATATCTAGAAAACTAGAACGCAATGATAGAAAATGAAGAGATCTAAGCCACATAAGACCTTTTGTTATACGATGACTCCTCTAATGGAATTTTCATTACAACTCTCCTTAGAAAATATGAGTAGTCTTTTGTTTTGGTCATTTGGTCATTTATGGCTCATTGCCAGCCTTGGGGGAAATGTTCTCCTTGAGTTAAGGAATGTCATGGCACTAAAACACCTTAGATTCATCGATCTGTGTGTGTGCAGTGAAATTAAGGGAAAATTAAGATCTTAATTTTGTTAGTCTTTTACATTTTCTTTTCTGTTATGCTAAATATGGTAACCAATATGCAAAACTTTGGTTGTGAGAAGACTCAAAATACCATTTGTCATACTTTTCTTATTATTTCCATGCATTTATGTGTGAAGAGTGACCAATTGGGGTCACTGGAGTTATTACAAAAAAATTGATCTAACTGGCAAAAGGCCATTTTCAACAATTACACTACCATTGAGAATTTTGGTATTGTAGATCACATTTTTCTATTTTTAATTTATACTTCAGTGTTTTAGTCTTTTTGGATGCCTCGTTTAGTCAAATAAGATGAACAAGGTCTAGGCATTAAAGTGGTCGTTTGGAGTGGCTCTCTACCAGCCTGGGGCCCGTAAGTGGCTGCTAGGGGAACTAGTAGTAGAGTTATAGTAAAAAGTGATAACTAAAACTAAAACATTGGGGTAAAAACACTAATAAGATAATTAAACCTTGTGCATGGCATTGAGTGCTTGTAAAGGCTAAGAATGCAACGAGAAGGCCTATCTGTCTGCGGGGCGTGGATTCAGGCACGATTGAGTCTCCTCGTCTATATGAGAGGTACTTGGTCCCATGTGTGCCATCTGTTTGAGCACACATGATGACACTCCATATGATTACACTCTAGTATCTAGCACCTTAGCGGTCATGAGTAGTACCTGACCTGTGACTTAGATGAGTACACTTGTGTTATGACTTTGGTTGTATGCATTGTACTCTGTGTCTACTCCGTGATTGATGTGAGTGTAGGATATCTTGTATCCCCTTATTGTTGTTGTTCATCCATTTGGGCCTTGTGACTATCTCCAAGCATGGTTGGGTGGTCTCTTAGGAGTCCACATGGTTGGGTGGCGTTGCCACCACCATTGGGGACTGGCGAATAGGTTTTGGAGCACCAGTTGGAGATGATCTCTCTTTCCATTACTTCATTCAACTATTGTAACCATTCAACCCTTGTATCATACTCAGGACTATGTTATTATACTTGTATCATATTCTGGAATATATCATTGTAATTGTATATGCAGTTATGTAATTGAACTCTCTTAGGAGAGAAGTTGTAATCATTGTACTTAATGAGAAGAAATGTGACGTTCCTTTATTGCTTTATGGATTCCAGTGTGGGTATCGGATCTGCCTATATTTTATGCTTATGGATTCATATTTTTATCAAATGAGATTAGGAACATTTGCTTTGGTTTTTATAATGAATGCTATTGATCTATCATATTGGCAACCAAATATGTGTATGTTGTCTACTTATGTAAAAAAATAAAAATTATCTTGTCCCCTTTTGACTCTTACCCTTTGGGGTTACGTAGCGGGATGTTACATAATAGATCTATACAACATGATAGAATGAAACAAAATTATAGAATAATTTAATATTTATAGGATAATAGAATGATAGAATAATAGATTTATATAGTAATAGAATGATAGAATTATAAATGACAAAATGAAAGAATGATAGACTAATATAATTATAGAATAATAGAATGAAAAAATGATAGAATAATAGATTTATACAATAATGGAATGTTAGAATTATAAAATGGTAGAAGGAAAGAATGATAGAGTAATAAAACTTTAGATTAATAGAATAATATAACTATACAATGATAGAATAAAGGAATAATAGAATACTAGATTTTTAGAATAATATAATGGTAGAAAATAAGAATGATAGAAGGAAACAATGATAGAATAATAGAATTGTAGAATACTAGTATAACAAAATAATAAAATGATAGAATGAAAGAATGGTAGAATAATAGATTTCTAGAATAATAGAATGATAGAATTATATAATGATAGAATGAAGGAACAATAGAGTAATGAAATTGTAGAATAATAGTATGATATAATGATAAAAATGAAAGAATGATAGAATAGTAGAATAATAGAATTGTAGAGTAATAGAATTGTAGAATGATAGAATGAAAGAATGGTAGAATAATAGAATTATAGAAAGAAAGAATGATAGAATAATAGATTCATAGAATAATAGAATGAGAGTTATAGATTAATAGAATGAAATAATGATAGAATAATAGAATTGTAAAATGATAGAATGAAACATTAATAGAACAATAGCCTTATAGTATAATAGAATGATAGAATTATATAATGATAGAATGAAAACATTATAGAATAATAGAATTGTTGAATAATACAATAATAGAATTATAGAATAATACAATAATAGAATTACAGAGTGAAAGAATGATAGAATATTAGAATGATAGAATATAAGAATGATAGAATAATAGATTTATAGAATGATCGAACAATAGATTTATAGAATAATAGAATGATAGAATTACAGAATGGTAGAATAATAGGTTTATAGAATAATAGAATGATATAATTTTAGAATCATAGAATGAAAGAATGGTAGAATAGTATATTTATAAAATGATAAAATGTAAGAATGATAGAATGAAAGAGTGATAGAATGAAAGAGTGATAGGATGAAAGAATGATAGAAAATTAGATTTAAGGAATAATAGAATTTTAGAATTGCAAAATGTTAGACTGAAACAATTATAGCATAATTTAATATTTAAAGAAGAATAGAATGATAGAATAATAGATTTATTTAATATAATAATAGAATGATAAAATAATAGATTTATACAATAATAGAATGTTAGAATTATAAAATGGTAGAATGAAAGAATGATAGAGTAATGAGAATTTAGAATAATATACAATGATAGAATAAAGGAATGACAAAATAATATAATGGTAGAAATATAGAATGATAGAAGGAAACAATGATAGAATAATAGAATTGTAGAATACTAGTATAATATAATGATAAAAATGAAAGAATGATAGGTGAATATAATTGCATAATAATATGATTATATAATAAAAGAATGATAGAATGAAATATTGATAGAATAATAGATTTATAAAATAATAGAATGATAGAATAGTAGAACAATACAATAAAGGAATGATATAATAAACAAATGATAGAATAATAGATTTATATAATAATAGAATGATAGATTTATAGAATTATAGAATTATAGAATTATAGATTGATAGAACAATAGATTTATAAAATAATATAATCTAGTAGAAATATAGAATGACAGAAGGAAACAATGATAGAATAATAGAATTGTAGAATACTAGTATAATAGAATGATAGAATGAAATAATTGTAGAATAATAGATTTCTAGAATAATAGAATGATGGAATTATAGAATGGTAGAATGAAAGAACAATAGAGTAAGGGAATTGTAGAATAATATTAGTATGGTATTATGATAAAAATGAAAGAATGATCAATAGAATAATAGAATTTCATAATAATATGATAATAGAATAAAAGAATGATAGAATGAAATATTGATAGAATAATAGATTTATAAAATAATAGAATTATAGAATATTAGAATAATAGAATTCTAGATTAATGAATGAATGAAGAATTTTAATAATGTCCACGAGGCTGCAGCAGCCTATGGGACCCATCAGCCGCGCACATCCGCTTCAAATGGAACAACAGCCACAAAACATCCTCTAACTTGCCTAAACTTCCTTCTTGAGATCTTCCCTTCTGCTATGAAGTTTGATCACGAGGTTCACCGTACTACCCAGCCTTGTCGCTTCAAAGAATGGTAGAATATTAGAATTGTAGAATAATAGAATTATAGAATAAAAGAATGATAGGATAATAGGTTCATAGAATAATAGAATGATAGAGTTAGAGATTAATAGAATGAATAATGATAGAATAATAGAATTGTAGAATGATAGAGTGAAACATTAGTAGAACAATAGCCTTATAGTATAATAGAATGAGAGAATAATAGAATTGTAGAATTGTAGAATAATAGATTTATAGAATGATAGACCGAAATAATGATAGAATACAATATAATTAGAATAATAGAATGATACAATCAAACAATGATAGAATAATAAAATTGAGGACTAATAAGATGATAGAATGAAATATTGATAGAAGAATAGATTTATGTAATAATAGAACAATAAAATTATAGAATGATAGAATAATTGAATAATAGAATTGTAGAATGATATGATAATAGAATGATAGAATGAAAGAATGATAGAATAATAGATAAATAGAAAATAATAAATTTATGTAATAATAGAACTATAGAATGATAGAATGAAAGAATGATAGAATAATAGAATAACAGAATAATAGAATTGTAGGATAAGAGAGCTATAAAATGATAGAATAATAAATTTAGAGAATAATAGAATGATAGAATTATGGAATGATAGAATGAAAGAATGATAGAATAATTGTTGAACTACCAAAAGTCATGATTTCAACCTGTGGTGATTTAATTCTACAACTACCATGATTACAAATGGTTCAACTCCCTCAACTAGAAGTATAAAAAGGAAGTTGGTGCTTTTTTTTGGGGGGTTGGGTTGGTTGGTGATTGTTGTAGAAGAGAGTATTGTCTCTAAGGATTATAGATTGATTTGAATTGTGTAATTTATATTCCTAATGTTGTTATATCGAATGTGAATCTATGATATCAATAAATTTACATCAATTTGTGTTGTTGTGTGAAAGTTGTTATTTTGGTTGCTAGATTTTGGTAGTTTGATAACACCCCCAGATCTAGATTGCATTAAGTGATATCAAAGACCAATTTGGGTTGTGTCAAAAAGAAGGAATCCTAAAGAATTTTGTTGTGGGTTCAAATGAGAAATAGAAGACCTAGAACTGTAGAGAATTCGTGAGACATTGCACATAGAGGATGAGGGCAAAGAGGAGCACCAAGAGTTAGTGATGTAGAAGTAGTAGAGATGGTGAGAGGGATTACAACAAGATTAGATGATATGGAAGCAACACAAAGAAGAGGAGTATATGTGGACGACATTAGTGAGGATGAATTGAGACAGAAGATGCAGATAAAAATGAACTAGAAAGAAGATTTTTACAAGCAATATCAAGAATCAATAGCAAACCCATATTGGATGCACCAAGTTATCATTGAAATCTAAATCTAGAAGAATTAATTGAATGGATTTCAGAGATGGATAAATATTTTGATTTTGAATCAATAGATGATCTAAAAAGGGTGAAATTTGCTTGCATGAAATTGAAAGGACATGTATCCTTATGGTGGGATCATGTGAAAATAGAAAGGCAAAGAAAGGGTAAGGACAAAATCAAATTGTTGGATAGAATGGTCAAAAAATTGAAGGCTAAATTTCTACCAACCAACTCTCAAATAAGTTTGTTCAAGAAACTACAAAATTTGAAGCAAAAGGAAAAGAATGTGCATGAGGATGTACAAAAGAATTATATAGGTTGGATATCAATGTTGGACATGTAGATTATGATGCTGAGAAAGTGTCAAGGTATCTTAATGGTTTACATTATTCAAATCAAGATGAAATTAGTATGTTCGAATACAAATTGTAGAATAAGCTTATTTGTATGCTTTGAAGGCAAAAGAAAAATTGGTGAGAAAATAAAATAATTTTAGAGGTAGAGGTAGATTCTCACGTGGAAGAGGACAATCCAGTGGTGGAAGAGGCTATCAAAAACAAACAAAGAGAAACCAACACCTCTCAAACAAGCACCTAGGATAATAAGGGAAGAGGAGATTATTCTAGAGATTAAGAGGAGATTACTCCAGAGGTAGGGGATATTTTGGAAGAGGTAGAGGAAGAGGATTCATGAGTACATGTTACCAATGAGGATTCATGAGTAATTCATCTTGGCACTTTTTTGGGGCTTGAAACTTTCATCGTGGCCCTCAAAATGGCAATTTACATTTTTTTATAGATTTTTTGAAACTTGCTTTTGTAATAACTCCAAACTCATGTTTCGAATATAGAATATTAGTTGGCTGTTCATCCTACCTTTGTTTTTTGAAGCTTTTGGGAAAAAATAGGATTCTCAAGATATGATTGTAAAATTATCTAAAATGGCAAAATCTGACAATTGTCGAAATCTACCAAAAAAGGTAATTTTTTGTCATTTTTTTTTTCTTGGATATAAAAGAGTTTTCTCTCATTGTAGAAGTAGAGTTGATGAATAGAAGTTTTTTTGTGTTCCATCTTCTAAATCTTTTTCTCTCATATGGTTAATGGCACAATTCTATTGAGTGTATGTTGTGTGCTGCATCAATTTCCAATGGTTGTTCAGGGTGTGTGGGCCCCCTCAACAGTCCCTTGAGGATTAGTCTTGCCTCCGCTCGCCCCGCTACTATTAGCCCCAACTCGGCACACAAATGTAAGCCCGAGGTAAGGCGTGGTGGGCAACGCTGGGCAGAGTCGCAATGCTCCTATTTCTCTCGAGGGGCAGGGCTAGGGGATACCTCTGGATTAATATATATATGTTTCTTTTAAAATTACTACAAGTAGGTTGTTAAAATTAGAGATGACACTAATTAGAAATTTTAAAAAAATATATCAAAACACATCCAATTTTTTCAAAATTATATGGTGCACTAGAGGAAAGAGTCCTCTCCAAAAGGGTATAATTGGTTTTGTGAAAATGATAAAAAATAATACAAAAGTTGACGTGGAATGAAAACTATCAGATTCTGTAAAGTCTGATTTTAAAACGATATTACAAAGAAAATATGCATTGAAAACTAATTTTTTTTTCCATGCACAAGATATTGAACTCCTCTATTTGTGAAAAAAAAAATTAGGGAAAAATAAGATTGTTTGCTCTTTTTTTGTGACGTGGACTCAAAGTCACTTTTCTTGAAATTTTAAGCAATTCAAAATTTGCTCTTAAATTTTTTAAAAAATGTCAAACTAATTTTTAAATTTTTTTTAAAAATTACAAGCATAAAATTCATCAAGAGATCTACATTTCATTAGTTTAGATCATTTTGAAATTCAAAACATAAATGCCACTTTTATGAGGTCGAACTTCAGAATTTATTTTGTTGTTGGCCGATTCCTTTATAAAGCGTGACAGGTTTGTGCTTTTACCCTAATAGAATTGTAAAATAATTCAATAATAGAATAATAGAATAATAGAATTAAATAATTAAATAATGATAGAATAATAGAGTGATAGAATGAGAGAATGATTGAATAATAGAATTGTAGAATGATAGAATGAAAGAATGATAGAAGAATAGAAATGTAGAATAATATAGTTATAGAATAATAAAATTAAAATATTATAGAATAAAACATTTATATAATAATAGAATGATAGAAATGTAGAATAATAGAATAATAGATTAATATAACAATAATAGAATGATAAAATTATAAAATGATAGATTGAAAGAATGAGAGAATAATATAATTATAGATTGATAGAATGTTTGAATTATAAAATGATAGAATGAAAGAATGATAGAGTAATAGAATTTTGGAATAATATAAGAATAGAATGATTGAATGAAGGAATGATATAGTAATAGGTTTATAGAATAATAGAATGATAGAATAATAAAATGATAGAATAATAGAATGATAAGATTATATAATGATAGAATGGAAGAATGTTAGAAAAATAGAATTGTAGAATGATAGAATAAAAAATGTTGGAATAATTTAATAAAAGAGTTATAGAATGATGGAACTATAGACTTGAATATAACTATAAAATAATACAATTTGAGAATCAAAGAATGATAGAATAATAGATTTATAGAATAACAGAATGATAGAATTATAAAATGATATAATAATAGGTTTATAGAATAATAGAATGATATAATTATAGAATCATAGAATGAAAGAATTGTAGAAAAATAGAATTATAAAATAATACAATAATAGAATTATAGAAGGAAAGAATGATAGAATAATAGAATGATTGATACAAGAATGATAGAACAATAGATTTATAGAATAATAGAATGATAGAATTACATAATGGTATAATAATAGAATGAAAGAATGCTAGAATAGTAGATTTATAGAATTATAAAATGAAAGAATGATAGAATGAAAGAGTGATAGAATGAAAGAATGATAGAAAATAGATTTAAGGAATAATAGAATTTTAGAATTGGAAAATGATAGAATGAAAGAATCATAGAGTAATAGAACAATAGATTAATCGAATAATGGAATTATACAATGATAGAATGAAAGAATGACAGAGTAAGAGATTAATAGAATAACAGAGTGATAGAATTGTATAAGAATAGAATAAAAGAATGATGGATTAATAGAATTGTAGATTAATAGATCTATAAAACATGATAGAATGAAACAAAATTATAGAATAATTTAATATTTATAGGATAATAGAATGATAGAATAATAGATTTATATAATAATAGAATGATAGAATTATAAATGACTAAATGAAAGAATGATAGACTAATATAATTATAGAATAATAGAATGAAAAAATGATAGAATAATAGATTTATAGAATAACAAAATGTTAGAATTATAAAATGGTAGAATGAAAGAATGATACAGTAATAAAACTTTAGATTAATAGAATAATATAATTAGACAATGATGGAATAAAGGAATGACAGAATACTAGATTTATAGAATAATATAATGGTAGAAATAAATAATGATAGAAGGAAACAACGATAGAATAATAGAATTGTAGAATACTAGTATAACAAAATAATAAAATGATAGAATGAAAGAATGGTAGAATAATAGATTTCTAGAATAATAGAATGATAGAATTATGATAGAATGAAGGAACAATAGAGTAATGAATTTTAGAATAATAGTATGATATAATGATAAAAATGAAAGAATGGTAGAATGGTAGAATAATAGAATTGTAGAGTAATAGAATTGTAGAATGATAGAATGAAACAGTGGTAGAATAATAGAATTGTAGAATAATAGAATTATAGAAAGAAAGAATGATAGAATAATAGATTCATAGAATAATAGAATGAGAGTTAATGATTAATAGAATAATATAATTGTAAAATGATAGACTGAAACATTAATAGAACAATAGCCTTATAGTATAATAGAATGATAGAATTATATAATGATAGAATGAAAAAATTATAGAATAATAGAATTGTTGAATAATAGAATAATAGAATTATAGAATAATACAATAATAGAATTATAGAACGAAAGAATGATAGAATAATAGAATGATAGAATAATAAATTTATAGACTTATAGAACAATAAATTTATAGAATAATAGAATGATAGAATTATAGAATGGTAGAATAATAGGTTTATAGAATAATAGAATTATAGAATGGTAGAATAATAGGTTTGTAGAATAATAGAATGATATAATTATAAAATGGTAGAATGAAAGAATGATAGAGTAATAAGACTTTAGAATAATATACAATGATAGAATAAAGTAATGATAGAATAATATATTTATAGAATAATAGAATGATAGAAGGAAACAATGATAGAATAATAGAATTGTAGAATACTAGTATAACAGAATAATAGAATGAAAGAAAGGTAGAATAATAGAATGATGGAATTATAGAATGATAGAATGAAGGAACAATAGAGTAACGGAATTGTAGAATAATAGTATGATATAATGATAAAAATGAAAGAATGATAGGATAATATAATTGCATAATAATATGATAATAGAATAAAAGAATGATAGAATGAAATATTGATAGAATAATAGATTTATAAAATAATAGAATGATAGAATAGTAGAACAATACAATAAAGGAATGATATAATAAAGGAATGATAGAATAATAGATTTATATAATAATAGAATGATAGATTTATAGAATTATAGAACTATAGATTGATAGAACAATAGATTTATAGAATAATAGAATGATAGAATTGTACGGTGAAGAATAATAAAACAAAAGAATTGTAGTTTATAATAGAATGATAGAATGAAACAATCATAGAATAAAAGATTTATAAAATAATATAATCCAGTAGAAATTTAGAATGATAGAAGAAAACAATGATAGAATAATAGAATTGTAGAATACTAGTCTAATAGAATGATAGAATGAAAGAATGGTAGAATAATAGATTTCTAGAATAATAGAATGACGGAATTATAGAATGGTAGAATGAAAGAACAATAGAGTAATGTAATTGTAGAATAATATTAGTATGGTATTATGGTAAAAATGAAAGAATGATCAATAGAATAATAGAATTTCATAATAATATGATAATAGAATAAAAGAATGATAGAATGAAATATTGATAGAATAATAGATTTATAAAATAATAGAATGATAGAAGATTAGAATAATAGCATTCTAGAGCAATGAATGAAGAATTTTAATAATGTCCACGAGGCTACAGTAGCCTATGGGACCCATCTGCCGTGCACATCCCCTTCTGATGCAGAGGAAAAGAAGCAAAACTCTATGTCTCAGTCTCATTCCTTCATAGACTATTCTTAATGTACAATTATGGCACTCATACTATAGCCAACCAACAAAAACTTGTTCAACACATAACCAACACATGGTCTTTGACCAAATAACTATGTTCTGTACTTGCAAGGATAGAGGATAGGAAATGACAGTTTGACTGCACTTTTACAGTGGACTCTCAAACCATTTGATACCTCAGGTCCACAAGAGAACCATATAATAGCCTCTACTCAAGCATATTTGGATTGCCAATTACTCTGATCCAAACAAGATGTTAGTTGTCTTTCTTAACCAAAGGGAACCTTAACTCAATCAAAACAAATAGTCACCAAGGTCTGTTCTTTCATCTATTAGTCTTTCCTTTATTGACTGCCCTAATTCCTAGTAGCCCTATTTTTAAAGACTGTCAAACACAACTCTTTCCATAGAATCCTTCTTAAGACTGTGATGGGTAATTTGAGTACCCTTTAACAAGCTTTAAAACATATCTAAAAACCAACATATGTTACTTTGAAAAGAACTACTCAAAACAGGACTGTCAGCATGCAAAAAGGCCTATTAGGTCTTGCATTCACAGGGTCTTATTGAAAGTGGATACTCCACAACTCCCCACACCTTGCCAATGCATGGAACACTTCAAAAAAGGTCTATACATGCTCATTGAATCATCAAAAATACCTTCCCATATGATATTTTAAGAAAACCTAGTTTGTAACTCCCAAGACTGCCCTCTACCAATTTGCAACAGAACAGAACAGTCCTAGAACATTAACAAATTTGAGATAAATCTTGACCATCTGGTCTAAACATAGATCATAATGAAGATATGGATTGTTTCACATCATTGAATTCAAGTATGGACTCATTACCATATGAAAAGATCCAATAAACTTCATTCAAACTGCTCACTGCTTACCCTAAGATAGGGTTTTGACTATCTAGACAAAATTTGCAATAACTTAATCAAATCTTCATCAATCTGCATGAAACAAAAAGGAAATGGGAGGTGATTTATCATACCCTCACTTTCAAATACTCATACATGCATATGGGCGCGTACAGAGCCGTACACCTATAGAAAATAGTGAATTTCTGAGAAAATATGCATAAAATAGAGGTTTTATTCATTCCAACTCCTTTTCTTTAATCACCTCTAAATTCTTTGGATGTTACAAGGCCTTTTAAAGGCATTCCAACTTGACTCTTCAGTTCCTAACTTCCTTGAAATGAACTAAGAGCCAAAAGACTCTTCACCTTCCACACATTTTTTACATTTTTTGAAAGATAACTTTCCCATTTTGCAAATGAGGATAAAACTTGAACATTCCTAATGACCTAGTGACTTGATTAACCTTATTACAATGTTGAAGCATTACAAATTTAATCAAACTCAAAGATTTGTCTAGGGCAACATTAATTTGCCAAGGTGCTCCTGCACCATACAACCAATGAACAAAGATTTCCAAGTCCCTTGGAAATTTATCAGCAACAAAAGTCTTTTTCTGCATCTCTGTCTGTCTCTATCTTCAATCTTCTCAGCTTCAATCTTCCAAACTTTAGACTGATAGAAATGATGACCAACCAACCAACAAATCAAACTATCAACTTTAGAGTTTCTTCAGGCTCCTTCTACTCCCATCAGTGGAGTACTCTTCAGGCTGCAACATCAAGTGCTTCTTTAGTCAGGTATCCATCTCTCTACTACTTCACAACACCAACTCACCAAACCATTCATCTCACCCAATAGAAGATCCTAGTGATGCACCTACCACTCTCTCCTTAGTGGTTTCTCTCTGCACCCTTATCCAGCCTAATCTCCATTGGAGAGTGGTCATGACAGACCTCATCTTGTCTGCCCACACACACAACCTCAGAAAACATCCTTCTGCAGCTAGATGGACCAAGCACCTGCAACCATACAACTTTCCAACACAAAATAATGGTCACCAACAAACTTTAACTCCTTATCTATCTTCAGATACACAACACTTTACCTAGAGCTTTTGCTAGCTCTGATACCAATCTGATGCAGAGGAAAAGAAGCAAAACTCTGTCTCTCAATCTCATTCCTTCATAGACTATTCTTAATGTGCAATTATGACACTCATACTATAACCAACCAACAAAAACTTGTTCAACACATAACCAACACATGGTCTCTAACCAAATAACTATGTATTGTACTTGCAAGGACAGAGGACAGCAAATGACAGTTTGACTGCACTTTGATAATGGACTCTCAAACCATTTGATACCTCAGGTCCACAAGAGAACCATATAATAGCCTCTACTCAAGCATATTTGGATTGCCAATTACTCTAACCCAAAAAAGATCTTAGTTGTCTTTATTAACCAAAGGGAACCTTAACTCAATCAAAACAAACAGTCACCAAGGTCTGTTCTTTCATCTATTAGTCTTTCCTTTATTGACTGCCCCAATTCCTAGTAGCCCTATTTTTAAAGACTGTCAAACACAGCTCTTTCCATATAATCCTTTTTAAGACTGTGATGGGTAATTTGAGTACCCTTTAACAAGCTTTAAAACATATCTAAAAACCAACATATGTTACTTTGAAAAGAACTGCTCAAAACAGGACTGTCAGTGTGCAAAAAGGCCTATTAGGTCTTGCATTCATAGGGTCTTATTGAAAGTGGATACTCCACAACTCTCCACACCTTGCCAATGCATGGAACACTTCAAAAAAGGTCTGCACATGCTCATTGAATCATCAAAAATACCTTCCCATCTAATATTTTAAGAAAACCTAGTTTGTAACTCCCAAGACTGCCCTCTACCAGTTTGTAGTAGAACATAACAGTCCTAGAACATTAACAAATTTAAGATAAATCTTGACCATCTAGTCTAAACATAGATCATAAGGAAGATATGGATTGTTTCACATCATTGAATTCAAGTATGGACTCATTACCATATGAAAAGATCCAAGAAACTTCATTCAAACTGCTCACTGCTTACCCTAAGATAGGGTTTTGACTGTCTAGATAAAATTTGCAATAACTTAATCAAATCTTCATCAATCTGCATGAAACAAAAAGGAAATTGGAGGTGATTAATCATACCCTCACTTTCAGATACTCATACATGCATATGGGCCTATACAAAGCCGTACACCTACATAAAATAGTGAATTTCTGAGAAAATATGCATAAAATAGAGGTTTTATTCATTCCAACTCCTTTTCTTTAATCACCTCTAAATTCTTTGGATGTTACAAGGCCTTTTAAAGGGATTCCAACTTGACTCTTCAGTTCCTAACTTCCTTGGAACGAACTAAGAGCCAAAAGACTCTTCACCTTCCACACATTTTTTACATTTTTTGAAAGATAGCTTTCCCATTTTGCAAATGAGGATAAAACTTGAACATTCCTAATGACCTAGTGACTTGATTAACCTTATTAAAATGTTGAAGCATTACAAATTTAATCAAACTCAAAGATTTGTCTAGGGCAACATTAATTTACCAAGGTGCTCCTACACCACCTTCAAACAGAATAGCAGCCACAAAACATCCTCTAAGTTACCTGAACTTCCTTATTGAGATCTTCACTTCTGCTGTGAAGATTGATCACGAGGTTTGCCGTACTACCCAGTCTTGTCACTTCAAAGAATGGTAGGATGGTAGAATTGTAGAATAATAAAATTATAGAATTACAGAATGAAAGAATGATAGGATAATAGGTTCATAGAATAATACAATGATAGAGTTATACATTAATAGAATGAATAATGATAGAATAATAGAATTTTAGAATGATAGAATGAAACATTAATAGAACAATAGCCTTATAGTATAATAGAATTATCGAATTATATAATGATAGAATGAAAGAATCATAGAATAATAGAATTGTTGAATAATATAATGATAGAATAATCTAGACTTAATGAATTACAAAATGATGGAACTATACAATAATAGAATTGGAAAATAATACAATAATAGAATTATAGAATTGTATAATTAAAGAATGATACAATAATAGATTTATAGATTTATAGAATAATACAATGATAAAATGATAGAAAAATAGAATGATATAATTATTAACTGATAGAATGATAGAATGAAAGAATGATAGAATAATAGATTTATAAAATTATAGAATGATAGAATAGTAGAACTATAGAATTGTAGAATAATAGATTTATAGAATGATAGACCAAAATAATGACATAATAAAATATTAATAGAATAATAGAATGATACAATCAAACAATGATAGAATAATAAAATTGAGGAATAATAAGATGATAGAATGAAATATTGATGGAAGAATAGATTTATGTAATAATAGAACAATAAAATTATAGAATGATAGAATAATTGAATAATAGAATTGTAGAATGATATGATAATAGAATGATAGAATGAAAGAATGATAGAATTAGATAAATAGAGAATAATAAATTTATATAATAATAGAATTATACAATGATAGAATGAAAGAATGATAGAATGATAGAATAATAGAATAATAGAATTGTAGGATAAGAGAGTTATAAAATGATAGAATAATAAATTTAGAGAATAATAGAATGATAGAATTATGGAATGATAGAATGAAAGAATGATAGAATAATTATTGAACTACCAAAAGTCATGATTTCAACCTGTGGTGATTTAATTCTACAACTACCATGATTACAAATGGTTCAACTCCCTCAACTAGAAGTATAAAAAAGACTTTGGTGCTTTTTTTTGGGGGGGTTGGGTTGGTTGGTGATTGTTGTAGAAGAGAGTATTGTCTCTAAGGATTATAGATTGATTTGAATTGTGTAATTTTTATTCCTAATGTTGTTATATCGAATGTGAATCTATGATATCAATAAATTTACATCAATTTGTGTTGTTGTGTGAAAGTTGTTATTTTGGTTGCTAGATTATGGTAGTTTGATAACACCCCCAGATCTAGACTGCATTAACTCATATCAAAGCCCAATTTGGGTTGTTTCAAAAAGAAGGAATCCTAAAGAATTTTGTTGTGGGTTCAGATGAGAAATAGAAGACCTACAACTGTAGAGAATTCGTTAGACATGGCACATAGAGGATGAGGGTGAAGAGGAGCACTAAGAGTTAGTGATGTAGAAGTCGTAGAGATGTTGGGAGGGATTACAACAAGATTAGATGATATGGAAGCAACACAAAGAAGAGGAGTATATGTGGACGAAATTAGTGAGGATGAGAATGAAGAACTAGAAATTGAGATAGAAAATGCAGATAGAAATGAACTAGAAAGAAGATTTTTACAAGAAATATCAAGAATCAATAGAAAACCCATATTGGATGCACCAAGTTATCATGGAAATCTAAATCTAGAAGAATTAATTGAATAGATTTCAAAGATGGATAAATATTTTGATTTTGAATCAATAGATGATCTAAAAAAGGGTGAAATTAAAAGGACATGTATCCTTATGGTTGGATCATGTGAAAATAGAAAGGCAAAGAAAGGGTAAGGAGAAAATCAAATTGTTGGATAGAATGGTCAAAAAATTGAAGGCTAAATTTCTACCAATTGACTATCAAATAAGTTTGTTCAAGAAACTACAAAATTTGAAGAAAAAGGAAAAGAATGTGCATGAGGATGTAGAGAAGAATTATATAGGTTGGCTATCAATGTTGGACATGTAGATTATGATGCTGAGAAAGTGTCAAGGTATCTTAATGGTTTACATTATTCAATTCAAGATGAAATTAGTATGTTCAAATACAAATTGTAGAATAAGCTTATTAGTATGCTATGAAGGCAAAAGAAAAATTGGTGAGAAAATAAAATAATTTTAGAGGTAGACTTAGATTCTCACGTGGAAAAGGACAATCCAGTGGTGGCAGAGGCTATCAAAAACAAACAAAGAGAAACTAACACTTCTCAAACAAGCACCTAGGATAATAAGGGAAGAGGAGATTATTCTAGAGGTAGGGGATATTTTGGAAGAGGTAGAGGAAGAGGATTCATGAGTACTTCATCTTGACACTTTTTCGTGGCTTGAAACATTCATCTTGGCCCTCAAAATGGCAATTTAGTTTCTTTTTTCTAGATTTTTAAAAAGTTGCTTTTGTAATAACTCAAAACTCAGGTTTTAAATTTAGAATATTAGTTGGCCGTTCATCCTACCTTAGTTTTGGGAAGCTTTTGGGAAAAAATAGGATACTCAGGATATAATTGTAAAATTACCTAAAATGGCAAAATCTGATAATTGTCAAAATATGCCAAAAAAGGTCATTTTGTTTTTGTTTTGTTTTTTTAATTTTTTCTTGGATATAAGAGAGTTTTCTCTCATTGTAGTAGTAGAGTTGATGAATAGAATTTTTTTTGTGTTCCAGCTTCCAAATCTTTGGCTCTCATATGTTTAATGGCACAATTCTATTGAGTGTATGTTGTGTGCTACATCAATTTCCAATAGTTTTTCAGGGTGTGAGGGCCCCCTTGGCAGTCCCCTGAGTATTAGTCTCGCCTCCACTCACCCCGCTGTTATTAGCCCCAACTCGGCACAAAAATGTAAGCCCAAGGCAAGGCATGGTGGGTAACGCTGGGCGAAGTCGCAATGCTCCTATCTCTCTTGGGGGCAGCGCTAGGGGATACCTCTGGGTTTATATATATATATGTTTTTTTTTAAAATTACTGCATGTAGGTTGTTAAAATTAGAGATGACACTAATTAGAAATTTTAAAAAAATATATCAAAACACATCCAATTTTTTTCAAAATTATATGGTACACTAGAGGGAAGAGTTCTCTCCAAAAGGGTATAATTGGTTTTGTGAAAATTATATAAAAAAATACAAAAGTTGATGTGGAATGAAAACTATCAGATTCTATAAAGTCTGACTTTAAAATGATATTAGAAAGAAAATATGCATTGAAAACTAATTTTTTTTCCTCCATGCACTAGATATTGAATAATACATTAATATAATATTAATAGAATGATAAATTTATAAAATGATAGATTGAAAGAATGATAGAATAATATAATTATAGATTAATAGAATGTTCGAATTATAAAATGATAGAATGAAACAATGATAGAGTAATAGAATTTTGGAATAATATAATAATAGAATGATTGAATGAAGGAATGATATAGTAATAGATTTATAGAATGATAGAATGATAGAATAATAAAATGATAGAATAATAGAATGATAAGATTATATAATGATAGAATGGAAGAATATTAGAAAAATAGAATTGTAGAATGATAGAATGACAAATGTTGGAATAATTTAATAAAAGAGTTACAGAATGATGGAACTATAGACTTGAATATAACTATAAAATAATACAATTATAGAATAATACAATTTAAGAATCAAAGAATGATAGAATAATAGATTTACAGAATAACAGAATGATAGAATTATAGAATGATATAATAATAGGTTTATAGAATAATAGAATGATATAATTATAGACTCATAGAATGAAAGAATTGTAGAAAAATAGAATTATAAAATAATACAATAATAGAATTACAGAAGGAAGGAATGATAGAATAATAGAATGATTGAATATAAGAATGATAGAACAATAGATTTATAGAATAAAAGAATGATAGAATTACATAATGGTATAATAATAGAATGAAAGAATGATAGAATAATAGATTTATAGAATTATAAAATGAAAGAATGATAGAATGAAAGAGTGATAGAATGAAAGAATGATCGAAAATAGATTTAAGGAATAGTAGAGTTTTAGAATTGCAAAATGATAGAATGAAAGAATCATAGAGTAATAGAACTATAGATTAATCAAACAATAGAATGATAGAATAAAAGAATTATAGAATAATAGAATGATAGAATAATAGAATGATAGAATAAAAGAATGATAGAATAAAAGAATGATGGATTAATAGAATTGTAGATTAATAGATCTATACAACATGATAGAATGAAAAAAAATTATACAATAATTTAATATTTATAGGATAATAGAATGATAGAATAATAGATTTATATAATAATAGAATGATATAATTATAAATGACAAAATGAAAGAATGATAGACTAATATAATTATAGAATAATAGAATGAAAAAATGATAGAATAATAGATTTATACAATAATAGAATGTTAGAATTATAAAATGGTAGAATGAAAGAATGATAGAGTAATAAAAAATTAGATTAATGGAATAATATAATTATACAATGATAGAATAAAGGAATGATAGAATACTAGATTTATAGAATAATATAATGGTAGAAATAAAGAATGATATAAGGAAACAACGATAGAATAATAGAATTGTAGGATACTAGTATAACAAAATAATGGAATGTGTAGTACCCCTCAACTTATCGTCTTTTGGACTGATGGTTGCTTAGTAGTATTGGACATTTTGACAGTATTTTTAGATCGTTGATGATGGATTTTTAGTTATTTTGCCTATTTCAGTATGAACTTAATTGTTATGATAACAGATATTGATGTTGGATTATGTCATTATGCTTTACAATTTGATAAACGAACTGATGTTTTAGATGCTTTGATGTTATTCATTATATGGGATCGGAAGTTAGCTAATCATTTTATGTCGTAGATTAGTAATCTGATATCTTGTTCAATGTAGTGATTATTATTTTAAAACGTGAATGGAACAGTGTTGTATTACTCGTTCTCGTGTACCCTACCTCACTGCGATTTCCATTCACGATAGGACTGCATGTGATGTATATGTATATCTTGTTACGGTTAACTGTGCGTTGCTGCAGGATGCAGGTACTTGGCATCGACTCCACCTGATTGCAGGTCTGAGCGTGCCTTCGCCAATGGATTAGTTGGTTGGAGTTAACAGGAGGTCCCTAGTCAGTGTCCCTTCGTCGTCAGTTTACCCTTGTGGCTATTGGTTGTCATTCGCCCATGTCTCACTGTCAGGTAATGTTGTATTTTGGAGTCAAACCAAGTTCAAAGGTGTTTAAGTATGTGCGGTAATATTGTGCTTTAATTAGAAATATTCTACGGAAGAGTCTAGTGTTGTTAAATAGACATATTGTCGTTAGTTGTCGATTTAAGTTATAAATAAATTATTATTGTAATAGAGGTGTTGTTGATAAATAAGTTCTAAGAAGTTGAATTATTCGATATAATATTATTTATAATAAATATTTAAATAAATAAATAATTATAGCCATGCTTGTAAATTGTGTCTCACAACTAGATTAATAAAATAAATTATAGGATAGTACAAAAATATGGATAGTTGAAATAGTACTATTCTATTAATGATAATATTTTGGGGTCGTTTATAAAGAAAATAATAATAAAATAAAGTACCTAATAATTGGGAATCATTAAATTAAATTAAAAAAAATATACATTTTCTTAAAAAAAGAAGTTTCTGGGAATCTTGTGAAGCCCTAGGAGAAGAGAGAGAGATACGGAGTTATAAAAGAATGGTCGGTGCAACAAGGAGGACATCACAGGGGTAAGGAAGAAGCAGCTAGGAACTGCAACAATTGGAGCGGGTTCGTCACGGTGGTTGCGAAATCAGGTTCCGTCGATTGCCTTATCTCTGAACTTCCTTTCAATCTGCAAATGTGTTTTTAGTTTGTTTGATTCCGCATAGTTCGGCAGTCTGTCCTTTCTGTGTGTGAACAGCAACCTCTCTTAGGGTTAAATACATAGGTACTGCCCAAGGATTCTGGAAGTTAAGTGTTTTCTTTCCTTTCTTTGGTTGCCGAATTATTCCGTATGCATTCTCAGAACGGCGTGATCTTGGTAGGGTTTGTAGGACACCTCGATAGAGTTGCCGTGAACCGCTGTTGGTTTCAGCTAGTCGTCCCTGTAAAAGCTGATCAAGGTTGTTAGTGTTTTCTCTCTGTGCTTAGCCGGAAACTGTCTGGAAAAACCGCTGTATGTCTCTTGTATCCAACGATCTGCTTAGGCTGCGTGCCTGCCCCGCATCCATCAATGGAAGTTCTATTCGTTAGAGACCTGTATATCGAGTTTTACTTGAGGTTTAGGTTTATTCTGTTGGTATCCCTCAGTAATATTTACAACTGGATTGAAAACTTAGGAACGCTGCTATTGTCTTATTTTTTTTAGTTGGTAGAAGCTCTCGGAAGCCTCATTTTCTCGCCATTCCATGTTATTGCTTGGCTATGATGATTTTGATCCTTGCAAGGACCGATAATGCTGGATGGTTCGCTGACTGGAATCCATTCATTTTTGAATGGAGGATTCCGAACCCTTCTGCTTAAGCCCGTTCCTAGTAATCTTCGCTGGGTCTGTTGCCTTGCCATCATTGTGGTGAATAAGAGACCAGTAGCCTCTTCTTTCGCCAGTTTCGAGTTGGTTGGGTTGTGCGCATACCTGCCTGAGGGAGGACGACCTGCAGATGGTGGGTATTCTTTGTGCGTGAGTTGGGTATTGACCGTTTTAGTACCGACGGTGTTGGTAGCCGATGCCTTTGCTGCTGCGTTCTGCCTTGCTGTATTCACACATTCTAGATATTTTGCTATGCTCATTGGTTAACTTACTCCATAGCTGGAGTTATCGAGCCACGGTGGGCGTGACACAAAATGGTGTAGCATTTCCTATTATTGAAAGCGCTCACCCTAATTTGCAATAGAGGCGGCTCACAAGACTTCTGCTAGGTGGATCATGAAACATTGTTACTGTCCGTCTCCCAGTGGAAGTTATGCAAACTGATGGTTTGTCGCCTTCTAAGGCCGAGAGGATGAGTTATCCATCGCTTGGTCAGTAAACGCCCTAAGCTGCTCCGTACGGAAAAATATTTTGGCGTGGTATGTTTGGCGCTGGTCCATATCTCCTTCGCTGTCAATGATGTTTGTTATGTTTCAGAGAGGTCGCTGTTGGCTGACAGGTATTCTTTCGTGGTAAGAAGATAGTGGTTAGGTAGTCAATCAGGTTGGTGACATTATTAGATCATCAATGCTATTGGATGTTCATGAAACATACGCAGCAATCCCTTCAACCTGATAGGACGGGCCTCTTCACTCGCTTGAAGGAAGATAGAATCCCATATCACTTGCGTTTCTGCCTTGTATCATCCGTCTGTCTCAAGGGACTACGCCCATACAACCTGCACAAGTTCATTTCTCAACCGTGAGTTAACACCTCGTCTGTGATTTTGTCTGAGAACCTACAGTAACGGATATTGGTAGGTTATCGCTAAATTGTAATTATTAGGGCGCCAAATGGAGCTGGTTATTTTGGCAGTTTCGTTGCCGGTTGTGTCTTGCCTACCGCCTTGGGTGAAAGAGACTGAAGCTGCTTAAACGTATCCTTCCTAGGGGTCTTCGTCACTCAGCAAATGATGGCGAGATGTTTCCCTTGACTAGTTGTCATTGTAGTTTGGAATGCCATGACGTTGCTGGCCCACAGCAGTTGTTTACCTTTGAGCTGGGCGAATTTTATCAACCGCAGAAGATGAAAGTGGCTGAGCGGTGCTCCTATTGTTAATTGCACCAACATCGTCGGGCTGGGATAATAAGAATTTACGTTTCCTGTTAAATGTTAGAGTTTAAATTCTAAATTTTAGTCAATTGATTGAGCAGATCGTTCCAGTATGACTGGGCGCTCTTCTGAAAGTAAAATTCATAACATAGAACGCTGCTTTGACAGCTACCTTGTCTTGCATAAATTCTGAAATCCTTACTATTTCGTATAGATCATTGTCTCTGTCAGTAGCTGCACCTTACTTGAGAAGTTTAATCTTTTTTTTTATTAACCAAAACCAGCGACTCTGACATTTCATTGGAACTTACCGTATATGTATACACCTGGCTGGTAACTTGCAATCTATTTATCTTCTGATACAGCTGAGTGGTTCCTCTCTGTCCTTGCACCTTCGCCTTAACTTACCGATTGTAACACAGTCCACCTAGCTGGCATAGGCTTATCAGATATTTCATTGGTAGAATTGGCACCTTCCTGAAGGGTAGTGCAGCGAGAAAGTCCAACTGAGTACCTACAGAAATTAATTGTCGAATCTTACAGAATGAATCAGCGGCAATAGTAATCAGAACGCCATGAAGATAAATATAACGGCATAGGTATGGCAATTCTGATCTTCTGTTTGGACAGACGTAAATCATTTCATTTCAGCATTTCTAAGTTACCATTACGGCGAAGACGTGTCATAAAACCGTTACACCGTCTTTGACGATTTTTTCCTAGATATGAACGTCATGTAGTAATATGGTGTTATTATTCTTTTCACTACTCGATAGGTTAAGGACAATTGGACAAGATTAAAGGAAGTATATGAGATCGTATCATTGGAAGTGTCGAACGGTAAACAGAAACTAAGTGGTTCTTATGTCAATTGTTATAATGATTTAGTTAATCAATTTATTTATCGTTAGAAGCAAAATAAAGATTAGTTAGAGATTTTGATGCAAGTGTTATAATATCATGTTGATCTTATTTCAGAAGTTGTTTGCATTAAACTGAGAATGAGCTGTAGTATTTACCTCCTGAATCTGAATTGTGTTGATTTGTATGAGTGTTGTAATGAGTCGTATCGAGGTTGTCAAACTCGTATCTCAGAGGCTAAGTTGTCGTTGTTAAGTATGGGTAACTTGTGTATTGCTGTTTTATGATTGTGATGTAATAGCGTTTATATGTATCAACAAAGTGTGTAGTATAATGGGGTACTGTCACGGTTGAATGTTGTGTCTTGTAAAGTAATAATCTTGGGATGAGATATCAATCCTCTTGTGACCTTATTGTACTGTTTTGTCGTAAGGAGAGACCTGAAATCTGTAAAAGAATAAAGTTATGTAATGTTAAAAGTATTGGATCACAATTGATGCTATGATTCTATTTTGATGCAAGAGGGTTTATGCCTTGCAGTGTTCATTTACGTGTATGGTTATAAGTCTTGCTTGATGTTGTAAGGTTGACTAGGTGTTAGGAAGGAGAGTGGCTTTCAACGTGGGGCCGGCGCCCAAAGTGGCAGTCAGGATAACCCGTTGGAAGTAGATTAATCAAGTGATAACCTAAAAATTAACTAGGGGGTTAAGGGTAGATCTCACACTAATAAGATTAATGGATTCCTCTCCCATGGCCTGTAGTGCTTGTTTAGACTAAGGATGGGTAGAGAAGGCCTGGTCGGCATCATTGACTTCCTTGTCCTCATGAAAGGAAGGTTGATTCCGCATGTGTCACCCTATGGGGCCGGCGCCTAGTGAGAGGCTGTCAGGATAACCATAGATGGGGGCCGGCGCCTAGTGAGAGGCTGTCAGGATAACCCATGTTAGGACCATGCGATGACACTCTCCCTACTACAACCTAGCATCCCTTGTTCGGTCTCTCCTCGTTTGTTTTGTGTCGCCTCTGGAAATGAAGTGAAAGTAAAGTTATGTGGTGTTGTATTGTTATAGCCATGTGTTGTATTGGCATTGGCCGTCCTTTGTTCTTGTTTGTCTTTCGTCTACCTGACTGTCAGTGTTTGGGACCTCATGTTAACTCCTAGCTCGGGGGGTGGACCTTAGGGTTCCACATGGTCGGGTGGAAGAGCTACTTTATCCATTGGTTCTCTTGTCAGGATCTTATGCAGAAAAGGATTTGTTTCAGTTGTACTTGTTTCAATGATGAAGATGTAAGTGTACAACCTTGTACCAGATTTATGTAACAGAATATGCCTTATGTATGTGACTTTAAAAGTAAACTAAAAGTGGCATTGTAATGATGTTTTGATATACTTATATAAAAGCATTTCAGTGACGTATCTTATCATGCTGATTCCGTTATCTGATGTTTGCAATGAATGTGAATGAGTTATTTATTGAAAAAGAATTTGGATCAATTACTGATGTAGGTTAATTTTATGTTAGTTGATTGGTTAAGTGATGCGGCCTTGGTCCCTTAGAGAATATGTTGTAATTAGTTGTGTAACTTACTTTATCAGTTTTTTAAAAAAAAAAAAAAAAAAAATTTCCTGTTTATTATTGCACACATGTGTATTCTTTAAGGCGTTCAAGGCGGGCGTTACATCTGGTATCAGAGCCAGGTTACTAACACTGGGTACTCTGGTTTTATAATTAGCCCATTAAGCTATGCTAGTTGGTTAAACTCTGAAGGACATATTCATTTTTAGTCCTTGCCTAACAACCTGAAGTTGTTCTTGGATGTGTTGTCCAGGAAGATGCCTAGGGTACGAGGCCGAGGACGTGGTCGAGGTAGGGGTCGTGGGAGAGGTGTTGAAATCAGCCCCCCTCCTAGCTCCCCTCATAGAAGTACACAAGAAGGTGGAAGCGAGAATCAGGAGAATCAGGTTCAGCCTGAGGGTGCTCAACTACGCCAGCTCCTTGAGGAGGTGCTTGCTCGTCTTGGTCCGAGGCAGGAGGTGGTGCAACCGGAAGAAAGAGAAAGAGAAAGATCTCCTAGAAGGAGAGAGGTCACAGCTGAACAAGAAGCCATTCTTGCAGGCCACATGAGAGACCTTATGAGAGCCCGTCCTCCTACTTTCGATGGCTCCGGTAGCGGTTTGGAAGCAGAAACATGGCTAATCGATTTGGAGAGATGCTTTGCTATGCATCCATATGGCAGCAACACTAAGGCAAGATGCGCCATCATGCATCTAAGAGGATTCGCCTCTACTTGGTGGCGTCTTGAGGAACAAAAGTTGCATCTAGATATTGCGACAGTTTCATGGGAACTATTTCTGGATAGGTTCAGAGCTCGATTTTTATCTGATCACTGGAGGCAACGACGAGCGGATGAATTCCATGGGTTGAGACAGATGGCCATGACAGTGGAACAGTATGAGCGCAGGTTTTATGAACTCAAGCAATATGCAGGGATTGGAAACGACGAGGCCATGTTAGTTCAGCATTTTATCAGAGGTCTGAATGCACGCATCAGCGGAGGAGTTCGTGTGTTCGAGCCGAAGACCATGGAGGTAGCAGTGGAGAAGGCTAGATTGGTGGAAGAGAACTTGACCATGGCCCTAGGGGGTCATACAGGTGTACAGATTGGCAGCTCATCTCGAGCAGGTTCAGGTTTCCGAGGTGGTCAGTCTCATGCAGCAGGTAACTCGAGGAGTCATCAGGTACCTTCTAAGAGTGGACAGCAACAACAACAGTTTTCTCAGACGAAATCAAGAAACTCTCAATATCAGCAAAGCAACAGATTTCATTCCAGAAAGGATCGAAGTTGGCAGAGAGTTAAACGTGATCGTGCCAGTCAACCAGCGCAAAGCACACAATCTGCAGCAAGCAGAGGTAGTTTTCAGCAGTCAAATGCTCCTGTAGGCGGTGGAGGTTTTGGCAGGGGAACAGGATGTTTTTCTTGCGGTCAGCAGGGCCACATTGCTAGACAGTGCCCGCATAAGAATACTTCAGGATTTGGTCAGAGACCCGCAGCTTCAGAGCCCACTGTTGGTGATGCAGGCAGGTCACATAGAGTGTTTGCGGCGGTGGATAATCGCCAAGCGGAGCACCAAGGTACCGTTGTGGAGACTACAGGTGTCTTGCGAGGTATTACCATTTCTGTTCTTTTTGACTCTGGTGCTTCAGATTCTTTTATTTCCCCTTCTATAGTGGAACGTTGCAAATTAGTGGCAGCAAAGCAAGATGTTAAGTGGCAGGTAGAATTGGCCTCGGGATCTAGAGTATCAGTAGACTCTCTTGTGCATGGTTGCGAGTTGAGGATAGGACCTTTATCTTCCACAGCGGATCTTCGCATTATACCATTAGGATCCTATGACATAGTGTTGGGAATGGATTGGTTGGATGCTCATCAAGCGGTGATAGACTGTCGCCGCAAATTAGTAAGGTGTGTTGATGATTCAGGCAAAGAAGTAGAAGTGGTTGGGATTCAGAGACCCATCTCCTTGCGCATGATTTTTGCTATGCAATTGAAGAGATGTCTGCGTCAAGGATGCAAGTTGTTTGCTGTAACAGTTAATGACTCAGATTTTGGGGAAAATAGGGAGGCATCCCTTGATGATTATCCTATTCTCAAGGAGTATGAGGATGTCTTTCCTAGCGAAATTCCAGGTATGCCACCGAAGCGTGATATTGATTTCAAGATAGACCTTGTTCCTGGAGCAGAACCTATTTCACGAGCTCCATATCGAATGACTACTCAGGAACTTAAGGAGCTTCGCTTGCAGCTAGAAGAGTTATTAGCGAAGGGATTCATTCGTCCGAGTGTCTCTCCATGGGGAGCACCTGTGATTTTTGTGAAGAAGAAGGATGGATCTCTGCGTTTGTGCATCGACTATCGGTAGCTTAATAAGGTGACTGTGAAGAACAGGTACCCATTGCCGTGAATTGATGACCTTTTTGATCAGATCAAGGGAGCTAAGGTATTTTCGAAGATAGACCTAAAATCGGGATATCATCAGTTGCACATTTTTGAGGCTGACATCCACAAGACAGCATTTCGTACTCGCTATGGGCATTATGAGTTCACTGTTGTACCTTTTGGATTGACAAATGCGCCATCAGTATTCATGAGCCTGATGAATGGTGTGTTCCGTACCTATCTGGATAGATTTGTTCTTGTCTTCTTAGATGATATATTGATTTATTCAAGGTCTATGGAGGAGCATGAAGAGCATTTGCGGCAGGTTTTGCAGTGTTTAAGAGAAAATCAGTTGTATGCAAATTTGGCTAAATGTGATTTCTTTCAAACTGAAGTAAAATATTTGGGACATGTTATTTCGGCCAAGGGTATTGCAGTGGATCCTTCAAAGATTCAAGCGATCATGGATTGGCCTGCTCCTACCAATGTTTCGGAGGTTCATAGTTTCATGGGTTTAGCAGGCTATTATCGGCGATTTGTGGAAGGATTTTCAAAGATAGCTCACCCTATAACTTCACTTCAGAGAAAAGGAAAGAAGTTCATATGGTCAGATCAGTGTCAAGCAGCCTTTCAGAGTCTTAAGGAGCGGTTAACCAGTGCACCTATTCTAGCAGTGCCGGATCCTGCCGGAGATTTTGTGGTTTGTACTGATGCATCTTTGGAAGGTTTAGGAGCAGTTTTAATGCAGGAGGGTCGTGTGATAGCTTACGAGTCCCATAAACTCAAAGATCATGAGTTGAATTATCCTACACATGACCTAGAGTTAGCTGCAGTTGTTCATGCATTGGTAAGATGGAGACACTTCTTGCTGGGGCATCGGTTTGAGCTGCACAGTGATCACCGAAGTTTACAGTATATCTTTACTCAGCCAAACCTGAATGCGAGACAGAGGCGATGGATGGAGTTTCTTTGTGAGTATGATTTTGAGGTAAGATATATCCAAGGTAAGGAGAATGTGGTGGCGGATGCCCTTAGTCGTCGAAGACATGAACTTTCATCTATTACTCTTGGAGTGGATTTGAGAGGGCAGGTTCTTGCAGCTCTCCCTGCAGATAGATGGTATCAGGAAGTGAAAGCTGAAGTGGAGTCTGGTAGAGCCTTGGAGGGTAGATATGCTGGGTATTCTATCGAGTCGGATGGTCTCTTGCGACATTTAGATCGCATTTATGTGCCTTCTACAGAGGGTCTCCGCACCCTAATCATGACTGAGGCTCATCGGGCACCTTATTCTGCGCATCCAGGTGTCAAGAAGATGTATGCAGACCTTCGTCAGATATATTTTTGGGCCGGAATGAAGAGGGATATTGCTGATTTTGTTTCGAGATGCTTAGAATGTCAGAGGGTTAAGGCGGAACATCAGCATCCCGCAGGTCTTCTTCAGCCACATCTTATTCCGGAATGGAAATGGGACATCATTTCAATAGACTTTATAGTTGGTTTACCCATGTCTTCTCGTCGCCATGATGCGATAATGGTCACTGTAGACAGGCTTACGAAAGTAGCACATTTTTCTCCTGTCCGATCTTCATATAATGCTTCTTCTGTGGCCAAAATTTTCATGGAGGATATCGTCAGATTGCACGGGATTCCTCGCAAGATTATCTCCGATCGTGATCCAGTTTTTACTTCAGCTCTTTGGACATCTCTTCAGCATGCTTTGGGGACTCAATTGAACTTCAGTTCAGCTTATCATCCAGAGACTGATGGGCAAACTGAGAGGGTCAATCAGGTCCTTGAGGATATGCTCCGTATGTATGTGATGGATCAGCAAAACCGATGGGAAGATTATTTGTATTTGGTGGAGTTTGCGTACAATAATGGGTACCACAGTTCCATTGGCATGTCTCCTTTTCAGGCCCTGTATGGTCGTCCTTGTCGTACCCCATTGAGTTGGGATCGCCTTGAGGATAGAGTTCTCCTAGGTCCTCAGATGCTCCAAGAGATGGAGCAGCAGGTTGATCGCATCAGAGAGCATCTGGTAGCAGCTCAGGATAGACAGAAGAAATATGCAGATGCTCACAGACTTGATCGTCAGTTTTCAGTTGGTGATCGGGTGTTCTTGCGGGTGCGTCCGCGAAAGAGTCCGATCCGTTACGGAAAAGGCTCTAAGCTCGCGCCACGCTTTGTGGGGCCATTCGAGGTTTTGGAGAGGATCGGTCCTATTGCATACCGTCTTGCTTTGCCGCCTAGCTTGTCACGCGTCCATGACGTATTTCATGTTTCTGTTCTTAGACCTTATCACCCAGATATTTCTCATGTCCTTGACTGGAATGCTTTACAGGTAGAGGACGGGCAGCTAGCTTTGGAGCTCGTAGGCATTTTAGAGCACAGGCGACTCGCTCTCAGGGGCAGAGCCATAGAGCAGGTAAGGGTCCAATGGGATCCTAATGATGAGACTTCAGCGACCTGGGAAGATACTTCCCGTATGCGAGAGCTATATCCATATTTGTTCACAGGCTTCCAGGAGTAAGCCTGATCCTAGTGGGGGAGGATGTAGTACCCCTCAACTTATCGTCTTTTGGACTGATGGTTGCTTAGTAGTATTGGACATTTTGACAGTATTTTTAGATCGTTGATGATGGATTTTTAGTTATTTTGCCTATTTCAGTATGAACTTAATTGTTATGATAACAGATATTGATGTTGGATTATGTCATTATGCTTTACAATTTGATAAACGAACTGATGTTTTAGATGCTTTGATGTTATTCATTATATGGGATCGGAAGTTAGCTAATCATTTTATGTCGTAGATTAGTAATCTGATATCTTGTTCAATGTAGTGATTATTATTTTAAAACGTGAATGGAACAGTGTTGTATTACTCGTTCTCGTGTACCCTACCTCACTGCGATTTCCATTCACGATAGGACTGCATGTGATGTATATGTATATCTTGTTACGGTTAACTGTGCGTTGCTGCAGGATGCAGGTACTTGGCATCGACTCCACCTGATTGCAGGTCTGAGCGTGCCTTCGCCAATGGATTAGTTGGTTGGAGTTAACAGGAGGTCCCTAGTCAGTGTCCCTTCGTCGTCAGTTTACCCTTGTGGCTATTGGTTGTCATTCGCCCATGTCTCACTGTCAGGTAATGTTGTATTTTGGAGTCAAACCAAGTTCAAAGGTGTTTAAGTATGTGCGGTAATATTGTGCTTTAATTAGAAATATTCTACGGAAGAGTCTAGTGTTGTTAAATAGACATATTGTCGTTAGTTGTCGATTTAAGTTATAAATAAATTATTATTGTAATAGAGGTGTTGTTGATAAATAAGTTCTAAGAAGTTGAATTATTCGATATAATATTATTTATAATAAATATTTAAATAAATAAATAATTATAGCCATGCTTGTAAATTGTGTCTCACAACTAGATTAATAAAATAAATTATAGGATAGTACAAAAATATGGATAGTTGAAATAGTACTATTCTATTAATGATAATATTTTGGGGTCGTTTATAAAGAAAATAATAATAAAATAAAGTACCTAATAATTGGGAATCATTAAATTAAATTAAAAAAAATATACATTTTCTTAAAAAAAGAAGTTTCTGGGAATCTTGTGAAGCCCTAGGAGAAGAGAGAGAGATACGGAGTTATAAAAGAATGGTCGGTGCAACAAGGAGGACATCACAGGGGTAAGGAAGAAGCAGCTGGGAACTGCAACAATTGGAGCGGGTTCGTCACGGTGGTTGCGAAATCAGGTTCCGTCGATTGCCTTATCTCTGAACTTCCTTTCAATCTGCAAATGTGTTTTTAGTTTGTTTGATTCCGCATAGTTCGGCAGTCTGTCCTTTCTGTGTGTGAACAGCAACCTCTCTTAGGGTTAAATACATAGGTACTGCCCAAGGATTCTGGAAGTTAAGTGTTTTCTTTCCTTTCTTTGGTTGCCGAATTATTCCGTATGCATTCTCAGAACGGCGTGATCTTGGTAGGGTTTGTAGGACACCTCGATAGAGTTGCCGTGAACCGCTGTTGGTTTCAGCTAGTCGTCCCTGTAAAAGCTGATCAAGGTTGTTAGTGTTTTCTCTCTGTGCTTAGCCGGAAACTGTCTGGAAAAAACCGCTGTATGTCTCTTGTATCCAACGATCTACTTAGGCTGCGTGCCTGCCCCGCATCCATCAATGGAAGTTCTATTCGTTAGAGACCTGTATATCGAGTTTTACTTGAGGTTTAGGTTTATTCTGTTGGTATCCCTCAGTAATATTTACAACTGGATTGAAAACTTAGGAACGCTGCTATTGTCTTATTTTTTTTAGTTGGTAGAAGCTCTCGGAAGCCTCATTTTCTCGCCATTCCATGTTATTGCTTGGCTATGATGATTTTGATCCTTGCAAGGACCGATAATGCTGGATGGTTCGCTGACTGGAATCCATTCGTTTTTGAATGGAGGATTCCGAACCCTTCTGCTTAAGCCCGTTCCTAGTAATCTTCGCTGGGTCTGTTGCCTTGCCATCATTGTGGTGAATAAGAGACCAGTAGCCTCTTCTTTCGCCAGTTTCGAGTTGGTTGGGTTGTGCGCATACCTGCCTGAGGGAGGACGACCTGCAGATGGTGGGTATTCTTTGTGCGTGAGTTGGGTATTGACCGTTTTAGTACCGACGGTGTTGGTAGCCGATGCCTTTGCTGCTGCGTTCTGCCTTGCTGTATTCACACATTCTAGATATTTTGCTATGCTCATTGGTTAACTTACTCCATAGCTGGAGTTATCGAGCCACGGTGGGCGTGACACAAAATGGTGTAGCATTTCCTATTATTGAAAGCGCTCACCCTAATTTGCAATAGAGGCGGCTCACAAGACTTCTGCTAGGTGGATCATGAAACATTGTTACTATCCGTCTCCCAGTGGAAGTTATGCAAACTGATGGTTTGTCGCCTTCTAAGGCCGAGAGGATGAGTTATCCATCGCTTGGTCAGTAAACGCCCTAAGCTGCTCCGTACGGAAAAATATTTTGGCGTGGTATGTTTGGCGCTGGTCCATATCTCCTTCGCTGTCAATGATGTTTGTTATGTTTCAGAGAGGTCGCTGTTGGCTGACAGGTATTCTTTCGTGGTAAGAAGATAGTGGTTAGGTAGTCAATCAGGTTGGTGACATTATTAGATCATCAATGCTATTGGATGTTCATGAAACATACGCAGCAATCCCTTCAACCTGATAGGACGGGCCTCTTCACTCGCTTGAAGGAAGATAGAATCCCATATCACTTGCGTTTCTGCCTTGTATCATCCGTCTGTCTCAAGGGACTACGCCCATACAACCTGCACAAGTTCATTTCTCAACCGTGAGTTAACACCTCGTCTGTGATTTTGTCTGAGAACCTACAGTAACGGATATTGGTAGGTTATCGCTAAATTGTAATTATTAGGGCGCCAAATGGAGCTGGTTATTTTGGCAGTTTCGTTGCCGGTTGTGTCTTGCCTACCGCCTTGGGTGAAAGAGACTGAAGCTGCTTAAACGTATCCTTCCTAGGGGTCTTCGTCACTCAGCAAATGATGGCGAGATGTTTCCCTTGACTAGTTGTCATTGTAGTTTGGAATGCCATGACGTTGCTGGCCCACAGCAGTTGTTTACCTTTGAGCTGGGCGAATTTTATCAACCGCAGAAGATGAAAGTGGCTGAGCGGTGCTCCTATTGTTAATTGCACCAACATCGTCGGGCTGGGATAATAAGAATTTACGTTTCCTGTTAAATGTTAGAGTTTAAATTCTAAATTTTAGTCAATTGATTGAGCAGATCGTTCCAGTATGACTGGGCGCTCTTCTGAAAGTAAAATTCATAACATAGAATGCTGCTTTGACAGCTACCTTGTCTTGCATAAATTCTGAAATCCTTACTATTTCGTATAGATCATTGTCTCTGTCAGTAGCTGCACCTTACTTGAGAAGTTTAATCTTTTTTTTTTATTAACCAAAACCAGCGACTCTGACATTTCATTGGAACTTATCGTATATGTATACACCTGGCTGGTAACTTGCAATCTATTTATCTTCTGATACAGCTGAGTGGTTCCTCTCTGTCCTTGCACCTTCGCCTTAACTTACCGATTGTAACACAGTCCACCTAGCTGGCATAGGCTTATCAGATATTTCATTGGTAGAATTGGCGCCTTCCTGAAGGGTAGTGCAGCGAGAAAGTCCAACTGAGTACCTACAGAAATTAATTGTCGAATCTTACAGAATGAATCAGCGGCAATAGTAATCAGAACGCCATGAAGATAAATATAACGGCATAGGTATGGCAATTCTGATCTTCTGTTTGGACAGACGTAAATCATTTCGTTTCAGCATTTCTAAGTTACCATTACGGCGAAGACGTGTCATAAAACCGTTACACCGTCTTTGACGATTTTTTCCTAGATATGAACGTCATGTAGTAATATGGTGTTATTATTCTTTTCACTACTCGATAGGTTAAGGACAATTGGACAAGATTAAAGGAAGTATATGAGATCGTATCATTGGAAGTGTCGAACGGTAAACAGAAACTAAGTGGTTCTTATGTCAATTGTTATAATGATTTAGTTAATCAATTTATTTATCGTTAGAAGCAAAATAAAGATTAGTTAGAGATTTTGATGCAAGTGTTATAATATCATGTTGATCTTATTTCAGAAGTTGTTTGCATTAAACTGAGAATGAGCTGTAGTATTTACCTCCTGAATCTGAATTGTGTTGATTTGTATGAGTGTTGTAATGAGTCGTATCGAGGTTGTCAAACTCGTATCTCAGAGGCTAAGTTGTCGTTGTTAAGTATGGGTAACTTGTGTATTGCTGTTTTATGATTGTGATGTAATAGCGTTTATATGTATCAACAAAGTGTGTAGTATAATGGGGTACTGTCACGGTTGAATGTTGTGTCTTGTAAAGTAATAATCTTGGGATGAGATATCAATCCTCTTGTGACCTTATTGTACTGTTTTGTCGTAAGGAGAGACCTGAAATCTGTAAAAGAATAAAGTTATGTAATGTTAAAAGTATTGGATCACAATTGATGCTATGATTCTATTTTGATGCAAGAGGGTTTATGCCTTGCAGTGTTCATTTACGTGTATGGTTATAAGTCTTGCTTGATGTTGTAAGGTTGACTAGGTGTTAGGAAGGAGAGTGGCTTTCAACGTGGGGCCGGCGCCCAAAGTGGCAGTCAGGATAACCCGTTGGAAGTAGATTAATCAAGTGATAACCTAAAAATTAACTAGGGGGTTAAGGGTAGATCTCACACTAATAAGATTAATGGATTCCTCTCCCATGGCCTGTAGTGCTTGTTTAGACTAAGGATGGGTAGAGAAGGCCTGGTCGGCATCATTGACTTCCTTGTCCTCATGAAAGGAAGGTCGATTCCGCATGTGTCACCCTATGGGGCCGGCGCCTAGTGAGAGGCTGTCAGGATAACCATAGATGGGGGCCGGCGCCTAGTGAGAGGCTGTCAGGATAACCCATGTTAGGACCATGCGATGACACTCTCCCTACTACAACCTAGCATCCCTTGTTCGGTCTCTCCTCGTTTGTTTTGTGTCGCCTCTGGAAATGAAGTGAAAGTAAAGTTATGTGGTGTTGTATTGTTATAGCCATGTGTTGTATTGGCATTGGCCGTCCTTTGTTCTTGTTTGTCTTTCGTCTACCTGACTGTCAGTGTTTGGGACCTCATGTTAACTCCTAGCTCGGGGGGTGGACCTTAGGGTTCCACATGGTCGGGTGGAAGAGCTACTTTATCCATTGGTTCTCTTGTCAGGATCTTATGCAGAAAAGGATTTGTTTCAGTTGTACTTGTTTCAATGATGAAGATGTAAGTGTACAACCTTGTACCAGATTTATGTAACAGAATATGCCTTATGTATGTGACTTTAAAAGTAAACTAAAAGTGGCATTGTAATGATGTTTTGATATACTTATATAAAAGCATTTCAGTGACGTATCTTATCATGCTGATTCCGTTATCTGATGTTTGCAATGAATGTGAATGAGTTATTTATTGAAAAAGAATTTGGATCAATTACTGATGTAGGTTAATTTTATGTTAGTTGATTGGTTAAGTGATGCGGCCTTGGTCCCTTAGAGAATATGTTGTAATTAGTTGTGTAACTTACTTTATCAGTTTTTAAAAAAAAAAAAAAAAAAAAATTTCCTGTTTATTATTGCACACATGTGTATTCTTTAAGGCGTTCAAGGCGGGCGTTACAGAATGATAGAATTAAAGAATGGTAGAATACTAGATTTCTATAATAATAGATTTCTAGAATAATAGAATGATAGAATTATATAATGATAGAATGAAGGAACAATAGAGTAATGAAATTGTAGAATAATACTATGATATAGTGATAAAAATGAAAGAATGATAGAATAGTAGAATAATAGAATTGTAGAGTAATAGAATTGTAGAATGATAGAATGAAAGAATGGTAGAATACTAGAATTGTAGAATAATAGAATTATAGAAAGAAAGAATGATAGAATATTAGATTCATAGAATAATAGAATGAGAGTTATAGATTAATAGAATGAAATAATGATAGAATAATAGAATTGTAAAATGATAGAATGAAACATTAATAGAACAATAGCCTTATAGTATAATAGAATGATAGAATTATATAATGATAGAATGAAAAAATTATAGAATAATAGAATTGTTGAATAATACAATAGTAGAATTATAGAATAATACAATAATAGAATTATAGAATGAAAGAATGATAGAATAATAGAATGATAGAATAATAAATTTATAGACTGATAGAACAATAGATTTATAGAATAATAGAGTGATAGAATTATAGAATTGTAGAATAAGAGGTTTATAGAATAATAGAATGATATAATTGTAGAATTATAGAATGAAAGAATGATAGAATAGTAGATTTATAGAATGATAAAATGTAAGAATGGTAGATTGAAAGATTGATAGGATGAAAGAATGATAGAAAATTAGATTTAAGGAATAATAGAATTTTAGAATTGCAAAATGATAGAATGAAAGAATTGTAGAGTAATAGAACTATAGATTAATGGAATAATAGAATTATACAATTATAGAATGAAAGAATAATAAAGTAATAGATAAATATAGAATAATAGAGTGATAGAATTGTATAAGAATAGAATAAAAGAATGATGGAATAATAGAATTATAGATTAATAGATCTATACAACATGATAGAATGAAACAATTAGAGCATAATTTAATATTTATAGAATAATAGAATGATAGAATAATAGATTTATTTAATATAATAATAGAATGATAAAATAATAGATTTATACAATAATAGAATGTTAGAATTATAAAATGGTAGAATGAAAGATTGATAGAGTAATAAGACATTATAATAATATACAATGATATAATCAAGGAATGACAGAATAATATAATGGTAGAAATATAGAATGATAGAAGGAAACAATGATAGAATAATAGAATTGTAGTATACTAGTATAATAGAATAATAGAATTGTAGAATACTAGTATAACAGAATAATAGAATGAAAGAAAGGTAGAATAATAGAATGATGGAATTATAAAATGATAGAATGAAGGAACAATAGAGTAGTGGAATTGTAGAATAATAGTATGATATAATAATAAAAATGAAAGAATGATAGGATAATATAATTGCATAATAATATGATAATAGAATAAAAGAATGATAGAATGAAATATTGATAGAATAATAGATTTATAAAATAATAGAATGATAGAGTAGTAGAACAATACAATAAACGAATGATATAATAATAGAATGATAGAATAGTAGATTTATATAATAATAGAATGATAGATTTATAGAATTATAGAATTATAGATTGATAGAATAATAGATTTATAGAATAATAGAATGATAGAATTGTAGGGTGAATAATAATAAAACAAAAGAATTGTAGTTCATAATGGAATGATAGAATGAAACAATCATAGAATAAAAGATTTATAAAATAATATAATCCAATAGAAATATAGAATGATAGAAGGAAACAATGATAGAATAATAGAATTGTGGAATACTAGTATAATAGAATGATAGAATGAAAGAACAATAGAGTAATGGAATTGTTTAATAATATTAATATGGTATTATGATAAAAATGAAAGAATGATCAATTGAATAATAGAATTTCATAATAATATGATAATAGAATAAAAGAATGATAGAATGAAATATTGATAGAATAATAGATTTATAAAATAATGGAATGATAGAATATTAGAATAATGGAATTCTAGAGCAATGAATGAATGAAGAATTTTAATAACGTCCACGAGGCCGCAGCAACCTATGGGACCCATCAGCTGTGCACATCCCCTTCAAATGGAACACTAGTCACAAAACATCCTCTAAGTTACCTGAACTTCCTTTTTGAGATCTTTCCTTTCTGCTATGAAGTTTGATCAGGAGGTTCGCCGTACTGCCCAACCTTGTCGCTTCAAAGAATGGTAGAATGGTAGAATATTAGAATTGTAGAATAATAGAATTATAGAATGAAAGAATGATAGGATAATAGGTTCATAGAATAATAGAATGATAGAGTTATAGATTAATAGAATGAATAATGATAGAATAATAGAATTGTAGAATGAAAGAATGAAACATTAATAGAACAATAGCCTTATAGTATAATAGAATGATAGAATTATATAATAATAGAATTGTTGAATAATATAATGATACAATAATTTAGACTTAATGTATTACAAAATGATGGAACTATACAATAATAGAATTGTAAAGTAATACAAAAATAGAATTATAGAATTATATAATTAAAGAATGATAGAATAATAGATTTATAGAATAATAGAACGATATAATTATTAACTGATAGAATGATAGAATTATTGTATGATAGAATGAAAGAATGATAGAACAATAGATTTATAAAATAATAGAATGATAGAATAATAGAACTGTAGAATTGTAGAATAATAGATTTATAGAATGATAGACCGAAATAATGATAGAATAAAATATTAATAGAATAATAGAATGATACAATCAAACAATGAGAGAATAATAAAATTGAGGAATAATAACATGATAGATTGAAATATTGATAGAAGAATAGATTTATGTAATAATAGAACAATAAAATTATAGAATGATAGAATAAAAAATGATAGAATAATTGAATAATAGAATTGTAGAATAATATGATAATAGAATGATAGAATGAAAGAATGATAGAATAATAGATAAATAGAGAATAATAAATTTATATAATAATAGAATTATAGAATGATAGAATGAAAGAATGATAGAATAATAGAATAATAGAATAATAGAATTGTAGGATAAGAGAGTTATAAAATGATAGAATAATAAATTTAGAGGATAATAGAATGATAGAATTATGGAATGATAGAATGAAAGAATGACAGAATAATTGTTGAACTGCCAAAATTCATGATTTCAACCTGTGGTGATTTAATTCTACAACTACCATGATTACAAATGGTTCAACTCCCTCAACTAGAAGTATAAAAAGGAGGTTGGTGCTTTTTGTTTGGGGGTTGGGTTGGTTGGTGATTGTTGTAGAAGAGAGTATTGTCTCTAAGGATTATAGATTGATTTGAATTGAGTAATTTTTATTCCTAATGTTGTTATATCGAATGTGAATCTATGATATCAATAAATTTACATCAATTTGTGTTGTTGTGTGAAAGTTGTTATTTTGGTTGCTAGATTCTGGTAGTTTGATAACACCCCTAGATCTAGACTGCATTAAGTGATATCAAAGCCCAATCTAGGTTGTGTCAAAAAGAAGGAATCCTAAAGAATTTTGTTGTGGGTTCAAATGAGAAATAGGAGACCTACAACTACAGAGAATTTGTTAGACATGGCACATAGAGGATGAGGGCGAGGAGGAGCACTAAGAGTTAGTGATGTAGAAGTCGTAGAGATGTTGGGAGGGATTACAACAAACTTAGATGATATGGAAGCAACACAAAGAAGAGGAGTATATGTGGATGAAATTAGTGAGGATGAGAATGAAGAACTAGAAATTGAGATAGAAGATGCAGATAGAAATGAACTAGAAAGAAGATTTTTACAAGCAATATCAAGAATCAATAGCAAACCCATATTGGATGCACCAGGTTATCATGGAAATCTAAATCTAGAAGAATTAATTGAATAGATTTCAGAGATGGATAAATATTTTTATTTTGAATCAATAGATGATCCGAAAAAGGGTGAAATTAAAAGAACATGTATCCTTATGGTGGGATCATGTGATAATAGAAAGGCAAAGAAAGGGTAAGGAGAAAATCAAATTGTTGGATAGAATGGTCAAAAAATTGAAGGCTAAATTTCTACCAATCGACTATCAAATAAGTTTGTTCAAGAAACTACAAAATTTGAAGCAAAAGGAAAAGAATTTGCATGAGGATGTAGAGAAGAATTATATAGGTTGGCTATCAATGTTGGACATGTAGATTATGATGCTGAGAAAGTGTCAAGGTATCTTAATGGTTTACATTATTCAATTAAAGATGAAATTAGTATGTTTGAATACAAATTGTAGAATAAGCTTATTAGTATGCTTTGAAGGCAAAAGAAAAATTGGTGAGAAAATAAAATAATTTTAGAGGTAGACATAGATTCTCACGTGGAAAAGGACAATCCAGTGGTGGCAGAGGCTATCAAAAACAAACAAAGTGAAACTAACACCTCTCAAACAAGCACTTAGGATAATAAGGGAAGAGGAGATTACACCAGAGGTAGGGGATATTTTGGAAGAGGTAGAGGAAGAGGATTCATGAGTACATGTTACAAATGAGGATTCATGAGTACTTCATCTTGACACTTTTTCAGGGCTTGAAACTTTCATCTTGGCCCTCAAAATGGCAATTTAGTTTTTTTTTCTAGATTTTTAAAAAGTTGCTTTTGTAATAACTCAAAACTCATGTTTCAAATTTAGAATATTAGTTGGATGTTCATCCTACCTTAGTTTTTGGAAGCTTTTGGGAAAAAATAGGATACTCAAGATATGATTGTAAAATTACCTAAAATGGCAAAATTTTATAATTGTTAAAATATGCCAAAAAAGGTAATTTTGTTTTTGTTTTGTTTTTTTATTTTTTCTTGGATATAAGAGAGTTTTATCTCATTGTAGTAGTAGAGTTGATGAATAGAAGTTTTTTTGTGTTCCAGCTTCCAAATCTTTGGCTCTCATATGTTTAATGGCACAATTCTATTGAGTGTATGTTGTGTGCTGCATCAATTTCCAATGGTTGTTCGGGGTGTGAGGGCCCCCTCGGTAGTCCCTTAAGTATTAGTCTCAACTCCACTCACCCCACCATTATTAGCCCCAACTCAACACGAAAATGTAAGCCTGAGGCAAGGCGCGATGGGCAACGCTGGACGAAGTCGCAACGCTCCTGTCTCTCTCGGGGGCAGTGCTAGGGGATACCTCTGGGTTTATATATATATATGTCTTTTTTTAAATTACTGTAAGTAGGTTGTTAAAATCAGAGATGACACTAATTAGAAATTTAAAATTTTTTTATCAAAACACATCCAATTTTTTTTAAAATTATATGGTACACTAGAGGGAAAAGTGCTCTCCAAAAGGGTATAATTGGTTTTGTGAAAAGGATAAAAAATAATACAAAAGTTGACGTGGAATGAAAACTATCAGATTCTATAAAGTCTAACTTTAAAATGATATTACAAAGAAAATATGCATTGAAAACTGATCTTTTGTCCTCCATGCACTAGATATTGAATAATAGATTAATATAATAATAATAGAATGATAAAATTATAAAATGATAGATTGAAAGAATGATAGAATAATATAATTATAGATTAATAGAATGTTTGAATTATAAATTGATAGAATTAAAGAATGATAGAGTAATATAATTTTGGAATAATATAATAATAGAATGATTGAATGAAGGAATGATATAGTAATAGATTTATAGAATAATAGAATGATAGAATGATAGAATAATAAAATGATAGAATAATAGAATGATAAGATTATATAATGATAGAATGGAAGAATGTTAGAAAAATAGAATTGTAGAATGATAGAATGAAAAATGTTGGAATAATTTAATAAAAGAGTTACAGAATGATGGAACTATAGACTTGAATATAACTATAAAATAATACAATTATAGAATAATACAATTTAAGAATCAAAGAATGATAGAATAATAGATTTATAGAATAATAGAATGATAGAATTATAGAATGATAGAATTATAGAATGATATAATAATAGGTTTATGGAATAATAGAATGATATAACTATAGAATCATAGAATGAAAGAATTGTAGAAAAATAGAATTATAAAATAATACAATAATAGAATTACAGAAGGAAGGAATGATAGAATAATAGAATGATTGAATATAAGAATGATAGAACAATAGATTTATAGAATAAAAGAATGATAGAATTACATAACGGTATAATAATAGAATGAAAGAATGATAGAATAGTAGATTTATACAATTATAAAATGAAAGAATGACAGAATGAAAGAGTGATAGAATGAAAGAATGATAGAAAATAGATTTAAGGAATAGTAGAATTTTAGAATTGAAAAATGATAGAATGAAAGAATCGTAGAGTAATAGAAGTATAGATTAATCAAACAATAGAATGATAGAATAAAAGAATGATAGAATGATAGAATAATAGAATGATAGAATAATAGAATGATAGAATAAAAGAATGATGGATTAATAGAATTGTAGATTAATAGATCTATACAACATGATAGAATGAAATAAAATTATAGAATAATTTAATATTTATAGGATAATAGAATGATAGAATAATAGATTTATATAATAATAGAATGATAGAATTATAGATGACAAAATGAAAGAATGATAGACTAATGAAATTATAGAATAATAGAATGAAAAAATGATAGAATAATAGATTTATACAATACTAGAATGTTAGAATTATAAAATGGTAGAATGAAAGAATGATAAGAGTAATAAAAAATTAGATTAATGGAATAATATAATTATACAATGATAGAATAAAGGAATGATATAATACTAGATTTATAGAATAATATAATGGTAGAAATAAAGAATGATATAAGGAAACAACGATAGAATAATAGAATTGTAGAATACTAGTATAACAAAATAATGGAATGATAGAATTAAAGAATGGTAGAATACTAGATTTCTATAATAATAGATTTCTATAATAATAGATTTCTAGAACAATAGAACGATAGAATTATATAATGATAGAATGAAGGAACAATAGAGTAATGAAATTATAGAATAATAGTATGATATAGTGATAAAAATGAAAGAATGATAGAATAGTAGAATAATAGAATTGTAGAGTAATAGAATTGTAGAATGATAGAATGAAAGAATGGTAGAATACTAGAATTGTAGAATAATAGAATTATAGAAAGAAAGAATGATAGAATATTAGATTCATAGAATAATAGAATGAGAGTTATAAATTAATAGAATGAAATAATGATAGAATAATAGAATTGTAAAATGATAGAATGAAACATTAATAGAACAATAGCCTTATAGTATAATAGAATGATAGAATTATATAATGATAGAATGAAAAAAATATAGAATAATAGAATTGTTGAATAATACAATAGTAGAATTATAGAATAATACAGTAATAGAATTATAGAACGAAAGAATGATAGAATAATAGAATGATAGAATATAAGAATGATAGAAAAATAAATTTATAGAATGATAGAACAATAGATTTATAGAATAATAGAATGATAGAATTATAGAATTGTAGAATAATAGGTTTATAGAATAATGGAATGATATAATTGTAGAATCATAGAATGAAAGAATGATAGAATAGTAGATTTATAGAATGATAAAATGTAAGAATGGTAGATTGAAAGATTGATAGGATGAAAGAATGACAGAAAATTAGATTTAAGGAATAATAGAATTTTAGAATTGCAAAATGATAGAATGAAAGAATCATAGAGTAATAGAACTATAGATTAATTGAATAATAGAATTATACAACTATAGAATGAAAGAATAATAAAGTAATAGATAAATATAGAATAATAGAGTGATATAATTGTATAAGGATAGAATAAAAGAATGATGGAATAATAGAATTATAGATTAATAGATCTATACAACATGATAGAATGAAACAATTATAGCATAATTTAATATTTATAGAATAATAGAATGATAGAATAATATATTTATTTAATATAATAATAGAATGATAAAATAATAGATTTATACAATAATAGAATGTTAGAATTATAAAATGGTAGAAATATAGAATGATAGAAGGAAACAATGATAGAATAATAGAATTGTAGAATACTAGTATAACAGAATAATAGAATGAAAGAAAGGTAGAATAATAGTATGATGGAATTATAAAATGATAGAATGAAGGAACAATAGAGTAGTGGAATTGTAGAATAATAGTATGATATAATGATAAAAATGAAAGAATGATAGGATAATTTAATTGCATAATAATATGATAATAGAATAAAAGAATGATAAAATGAAATATTGATAGAATAATAGATTTATAAAATAATAGAATGATAGAGTAGTAGAACAATACAATAAAGGAATGATAGAATAATATATTTATATAATAATAGAATGATAGATTTATAGAATTATAGATTTATAGATTGATAGATTGATAGAACAATAGATTTATAGAATAATAGAATGATAGAATTGTAGGGTGAAGAATAATAAAACAAAAGAATTGTAGTTCATAATGGAATGATATAATGAAACAATCATAGAATAAAAGATTTATAAAATAGTATAATCCAGTAGAAATATAGAATGATAGAAGGAAACAATGATAGAATAATAGAATTGTGGAATACTAGTATAATAGAATGATAGAATGAAAGAATGGTAGAATAATAGATTTCTAGAATAATAGAATGATGGAATTATAGAATGATAGAATGAAAGAACAATAGATTAATGGAATTGTAGAATAATATTAGTATGGTATTATGATAAAAATTAAAGAATTATCAATTGAATAATAGAATTTCATAATAATATGATAATAGAATAAAAGAATGATAGAATGAAATATTGATAGAATAATAGATTTATAAAATAATAGAATGATAGAATATTAGAATAATGGAATTCTAGAGCAATGAATGAATGAAGAATTTTAATAACATCCACGAGGCCGCAACAACCTATGGGACCCATCAGCCACACACATCCCCTTCAAACGGAACACCAATCACAAAACATCCTCTAAGTTACCTAAACTTCCTTTTTGAGATCTTCCCTTCTGCTATGAAGTTTGATCAGGAGGTTCGCCATACTACCCAACCTTGTCGCTTCAAAGAATGGTAGAATGGTAGAATATTAGAATTGTAGAATAATAGAATTATAGAATGAAAGAATGATAGGATAATAGGTTCATAGAATAATAGAATGATAGAGTTATAGATTAATAGAATGATAGAATGAAACATTAATAGAACAATAGCCTTATAGTATAATAGAATGATAGAATTATATAATAATAGAATTGTTGAATAATATAATGATAGAATAATCTAGACTTAATGAATTGCAAAATGATGAAACTATACAATAATAGAATTGTAAAATAATACAATAATAGAATTATAGAATTATATAATTAAAGAATGATAGAATAATAGATTTATAGATTTATAGAATAATAGAATGATAAAAAGATAGAATAATAGAATGATATAATTATTAACTGATAGAATGATAGAATTATTGAATGATAGAATGAAAGAATGATAGAACAATAGATTTATAAAATAATAGAATGATAGAATAATAGAACTGTAGAATTGTAGAATAATAGATTTATAGAATGATAGACCGAAATAATGATAGAATAAAATATTAATAGAATAATAGAATGATATAATCAAACAATCATAGAATAATAATATTGAGGAATAATAAGATGATAGATTGAAATATTGATAGAAGAATAGATTTATGTAATAATAGAACAATAAAATTATAGAATGATAGAATAATTGAATAATAGAATTGTAGAATAATATGATAATAGAATGATAGAATGAAAGAATGATAGAATAATAGATAAATAGAGAATAATAAATTTATATAATAATAGAATTATAGAATGATAGAATGAAAGAATGATAGAATAATAGAATAATAGAATAATAGAATTGTAGGATAAGAGAGTTATAAAATGATAGAATAATAAATTTAGAGAATAATAGAATGATAGAATTATGGAATGATAGAATGAAAGAATGATAGAATAATTGTTGAATTGCCAAAAGTCATGATTTTAACCTGTGGTGATTTAATTCTACAACTACCATGATTACAAATGGTTCAACTCCCTCAACTAGAAGTATAAAAAGGAGGTTTGGTGCTTTTTGTTTGGGGGTTGGGTTGGTTGGTAATTGTTGTAGAATCGAGTATTGTCTCTAAGGATTATAGATTGATTTGAATTGTGTAATTTATATTCCTAATGTTGTTATATCGAATGTGAATCTATGATATCAATAAATTTACATTGATTTGTGTTGTTGTGTGAAAGTTGTTATTTTGGTTGCTAGATTCTAGTAGTTTGATAACACCCCCAGATCTAGATTGCATTAAGTCAATCAAATCCCAATTTGGGTTGTGTCAAAAAGAAGGAATCCTAAAGAATTTTTTTGTGGGTTCAAATGAGAAATAGAAGATCTACAACTGCAGAGAATTTAGGAGATATGGCACATAGAGAATGAGGGCGAAGAGGAGCACTAAGAGTTAGTGATGTAGAAGTCATAGAGATGCTGGGAGGGATTACAACAAGATTAGATGATATGGAAACAACACAAAGAAGAGGAGTATATGTGTACGACATTAGTGAGGATGAGAATGAAGAACCAGAAATTGAGACAGAAGATGCAGATAGAAATGAACTAGAAAGGAGAATTTTACAAGAAATATCAAGAATCAATAGCAAACCCATATTGGATGCACCAAGTTATCATGGAAATCTAAATCTAGAAGAATTAATTGAATGGATTTCAGAGATGGATAAATATTTTAATTTTGAATCAATAGATGATTTGAAAAGGGTGAAATTTGCTTGCATGAAATTGAAAGGACATGTATCCTTATCGTGTGATCATGTGAAAATAGCAAGGCAAAGAAAGGGTAAGGAGAAAATCAAATTATTGGATAGCATGGTCAAAAAATTGAAGGCTAAATTTCTACCAATCGACTATCAAATAAGTTTGTTCAAGAAACTACAAAATTTGAAGCAAAAGGAAAAGAATGTGCATGAGGATGTAGAGAAGAATTATATAGGTTGGCTATCAATGTTGGACATGTAGATTATGATGCTAAGAAAGTGTCAAGGTATCTTAATGGTTTACATTATTCAATTCAAGATGAAATTAGTATGTTCGAATACAAATTGTAGAATAAGCTTATTAGTATGGTTTGAAGGCAAAAGAAAAATTGATGAGAAAATAAAATAATTTTAGAGGTAGACGTAGATTCTCACATGGAAAAGGACAATCCAGTGGTGGCAGAGGCTATCAAAAACAAACAAAGAGAAACTAACACCTCTCAAACAAGCACCTAGGATAATAAGGGAAGATGAGATTATTCTAGAGAGGAAGAGGAGATTACTCCAGTGGTAGGGGATATTTTGGAAGAGGTAGAGGAAGAGGATTCATGAGTACATGTTACCAATGAGGATTCATGAGTACTTCATCTTGACACTTTTTTGGGGCTTGAAACTTTCATCTTGGCCCTCAAAATGGCAATTTAGTTTTTTTTTCTAGATTTTTAAAAAGTTGCTTTTGTAATAACTCAAAACTCATGTTTCAAATTTAGAATATTAGTTGGCCATTTGTCCTACCTTAGTTTTTGGAAGCTTTTGGGAAAAAATAGGATACTCAAGATATGATTGTAAAATTACCTAAAATGGCAAAATCTGACAATTTTCAAAATATGCCAAAAAAGGTAATTTTGTTTTTGTTTTGTTTTTTTAATTTTTTCTTGGATATAAGAGAGTTTTCTCTCATTGTAGCAGTAGAGTTGAACAATAGAATTTTTTTGTGTTCCAGCTTCCAAATCTTTGGCTCTCATATGTTTAATGGCACAATTCTATTGAGTGTATGTTGTGTGCTGCATCAATTTCCAATGGTTGTTCAGGGTGTGAGGGCCCCCTCGGCAGTCCCCTGAGTATTAGTCTCACCTCCACTCACCCCATTGTTATTAGTCCCAACTCGGCACAAAAATGTAAGCCTGAGGCAAGGCGTGGTGGGCAATGCTGGGCGAAGTTGCAACGCTCCTATCTCTGTAACGCCCCGTTAGGGAACTCTAGAGAACAACACAATTACACTATACAAACAGGACAATTTTTTTTTTAAGAGATAATAAAGTAACATTTAACATATCTATACTAAGTAATGTTCTCCCAGGGTTCCATGGCTGCATTACTAACAGAACTACTATCATGATCTCTCATACATCATATATTAACTAACAACAATAATTCATTCTGTATCTATTGCATTAAATGGATAATCATATACATTCCATGACATCAGATAAATAATCATCCATAACAAATACAACTACAATTTTTCCATACATATGAGGATACAACATAATATTGTTTACATCATCTACTTTCGATTACATTGGATTACAAACATTATGAATAATCTGATACACAAGATAGTACATGAGCATAAATAACTATCTTTATAAACTGGTACATGATCTGAATCTGCTATAGGAGTTACAACCTTCTTGCGCATGAATAATGGCAAGGAAAAACCAATGGAGATAAAGCACATCCACCCGACCATGTGGAACCCTAAGGTCCACCCCCCGTGCTAGGAGATAACATAAGGTCCCAAAACATCATACAGTCAGGTAGACATTTGCCTAATAGGAACGAGGACTCAACATGACTCCATTACAACACATGACAACATCACAAGCAACTCAATATCACTTCCAAAGGCAACACACGACAAATGGGGAGAGTACAACTAGGGAATGCTAGGCTGTAGTAGGGAGAGTGTCATCGCACGGTCCTAACATGGGTTATCCTGACAGCCTCTCACTAGGTGCCGGCCCCCATCTATGGTTATCCTGACAGCCTCTCACTAGGCGCCGGCCCCATTGGGTGACTCATGCAGAATCAACCTTCCTTTCGTGAGGACAAGGAAGTTGATCTTGCCAACCAGGCCTTCTCTACCCATCCTTAGTCTAAACAAGAACTACAGGCATGGGAGAGGAAATCCAATTATCTTGTTAATGTGTAATTTACCCTTTCCCCCCCCAGTTCATTTTTAGGTTTTCACTTAATTAACAACTTTCAATGGGTTATCCTGACAGCCACTTTGGGTGCCGGCCCCACATTGAAAGCCACTCCCCTACCTGCATCTAGAAACCCTAACCATCAAGCAAGATAATTACTATCTTAATGATAAGTAAACATAAATAATGCAAGGCATTTACCTTCTTCAATACAAAACATAATCACAATGACCAACCTTTACATCATTGTCCCAAAACATTCAGTCATCAATCGCATTAACCATAACAACACATATCCAGAGCAAGGTATGGGTCATCTTGCTCTTCAAATCTCAACCATGAACAAAATAGTTTCTCATTATGAATACAAAGATCTCCCCATTACAATACTACACACAAACTTGACATCAACACTTCCTTGAAGGAGATATAAACCCATCATAATATATTCACAACACAGTATGTACATCATCTCACATTATTGTTTACCAAGACCCACATACATGGACAAGAGACATCATGTTCTTACAACATCTTCATTTCAAGACAGCTATGAACATAATACATACAATCAAATCATATTATCCTATACCTTTGGAACCTAAACTTGATAATTTACACATAGACCAACTCGCATGAAAATTCTACTTACAATAAGCGATTCAACTAATCAACTCATTGACAAAATAAATTTTTCTTACAAGAGCAATTCAATCTCTTAGTTATCCTGTTACCTATAAGTTTACTTATAAGGCTAAATTTTCAAGTACATTGTTGTTTAACCTAATTCCAACCTTTCAGTCCAATTTCAGCTTAACAAAATCATTATAAAAGATTTTTACAAAATCAAATCAAACTAGATTAAATTTCATCTACACTAATTATTTTGTCATATCCATTTACATCTAATCATATTAGTAACTAGATTCAAGTTATATCTCCACAAGAATTCATAAAACCTAGGTCTAGTTTAATTAATATTAATTCTATCTATTATATTAAATCAATCATCAATTACATATAAATATAACTGTCAAGCTAAACAAATGCCTAGGTAATATCAATTACAGATGCTTATAGATCAAATACTAATTACAACATTTATAAATTCAAACCCATTTATCAAATTTCTACTAACAACACATAATAGTAAAATCAATGCCAAACTATAGAATAATCATATCGAAACATTTGTATTAATCTATAACCACAGTTCCTTTATTTCATAATTCAATAATCTAATCATATATATATTTATATGATATAGAGATGTATTTATATGTGTGTACCAGATTTGTGTAACAGAATATTCATTGTGTATGTAATTTTGATGTAGTTTGAAAATGGCAATGTAATGATGTCATGATGTACTTATATGAAAGCATTTTAGTTATGTACTTAATTATGTAGATTGTATTATATTATTTCACGACGTGTAATGAATTGTGCTTTGGATTCAGATCAGTTACTGATGAATGTTAAATTATGTTAGTTGAATTGTTAAGTAATGCAGCCTTGAATCCTTAGAGAATATGTTGTAGTTAGTTATATTAACATTATTTGTTATCTTAAACATTTAAAAAAAAATTTCCTGTTTCAAATAGCATGAATGTGTATTTCTTTAAGGTGTTCAAGGTGGGCGTTACAATAATAGAATGATAGAATATTAGAAAAATAGAATTCTAGAGTAGTGAATGAATGAAAGAATGAATGAATGAAGAATTTTAATAATGTCCATGAGGCCACAGCAGCCTATGGGACCCATCAGCTGCGCACATCCTCTTCAAATAGAACAGTAGCGACAAAACATCGTCTAAGTTGCCTGAACTTCCTTCTTGAGATCTTCCGTTTTGCTGTGAAGTTTGATCACAAGGTTCACCGTACTACCTAGCCTTGTTGCTTCAAAGAATGGTAGAATATTAGAATTGTAGAATAATAGAATTATAGAATGAAAGAATGATAGGATAATAGGTTCATAAAATTAGAGAATGATAGAGTTTTAGATTAATAGAATGAATAATGATAGAATAATAGAATTGTAGAATGATAGAATGAAACAAAAATAGAGTAATAGGCTTATAGTATAATAGAATGATAGAATGAAAAAATCATAGAATAATAGAATTGTTGAATAATATAATGATAGAATAATCTAGACTTAATAAATTACAAAATGATGGAACTACACAATAATAGAATTGTAAAATAATACAAAAATAGAATTATAGAATTATATAATTAAAGAATGATAGAATTATAGATTTATAGAATAATAGAATGATAAAATTATAGAATAATAGAATGATATAATTATTAACTGATAGAATTATTGAATGATAGGATGAAAGAATGATAGAACAATAGATTTATAAAATAATAGAATGATAGAATAATTGAAGTATAGAATTGTAGAATAATAGATTTATAGAATGATAGACCAAAATAATGATAAAATAAAATATTAATAGAATAATAGAATAATAAAATCAAACAATGATAGAATAATAAAATTAAGGAATAATAAGATGATAGAATGAAATATTGATAGAAGAATAGATTTATGTAATAATAGAACAATAAAATTATAGAATGACAGAATAAAAATTGATAGAATAATTGAATAATAGAATTGTAGAATGATATGATAATAGAATGATAGAATGATAGAATAATAGATAAATAGAGAAAAATAAATTTATATAATAATAAAATTATAGAATGATAGAATGAAAGAATGATATAATAATAGAATAATATAATTGTAGGATAAGAGAGTTATAAATAGATAGAATAATGAATTTAGAGAATAATAGAATGATAGAATTATGGAATGATAGAATGAAAGAATGATAGAATAATTGTTGAACTGCCAAAAGTCATGATTTCAACCTGTGGTGATTTAATTCTACAACTACCATGATTACAAATGGTTCAACTCCCTCAACTAGAAGTATAAAAAGGAGGTTGGTGCTTTTTGTTTGGGGGTTGGGTTGGTTGGTGATTGTTGTAGAAGAGAGTATTGTCTCTAAGGATTATAGATTGATTTGAATTGTGTAATTTATATTCCTAATGTTGTTATATCGAATGTGAATCTATGATATCAATAAATTTACATCAATTTGTGTTGTTGTGTGAAAGTTGTTATTTTGGTTGCTAGATTATGGTAGTTTGATAACACCCACCGATTGAGACTGCATTAAGTGACATCAAAGCCCAATTTGGGTTGTGTCAAAAAGAAGGAATCCTAAATAATTTTGTTGTGGGTTCAAATGAGAAATAGAAGCCATACAACTGTAGAGAATTCATGAGACATGGCACATAGATGATGAGGGAGAAGAGAAGCACTAAGAGTTAGTGATGTAGAAGTCATAGAGATGCTTGGAGGGATTACAACGAGATTAGATGATATGGAAGCAATACAAAGAAGAGGAGTATATGTGGATGACATTAGTGAGGATGAGAATGAAGAACCAGAAATTGAGATAGAAGATGCAGATAGAAATGAACTAGAAAGAAGATTAAAACAAGCAATATCAAGAATCAATAGAAAACCCACATTGGATGCACCAAGTTATCATGGAAATCTAAATCTAGAAGAATTAATTGAATGGATTTCAGAGATTGATAAATATTTTTATTTTGAATCAATAGATGATCTGAAAAGGGTGAAATTTGCTTGCATGAAATTGAAAGGACATGTGTCCTTATGGTGGGATCATGTGAAAATAGAAAGGCAAAGAAAGGGTAAGGAGAAAATCAAATTGTTGGATAGAATGGTCAAAAAATTGAAGGCTAAATTTCTACCAACCGACTATCAAATAAGTTTGTTCAAGAAAGTACAAAATTTGAAGCAAAAGGAAAAGAATGTGCATGAGGATGTACAGAAGAATTATATAGGTTGGATATCAATGTTGGACATGTAGATTATGATGCTGAGAAAGTGTCAAGGTATCTTAATGGTTTACATTATTCAATTCAAGATGAAATTAGTATGTTCAAATACAAATTGTAGAATAAGCTTATTAGTATGCTTTGAAGGCAAAAGAAAAATTGGTGAGAAAATAAAATAATTTTAGAGGTAGAGGTAGATTCTCACGTGGATGAGGACAATCCAGTGGTGGTAGAGGCTATCAAAAAAAACAAGGAGAAACCAACACCTCTCAAACAAGCACCTAGGATAATAAGGGAAGAGGAGATTATTCCAAAGATAGGGAATATTTTATTGGAAAGAGACACTATGTGACTACATGAGTGTTGTCATTGATGGCAACAAAGTCCATCCCACACATCTACAGCACATGATATGCCTATACCAGAAGTCATATTGAAGAGTGTCTTGGTCGGGTGAGCAAGAAGAGCATGCAGCAAGGTTCGACAATCAAGTCTGGATCTATCAGAATATGTATCTCAGCAAAGTATGGACTTGGGGAAGTTAAGAGGAGTACCATTACTACTACATTCTAGAGATTGAGCCTCCGGTGATGAAAGAATGAAAAGGTATGAGCATCCAAGTGTTGGGTTCCTGAGAGCTAGAGTAAATAGAGGAAGAACTGACTAACAGAGTATTAGACCTTTATCTAGATGAAAATTAATGCTGATGAAGTTTCTTAAGGGATCATTCATGGTAGGCTGACATGATTAATGAATTCTATAACTATCTTTTTGATACGCATCACTTAGTAAGCATGGATTCAGCCAACAGACCAGAGTTTGGGGAAATCATGAGTATTTTGGATGCTGACTATAAAGATGTTGAAATCCTTGGTACGGATATATATACCACGTGGATTTTGGTATGAAGGTGTGTGTGGTGTGTAGTGAAGTGTGAAGAAAAGTAGAGAGCAATGTGAAAGTAGTAATACAGCCGGTATGTGACAAGACATCAGCACTAAAGAAGAGGAAGAATGAAGTGCAGTAGATCAGTATATTGGGCCTAATCGGAACTGAACATCAACATTAGTGGATGCTTCTCATTAGTTCAAACACCTGGTTACATTCTATATACCTTGTAGACAGTGAGTCTCTTGTAGGCAGTGAGCCTCTTGTGAGCAGTGTGCAAGGGTAGTGAGCCCTAATTGGCAAGTGCCATTTTATACTTCTTATTCTTTTAACAGAGAATACAATCTTGGGTTAGTCACCCCATGGTTTTTCCCTTAAGCAAGTTTTCCACGTAAAAATCCTTGTGTTATGTGTGTTGATTTCTTTTCTTCTCTCATGATTATGTATGGTTATATGTTTTGATGCTACACTAACTATTAAAGAAGAAAAGAAAGTTGAATATTTAAGATAACTAATTCACCCCCTCTTAGTTATTTGCCTTGTTTCCAACAATTGGTATCAGAGCCAAGTTCCTCCAAATAGAGCCTAACAGCTTGAGGAAGATCTGGGAATCTCAATGGATATGTATGGTATGAGGGAACAACTTCAGTCTGCCTTAGATGATCTCAAGTAATCTCACCTGAAGTCAATGAATTGAGGGAAAGACTCAAACAAGATGATGACTTCATAAATGAACTAAAAGGAAAACTAAGTATCTCTATGAAAAAGAGAAAGGAACTACTTCAGCAATTAGCAAATCAAGGTGAAGCCAATAATACAAATAAAGATCTGAATGAGAAAACAAGTTATGTGAGAAGCTGTCAAAAGAAGTCATTGTGATAAGACATGAAATGGAATCAGGGGTTATGAAATTCACCCAAGAAATTGAAGAGAAAAGAAAAATTGAAGATAATCTAAGACAATCTCTCAAAGAAAAGTTAGAAGACTACCACAAAATGGATAGAATAATTAGGCATCTAGAATCTGATCTTGAAGAAGGTAGAGACAATGAAGAACAACTTGAGAATCAGATAGACACTCTTAAAAGGGATCTTCAAACAACAAATGAATACAAAGAGAAATTCAAGATAAGCTCTGCTCAACTTGAAGTTCTTCTTGAAAGCCAAAAGAGGGTAGATGACAAGCATGGCTTGGGATATGAAAAAGGTGAAATCTCTGGATCTGGTTAGAAGAACTCTGGATCAAGAAATCCAAGGAACAGGTCTAGAAGACCTCTGGTAAGGCAACCAAATGCTAAAAGATTTCCATCCTTCAATGGATACTACTACAATTGTAATAACTTCGGTCATAAAGTAAATCAATGCAGAAGAAGAATGAATCAGACTAACTCATCCTTCTCTAGTCAGTGTTTCAACTGCAAAAGGTATGGTCACAAATCTCATGAATGTAGAAATATGCAAATAAACAATTCTTTCAATGGTAGATGCTTTGCATGCAATAGAATGGGACATATGGCTAATCAATGTAGATCAAGAGGATATCAGCCAAATATGCAAAGAAATGTTATCTACTATAACTGTAATAGATCCGGTCATATTACCAAATTCTGCAGAAGCAAGAATCAGGATAAAAAGGGTCTGGTGCATCAAAATCAAGACAAAGGGAAAAGAAAAGGGAATGTGGATGAAGTTCAAAGGGAGATGAACAAGATTTGGGTGAAGAGAAGTACATAAAATGTTGGAGATGAATCCACACCAAAATCTGGTGCTGATATTCCTTTCAGAAACTAAATAGATGAGCTCTGGCTCAAGGGGAGTCACAAAGGAAAACAAATTCCCCCAGCCAGTCAATAAGTGCTTGAAATTAGTACATGGAAAGTTGCGAAGAAAAGGGTTTTCAGAGAAATATCTAATAAAGCCTTGGTAAAAATACGGAAGATCCGCAAGAAGTTTTGAAGAGGTTAATCATCCAAGTTTGATCCGGTTCAATAGTCATCCGGTAAAAGTAGGATTCCCACAGTTAGATCCAGTATGATTTAAAATTCAAATATATTGATCTGTGGATAAATGGAATGATTGGAGAAAGGGAGATAAATTGTCATTTATCACCAAGAACCATTCTAAGTGCATCTCAGTGATCCAGAAAGATCTCTCTCAAAACAAGGAGAACAAGGCAACCAGAATGACTTAAGTTATGCATTTATTGCAATGTGGAATTAGGGTTTGCACATAAATATAAGGGTTATTTTTTTCATCATTTGCACATTTGCATTTGAGAAGAAGAAAGAAGGAGCTCTGCAACAAGATTGCCTCAAACCTCTCGAAGATCAACTGCAGAAATCAATTCAACTAGTAATCTTATCTAGCTCATATCGTGAACCCTAGAAGCCTAAAAAGGTATTTTCACACTTCAATATCTCTCTCTGAATCTTTTGAAAGATGGCTACATTGAATGTTGTTAAAATCACTGATAGTCCGTGCCCTAAGTTTAAGAAACATCCTTACAAATCTCTAGAAGTGGATCCCTTAGGTGCCTTTTTTAGCATTCCGCATGGGGTTTTGCATGTAGAAGATGTTAGGGCATACATTCATGCAAACATTGAGGAATTTGGGGAATCTAAACTGATGGATATCTAGCACAAGTAGTTAATAGATGAATCATTTGAACTCAAACATCAGTACAAGGGCATCCGGGATAAGCATTTTGGACATTGCATCCATTTCCCCTGTTTTGTAGAAGATGAATGGGTTTGATATGTTCTGAGTAGAATGCATGACAATTTCATGTGGTTGATGAGGCCATTTAAGATCACAAAATATGCCATTAGGGAAATAACCAGATTCCACTCATTCGGTGGGTTGCCTACTCTCAAATTGGTCAAGAACCAAACTGTAAGTGAGGCTACCGGATCAAAATTTGACAAGAGAGCAATGACAATAGAAGATATCACTGATCTGGATATCAAGTTTGCCTCTATGGTAATAGGTTATAAAATATATCACTCCAGGAGGGAGAATTCTGTGTTTGGAACATCAATATACACTGCCTATCAGATGCTGAGGGAAAATGCTGATTATGATCTTTGTGAGCTTCTTCTGAGCCAACTATTAGAAAATTTGTAGAAAATAAAGAAGGATAAGAAGAATTCATTTAAGTTTGGTGGCTTGATACCATGTCTATTCTTCTACTATATGAATGAGCTACCTAGATCCAGTGGTTGGGTATGGCAAAATGACAAACTAGTTGCCATACAGATCAGAGATTATATGTATGGGATTGGTGATGCCAAGGCTCAAAGCACAGCTCTCTGGGGATACTTAAAAAATTTCTAAAGTATGATGCAAGCTAGAGAAAGAATTCCCCAATCCATGGTTGAAAAATACAAGGATATAGTGTGCTTTATGGTAGACACTGATCAATGCGTAATGGAGGCAGTGGAGCCAAGGACAGTCTGGATTATGCCAATGGGGTATGAGGTGGATGAGAAAATTCTGGAACTGCATGTCCAATACCTACTAAGTCAGCCTAAGGACCCTGAGGTAGTAAGGTTTGTAACCTATGAAGAATTGATTGTGAAAATTCATGTTGAACTAAGACAACCAGAGATGAAAAGAAAAGTGAGAAGAGAAGTAGAGGAAGTTGCCAAAAGATATGGCATTTCAAAAGAAGCACTCAATGAAAATAGAGAAAAACTATAAAGAGTAGAGAAAGAGAGACAAGATGCAGAAAAAGAAAGTGATCTGGTGCAAGCCCCCTCCCAGACCAAATCCTCCAAGAGCTCTACACCTGCCACCTCTAAGAGCCAAAAAGCATCAAAACCGGAAGCCCAGACATCCGGAAAGGGAGAGAAGAGAACAAAGAAAAAGGCCACAAGGTCATTCACCAATCAAAAGGATGATGAAGAGACAAAAATTGATGAGGAGGTCAAGAAAATGAAGAAGAAGAAGAAAACATCTGGTGAACCTTCTACTAGTCATAGCAAGGAAGAAGAAGTAGAAGAATTTGTTGAAAGGCCTGCACTCTCCATTGATGATGTCGTCAAGGCAGTTACAGTGGATGGGAATCTACAACCAATGACACAATTCTATGATGAGTATAGTGATGCAGACAAAAGGATCTTGGAAGAAGTTACAGTTAAGTACTTAAACATATATAATAAAGCATTCTTTGAAATCATTTCTCTAATTCCCAAAAGTTTAGAGAAAGTACTTGAACTTAGAAAAGACAATGCCAAGGAAAAGGATATGGAGATCCGGGAACAAATAGCTATTCAACTCTATCCTTCCATCACTCCAAAACAAATGAACATGATCTTCAAGGATTGCAAGAATGGGTTCCGAAGCAAAGCTAGAATGAACAAGCTTATGCTCGGAGAGACTGATCAGGTGGCAAAAGAGACTGAAGACATCCTCCAGAATGCCTATAAAAGATTCAATCTCCTTATTATAGAGGACATAAGTGATGAACCTTCTACCATGGATGTTGAAGGATTAAGTACATCTAAAGAAGATTCTACTAAGAAAATTGTAGAAGAGACAAAGGAGATAAGTGAAGAGAAGACTAAGGACTTGTATTCCTCTGTTCCAGAAGAGGAAGTCCATGAAGAAGTAAACATCTCTCTTTTGGATCCCCCAGTAGACTTCAGAATTGAAGGAGAAGAAAGAAAAGAAGACAGAATCAGTCAAGAACAAGAGAAAAAGGGAAGAGAAGAAGAACAAACAGAGAAGATCTCTGATGACACCTCTGAGGCTGTATAAGAAAAGAAGTCACTGGTAAGAGACACTGCAGAAGCAGTGAAGAATTTCTTAACCAAGGAAATGATGTAGATTGATGAACTAGAATTGTTCCACGTTCCACTCACTTTTGATTCCCTCTCCCTGGTTCAAACAATGAAGATAGCATCCTTTGCCCATGCAAAGGCAAAAGAAAAACTTCTGAAGTCTCACATGGAAGATTCTGAGATGATAGAGATTGCTTCTGGTATGCTAGAGAAGATCATGCCATCCTTCCAAAAGGATTCTTTGGCCTCTCCATCCGGTAATGTTAAATCTTTGATAAACTCTGTCAACACTCATTTTGATTCCTTAGAGAAATCGGCAGACGAAAACGTCTGGAAAGAGTTTTTGGGTAAGAGATTCTCTGAAGTATAAGGGATCATAGAAAATGATAGGAGAAATCTGAATATTGGGATAAAGAGCTTAGAAAATGCTCTTAAAGATGGCAGAGATTTATAAAAATTTTGTCTATCCTGGTCCACTATGACAACAGACATTACCAAGAAGGTGGAAGAACAAGAGAGCAAACTATCAAGTTCATCTCAAAATTTTGATCCTCTCACCTCTTCCATAATAAATCAAGAGTGTCAGACTATTGCAACTATAAATGAAATAAAAAAGGTTGAGAAAGAGAAGAAGAATAGAATAAGCAGGCTATGTGAACAAAGAGCGATAATTATCCCTAAGTTAGAGGCAAGCATGAGGCCATAACTGATGCCCAGACCATAGCCCAGACCAATGATCCGATAGACTTAAAGATGGCAGAAGCTTTTGCATTTTTGTTAAGTGGTCACATCTCAATTTTGGACAGGATGAAGTAGAGTTGGGCAACAAAATTTGTCCAATTGAAAACCACTTTTGTGGATATACTTAAGTATATGTAAGTATAACTTGTATATATACTTATGCTGCTATGTATAGGTTAAATTTTGCAATTTTTGGTGTGCGAATTTGGTGCAGGAGCACCTTCTCTATGGTGCAGGAATCATGTTTTGTTTATGTTTTCAATAAGGCTTTTTAAGCCACATCATTTTTGTAATAGGGTTTTCATGTCAATTTGGTCAGTAGACCTATGTAGACCATGTTTGGTCAAGTTTGATGTAATAACACAATGAAAACATGTAGTTTTCTTGTGAGAGGAGAAACCCAACAGCTAACTATTTTTCAAATCAGTTTGTACAGTTGGGAGGAATGATAATTGATGTTTTCTATCCTTATATAGGTGAAGAAGCAAGATGTAATGACAGAGAAGCATGCATGAATGAATATTTAGATTCTTGATGTGTTGAAACATTGTTCTTTCTAAGTAACTCTTTGTAACAGTCTTTCTGTACGATTTGTATGGTTAGTTGATCATCTGAAACTGATTAGGAGATGTTCAAGCATTGAAGTAGTTTCCATTTGATAGTAGTCTGGTGTCTTAAAGTGTTGTAGTTTTCGAGATCTTGTTCCTTTTGCAAAGACTGGTCTGAAAACCTAGAAACTAGGGTTCTGTGAATAAATGGACTATATCTCCTCTATCCAGTGAAAGCAATATTCTCATTTTTAGTGTGATGGAGGAATATAGTGTAAGTTTTGTGTTTTCTGTTATTTTGGGTCAACATCTGGGGATCCAAGGAGTTTGGGCATGAGTTGACTAGGCATCTCTATGTGACTAGTCATTGAAGAAGTGTTGTGGCCAAATTAATGGTTGATCAAGCATTTGCTGAGGATTTTAGACCCCTTTCCATTTTGTTGAGTTTTGTTCTGTATACTGGTTTGATGTCTGCGTAGTTGCAGAGTAACCAAAGTGTCATCGGCATGAAATAGCCCTCGGGGAAGCTTTTGGAAGTTACATCGATCAATGGTGTTGGGCTGATAAGAGGTGTATCAGTGGAGAATTGTTTGATTCTCACCGAAGGTAATATCTGTTGGTATATCGGTGAAGGGATTTAAGACCTCACTGACATTGGAAGTCACACCGATGATAGGTTGTATCAGTGTATTGGCATACCTTGGTAAGTGTTTGCTGACGAAGGAGGTCTCACTGATGAGTCAGGTGATAGCCTAGCGAAGTCAAAGGTATCGGCATATCGGCCAATGTTCCCAAGCATTTGCCGATGATTGAAGTCTTGCCGACGGATGTGTTCGAAGGTGACATCGGGGTGATTGGTGTATCAGTGGAATGGGTTTTGAGTTGGCCGACGGTGTTGAGTCTTGCTGATAGGTGAGAAACATAGGATCATCCATTAGAGAGAGTTAAGAGATCAGCCAGAGAAGTTGCAAGGTGGCCGACGGGGTATGTTTGGCCGATAAGAACATATCGCCAACACATAAGTCACTCTCTCACCGATTAGTTTGTTGATCAAGCCTACGCTTCGACTATACACTCTGCATCAAGATTCCACCCTTTGCCATTGATGTCAAAGGGGGAGTGAGGAGCAGTGAAAAATGTGAAATCTAGCTAAGGGCGAGCTCCAGAAAAGTGTACATAAGAACAGAGCATTAGCCAATGGGGAGTGTGTTATGACACTTAGTCATTTTTCACTAAGTGTTGCCATCAATGCCAAAGGGGGAGATTGTTGGCAAGAGACACTATGTGGCTTCATGAGTGTTGTCATTGATGGTAGTAAAGTCCATCCCACACATTTGCAGCACATGATATGCCTATATTAGAAGTCAAATTGAGGAGTATCTTGGTCCAGTGAGCAAGAATAGAGCATGCAACAAGGTCTGACAATCAGGTCCAGATTTATCAAAGGATGTATCTCAACAAAGTACAGACTTAGGGAAGTTAAGAGGAGTACCATTACTGCTACATTCCAAAGATTGAGCCTCCGGTGATGAAAGAATGAAAAGGTATGAGCATCCAAGTGTTGGGTTCCTGACAGGTAGAGTAAATAGAGGAAGAACTGACCGGCAGAGTATCAGACGTTTATCTAAATGAGAAATTGATGGTGATCAAGTTTCTTAAGGGATCATTCATGGTGGGCTGACATGATTAATGACTTCTATAACTATCTTTTTGATACACATCACTTAGTAAGCATGGATTTAGCTGACAAACCAGAGTTTGGGAAAATCTTGAGTCTTTCAGATGCTGACTAGAAAGATGATGAAATCCTTGGTGCGGATATATATACCAGATGGATTTTGGTATGAAGATGTGTGTGGTGTGTAGTGAAGTGTGAAGAAAATCAGAGAGCAATGTGAAAGCAGCAATACAGGTCCGGTACGTGACAAGACAACAACACTAAAGAAGAGGAAGAATGAAGTGCAATAGATCATTATATTGAGCCTAACTGGAACTGAACCTCAACATATGTGGATGCTTCTCATTAGTTCAAACACCTGGTTACATTCTATATACCTTGTAGATAGTGAGTCTCTTGTAGGCAGTGAGCCTCTTGTGAGTAGTGTCCTCGGGCAGTGAGCCCTAATTGGCAAGTGCCATTTTATACCTCTTATTCTTTTAACAGAGAATACAATCTTGGGTTAGTCACCCCATGGTTTTTCCTTTAACCAGGTTTTCCATGTAAAAATCCTTGTGTTATGTGTGTTGATTTCCTTTCTGCTCTCATGATTATGTATGGTTATATGTTTTGATGCTGCATTAATTGTTATAGAAGAAAAGGAAGTTGAATATTTAAGATAACTGATTCACCCCGCCTCTCAGTTATCTGCCTTATTTCCAACATATTTTGGAAGAGGTAGAGGAAGAGGATTCATCAGTACATGTTACCAATGAGGATTCATGAGTACTTTGTCTTGGCACTTTTTCGGGGCTTGAAACTTTCATCTTGGCCCTCAAAATGACAATTTGGTTTTTTTTTTCTAGATTTTAAAAAGTTGCTTTTGTAATAACTCGAAACTCATGTTTCAAATTTATAATATTAGTTGGCTTTTCATCCTACCTTAGTTTTTGGAAGCTTTTGGGAAAAAATAGGATTTTCAAGATATGATTCTAAAATACCTAAAATGGCAAAATCTGACAATTGTCGAAATCCACTAAAAAAGATAATTTTTTGTATTTTTTTGTATTTTTTTGGATATAAGAGAGATTTTTCTCATTGTAGCAGTAGAGTTGATGAATAGATTTTTTTTGTGTTCCAGCTTCCAAATCTTTGGCTCTCATATGTTTAATGGCACAATTCTATTGAGTGTATTTTGTGTGCTACATCAATTTCTAATGGTTTTTCAGGGTGTGTGGGCCCCCTCGGTAGTCCCATGAGGATTAGTCTTGCCTTCGCTCGCCCCACCGTTATTAGTCCCAACTCGGTACAAAAATGTAAACCCCAGGCAAGTCACGGTGGGCAACGCTGGGCGGAGTTACAACGCTCCCTTCTCTCTTAGGCGGCAGGGCTAGGGGATACCTTTGGATATATATATATATATATGTTTTTTTTAAAAATTACTATAAGTAGGTTGTTAAAATTAGAGATGACACTAATTAGAAATTTTAAAAAAATATATCAAAACACATCCAATTTTTTTCAAAGTTATATGGTGGACTAGAAGAAAGAGTCCTCTCCAAAAGGGTATATTTGGTTTTGTGAAAATGATAAAAAATAATACAAAAGTTGAGGTGGAATGAAAACTATCAGATTCTGTAAAGTCTGACTTTAAAATGATATTACAAAGAAAATATGCATTGAAAAATGTTTCTTTTTCCTCCATGCACTAGATATTGAACTCCTCTATTTGGAAAAAAAAAAATTAGGGAAAAATAAGATTGTTTGCTCTTTTTTTGTGACACGGACTCAAAGTCACTTTTCCTGAAATTTTCAGCAATTCAAAATTTGCTCTTAAATTTAAAAAAAAATGTCAAAGTAATTTTTTTAATTTTTTTTAAAATTACAAGAATAAAATTTATCAAGAGATCTACATTTCATTAGATTACATTATTTTAAAATTCAAAACATAAATGCCAATTTTATGAGGTTGAAGTTCATAATTTTTTTGTTGTTGGCTGATTCCTTTATAAAGTGTGATAGGTTTGTGCTTTTACCCTAATAGAATTGTAAAATAATTCAATAATAGAATAATAGAATTAAAGAACGATAGAATAATAGATTTATAGAATAATAGAGTGATAGAATGAGATAATGATTGAATAATAGAATTGTAGAATGATAGAATGAAAGAATGATAGAAGAATAAAATTGTAGAATAATATAGTTATAGAATAATAAAATGAAAATATTATAGAATAAAACATTTATAAAATAATAGAATGATAGAAATGTAGAATAAGAGAATAATAGATTAATATAATAACAATAGAATGATAAAATTATAAAATGATAGATTGAAAGAATGATAGAATAATATAATTATAGATTAATAGAATGTGTGAATTATAAAATGATAGAATGAAAGAATGATAAAGTAATAGAATTTTGAAAAAATATAATAATAGAATGATTGAATGAAGGAATGATATAGTAATAGATTTATAGAATAATAGAATCATAGAATAATAAAATGATAGAATAATAGAATGATAAGATTATATAATGATAAAATGGAAGAATGTTAGAAAATAGAATTGTAGAATGATAGAATGAAAAATGTTGGAATAATTTAATAAAATAGTTATAGAATGATGGAACTATAGACTTGAATATAGCTATAAAATAATACAATACGTGAATCAAAGAAAGATAGAATAATAGATTTATAGAATAACAAAATGATAGAATTATAGAATGATATAATAATAGGTTTATAGAATAATAAAATGATATAATTATAGAATCATAGAATGAAAGAATTGTAGAAAAATAGAATTATAAAATAATACAATAATAGAACTACACAAGGAAAGAATGATAGAATAATAGAATGATTGAATATAAGAATGATAGAACAATAAATTTATAGAATAATAGAATGATAGAATTACATAATGGTATAATAGTAGAATGAAAGAATGATAGAATGAAAGAGTGATAGAATGAAAGAATGATAGAAAATAGATTTAAGGAAAAATACAATTTTAGAATTGGAAAATGATAGAATGAAAGAATTGTAGAGTAATCGAATAATAGAATTATACAATGATAGAATGAAAGAATGACAGAGTAAGAGATTAATAGAATAATAGAGTGATAGAATTGTATAAGAATAGAATAAAAGAATCATGGATTATTAGAATTGTAGATTAATAGATCTATACAACATGATAGAATGAAACAAAATTATAGAATAATTTAATATTTATAGGATAATAGAATGATAGAATAATAGATTTATATAATAATAGAATGATAGAATTATAAATGACAAAATGAATGAATGATAGACTAATATAATTATAGAATAATAGATTTATACGATAATAGAATGTTAGAATTATAAAATGGTAGAATAAAAGAATGACAGAGTAATAGAACTTTAGATTAATAGAATAATATAATTATACGATGATACAATAAAGGAATGATAGAATACTAGATTTATAGAATAATATAATGGTAGAAATAAAGAATGATAGAAGGAAACAACAATAAAATAATAGAATTGTAGAATACTAGTATAACAAAATAATAAAATGATAGAATGAAAGAATGGTAGAATAATAGATTTCTATAATAATAGAATGATAGAATTATATAATGATAGAATGAAGGAACAATAGAGTAATGAAATTGTTGAATAATAGTATGATATAATGATAAAAATGAAAGAATGATAGAATAGTAGAATAATAGAATTGTAGAGTAATAGAATTCTAGAATGATAGAATGAAAGAATGGTAGAATACTAGAATTGTAGAATAATAGAATTATAGAAGAAAGAATGATAGAATTATAGATTCATAGAATAATCGAATGAGAGTTATAGATTAATAGAATGAAATAATGATAGAATAATAGAATTGTAAAATGATAGAATGAAACATTAATAGAACAATAGCCTTATAGTACAATAGAATGATAGAATTATATAATGATAGAATGAAAAAATTATAGAGTAATAGAATTGTTGAATAATACAATAATAGAATTATAGAATAATAGAATAATAGAATGAAAGAATGAAAGAATGATAGAATAATAGAATGATAGAATAATAGAATGATAGAATGATAGAATATAAGAATGATAGAATAAAAGATTTATAGAATGATAGAACAATAGATTTATAGAATGATAGGACAATAGATTTATAGAATAATAGAATTATAGAATGGTAGAATAATAGGTTTATAGAATAATAGAATGATATAATTGTAGAATCATAGAATGAAAGAATGATAGAATAGTCGATTTATAGAATGATTAAATCTAAGAATGATAGAATGAAAGAGTGATAGGATGAAAGAATGATAGAAATATAGATTTAAGGAATAATAGAATTTTATAATTGCAAAATGATAGAATGAAAGAATTGTAAGAGTAATAGAACTATATATTAATTGAATAATAGAATTATACAATGATAGAACGAAAGAATAATAAAGTAATAGATAAATATAGAATAATGGAGTGATATAATTGTATAAGGATAGAATAAAAGAATGATGGAATAATAGAATTATAGATTAATAGATCTATACAACATGATAGAATGAAACAATTATAGCATAATTTAATATTTATAGAATAATAGAATGATAGAATAATAGATTTATTTAATATAATAATAGAATGATAAAATAATAGATTTATACAATAATAGAATGTTAGAATTATAAAATGGTAGAATAAAAGAACGATAGATTAATAAGACTTTAGAATAATATACAATGATAGAATAAAGGAATGATAGAATAATATATTTATAGAATAATATAATGGTAGAAATATAGAATGATGAAAGGAAACAATGATAGAATAATAGAATTGTAGAATACTAGTATAATAGAATAATAGAATTGTAGAATACTAGTATAATAGAATAATAGAATGAAAGAAAGGTAGAATAATAGAATGATGGAATTATAGAATGATTGAATGAAGGAACAATAGAGTAATGGAATTGTAGAATAATAGTATGATATAATGATAAAAATGAAAGAATGATAGGATAATATAATTGCATAATAATATGATAATAGAATAAAAGAATGATAGAATGAAATATTGATAGAATAATAGATTTATAAAATAATAGAATGATAGATTAGTAGAACAATACAATAAAGGAATGATATAATAAAGGAATGATAGAATAATAGATTTATATAATAATAGAATTATAGATTTATAGAATTATAGTATTATAGAATTATAGATTGATAGAACAATAGATTTATAGAATAATAGAATGATAGAATTGTAGGGTGAAGAATAATAAAACAAAAGAATTGTAGTTAATAATAGAATGATAGAATGAAACAATCATAGAATAAAAGATTTATAAAATAATATAATCCAATAGAAATATAGAATGATAGAAGGAAACAATGATAGAATAATAGAATTGTGGAATACTAGTATAATAGAATGATAGAATGAAAGAATGGTAGAATAATAGATTTCTAGAATAATAGAATGATGGAATTATAGAATGATAGAATGAAAGAACAATAGAGTAATGGAATTGTAGAATAATATTAGTATGGTATTATGATAAAAATGAAAGAATGATCAATTGAATAATATAATTTCATAATAATATGATAATAGAATAAAAGAATGATAGAATGAAATATTGATAGAATAATAGATTTATAAAATAATAGAATGATAGAATATTAGAATAATATAATTCTAGAGCAATGAATGAATGAATGAATGAAGAATTTTAATAACGTCCACAAGGCCACAGTAGCCTATCGGACCCATCAGCCGCGCACATCCCCTTCAAATAGAACAACAACCACAAAACATCCTCTAAGTTGCCTAAACTTCCTTCTTGAGATCTTCCCTTTTGCTGTGAAGTTTGATCCCGAGGTTCACTGATGCAAAGTGGCATAAGGGAAGCAACAAAACAAGGTTTACTATTCTCCTTTGCCCACTCACCTACTTCACCTAGCCTTCAACCAACCACAGGCACATCCAAGGGTGTATGAAGGGTTTGATATCCAGGTTATAACTCAACCCTCAAGGCTTCTCCCACACCTTAAGACAGGTCAATAAACACTTTTCTTGCAGTTGGTTTGATTCCCAACTTCCTACAACTCTCCAACCTCTACTTTGACTAGTAAGGCTACTAGCCCTCCAAACCTAGTTTTCTCCACACAACTTGACAAAACCCCAAATGATTAGGCAAGTAAATGATGGATTTGGATACCCTTTAAGGGACTCTTTCAAACTTCCAAACCTCCAGTTCCCACTCTACTCCAGCAATTCAGAACACCTACTAGGTCTCTAGGCCTAATTGATCAGTTTAGGGCTAGGTTACAAAGCAAGTGGTCAAATTTGGATTCATAGATTAGGGACAAGAATTTGGAACACCTCTACCACATCTGAACAACTCAAAACCACCATTCATTCACTCACCCTATCAGGATTTTGTCATCTACAACAGCAAATGGCATAAATTTGGTCAAATACATGGTAATACTTGACCTAGGGCATCACTTTAAAAATCAAAAACAATCTTTCCCAGCCAAATGCTTCTAGAATCATGTAATGTACAACCCTAGCTTGCATTTCACCAATTTTCAAGAGATTTTACCGGTTGGAATGCATTCTAGGGCCGGATTTATATGACAAACCCTAGAAAATAGGGTTTTAGACCAGTTTTAAAACAAAATACAATAACTTTTCACTCTGACCACTTCAAGACCTCAAGCCTATTGTATTCAAACCTTGACTCAGTTTAGTTTTAGAAAAACAACATTTTCTCACCTGGCCAATTCGTACAGGCCGTACACAGCAAGAAAAACAAGGAGAAACTAACTATTTTTATTGTTTCAATGCCCAAAACTTCATATAGGAACTTCTCTGCCATACAGGAGTGAGAAAACAACATTATAGACTGATCCAAGTCAGTGTGCAACTTCTCCAAATAGTTTTAACTGCCAAAATGGAGTTGCAACCGGTCAATGTGTCATTGACACTATTGACAACACTAGACACTATGGCATTTTGTTTTAGCACAAAGACACCGATTGGTTTCACTTGTCCAATGGAGTCTTAACAACTATCCTACTCTCCTAAACATGACAAAACATAAAACTAGCCAATAGACTCAAAGAAAACATCATTAGACCTATTAGGCCTAATTGACTCAACAAGGGTCCAAATGGACTAAGCATGATTGAGGTTTATATGATTACCCCAATCATCTTGACCATACAGAGTGGACCATACAATCATGGCTAAAGGTCTTATTACAAACATACATTGAAAAAAACCATGACTTATCAAAAATGCATCCAAATGCTTGAGGTGTCAAACTGCTCCTAGGTGCCCTGCACCATACACCCACTGTCAAACAGAACTCAAGTCTCTTAAGTTAGGAATGTTGTCAAATGTGAAACCTACCTTCTCAATGTCTGCTCTACTCATCCAAGTGGCATCCTCCTAAGGTTTATTGAGCCACTTCACCAAATATTCATAATATGTGTGCCTCCTAGTTTGTTTTGCAATCCTGTGATCCAAAATGCACTCAATCTGATCAGGAGATGAAGGAATTAGTTCTTGGAGTGTCTGATCAGTTTGGTTTACTTCATCAGTAGTCTAAGGATCAGATCCTTTATAGGGATAAAGGTCTGAAACATTAAAAATTGGTGACAAAGCAATGCCATCCGGAAGTCTGATTTTATATGCATTTTCTCCACATTTCTTGAGCACTTCACAAGGCCCAATCTTCTTCATAAGCAGCTTGGTATATTTACCTACAGGGAGTCTCTTCTTCTTAAGGTAGACCATGACCAAATCCCCTTCCTTGAACTGCAGATCCCTTCTCTTTCTGTCAGCAGACTGTTTATACTTCTGAGAAGTGGATTGCAATTTCTGTTTTACTTGTTCATGGACATCTCTCATCACTTGAACGAAGTCTTCAGCTAAGGTACTGCTGTTTTCCAGTCCTCTAACCTCTTTAAGTTCCAAAATACCACTTGGGTGAGTGTCATAAACAATTTGGAATAGAGACAGGCTGGTGCTTCTATTGACAGTGTCATTATATGAGAACTCTGCCTGAGCCAAAACTGAATCCCAACTAGCACCCTGCTCCTTTGTTAGGCATCTTAGGAGGTTGCCAAGTGACCTATTAATCACCTTTGTTTGTCCATCAGACTGAGGCTGATAGGCAGATGATAATGACAAGTTTATACCTAGTCTTTTCCAAAGTGTCCTCCAGAAGTGTCCTATGAACTTGGGGTCTCTGTCAGAGATTATGGACAAAGGTAAACCATGTAACCTGACTATTTCCTTGAAGAAAAGACCTGCTATGTGTGAGGCATCATGTGTGGTTTTACATGGGATGAAGTGAGCCATTTTTGAGAACATATCAACAACCACAAAGATGCTATCATGTCCATTCTTGGTCCTAGGCAAACCAAGTACAAAATCCATGCTTATGGAATCCCAAGGTTTTGAAGGAATAGGTAGTGGAGTGTATAAACCTACATTTGATGTATGCCCCTTGGCTCTTTGGCAGATTTGATAGCTTTCAACAAACTTTATTACATCAGTTTGTAACTTTGGCCAAAAATAGTATCTCCTAACCAATTCTAGGGTCTTATCAATGCCAAAGTGGCCTGACATGCTGCCACAGTGCTTTTCCTTAATAATATTCTCTCTAACAGACCCTCTTGGGATGCATAACATACTACCCTTGAAAAGATATCCATCTTGTATCAAAAAATCAGAAAAATCAGTGTTATACCTTCCTGTCATGGCTTTGCAAGATTGGTAAGGTTCCTTGAAGTCTTCTTCTGCTGCATACTGATCTTTGATGGCATGAATACCTGTACTTTCCAACTGAATGGTCTGCACAACAAGATTTCTCCTACTTAAGGCATTGGCTACCTTATTGGCCACTCCTTTCTTGTGTTTTATTGAGAAGGTGTATGCTTGGATGTACTCCATCCACTTGACATGTCTGTGGTTTAACTTCTGCTACCTGTTCAAGAAGCTCAATGCATGGTTATCAGTAAAAACTATAAATTCCTTAGGCAATAAATAGTGTCTCCACTTCCTCAATGATTGGACCATTGCATATAATTCTAGATCATAGGTAGAGTAGTTCTATTTTTCCTCATTTAACTTCTCACTAAAGAAGGCCTACAAGCCTCCCATCTTGACTTAGGACTCCCCCTACAGCCCTCTTACTTGCATCACACTCTACCACAAAGACCTTGTCAAAATTAGGTAGAACAAGGACTGATTGTTTTGATATTTTTTTCTTTAACAGTTCAAAGGCTTGATTGGCCTCATTTGTCCACACAAACATACATTTCTTGCCCCCTTTTATGGTGTCAACAAGTGGAGCACAAATAGCACTAAACCCTCTAATGAACTTTCTATAAAAGCTGCATAAACCATGGAAACTCCTTACCTCAGAGGCTATGGTAGGTGTTGGCCAATTAAGAATGGCTTCCACCAAATATACAACAATGAACTTGTTAAGGAATGGTTTTAGCACCTCATTCATCAATCTCATGAAGGTGCTTGGTGCATTTGATAAGCCAAAAGGCATGACAACCCATTCAAATAGTCCTTCATTGGTTTTGAAGGCAGTTTTCCACTCATCCCCCTCCCTTATCCTGATTTGGTGATAACCACTTTTTAGATCTATCTTGGTAAAATACTTAGCCCTACCCAAGCAATCCATTAAATCTTCTATTCTAGGCATTGGAAATCTATACTTGATAGTAATCTTGTTAATGGCCCTGGAATCAGTGCATAGTCTCCATGTTCCTTCTTTCTTGGGTGCAAGTACTGCAAATACTACACATGGGCTAATACTCCTCTTGATAAGTCCTCTATCCAACAAGTCCTAGATTTGTCTTGCTACTTTTGCATTTTTCTCTGGGGTCAACTTGTAAGCTGCTTGGTTTGGTAGGGTGGATCCAGGGATGAGATCAATGCAATGACTAATCTCCCTCTTTGGTGGAAGGGCATCCTTACTCTCATCGGCTATCACATCATGAAACCTTTCGAATAGTTCTTCTACTTCCTTTGATCCAATCCTCCTAAGAGGTTTCTGCACTTTGACCTTCTTGGGATTTGCATCCTTGGGCTTGATGACTACTGCAAAACATGGCACTTTCTCTTCCTTGAGGTTAGCCAAAAACTCTTTTTCACCTACCAACATAACTAAACTAGAAATGATCTTCTCTTTGCAATCATCAATCAAAGGAGTCATTGTGAACTTTTCACCATTTTTGGAAAAATGAATCACATTTTTCTTACCATCATGTTGGGCACTTGTGTCAGGTTGCCAAGGCCTTCCAAGAAGAAGGTGGCATGCATCCATATCTACTATCTCACAAAGAATCCTATCATGATATGGACCTATCTTGAATTCAACCCAACATTTCTCTTTCACTACAATTTGTTGGTCCTTGGTTAGCCAAAACACTCTATAGGGGTTGGGATGAGGTATCCTTTCCAATCCTAACTTATTCACCATTTCATTGGAAGCCAAATTCTCAGAAGAACCTGAATCAACTATTACCTTGCAGACTTTTTCTTTCACCTTCCAAGTGGTTCTGAACAAGTTGTTTCTTTGGGGCTTCTCCTTGGTGGCTGGCATGATGAGGGACCTATTAAACATGAGGCATTCTCCACTCTCTGGTGTTGCAGACTTGGAAGAGGCAGTTTGGTATGATGTAGTTCTTTGACAGTCATCCTCTTGAAGGAGCTGCACCCTTGTATCTCTCTGATTTGCAGAATTGTTTCCAATCTTCTCTGGGCACCTAAAGGACTGATTTCCTATCTGATTGCAAGAGAAACACCTTCTAGTGAACACATTGGGACCCTTGCCCCCACTTCTTCCTCTGCCATTACCTCTCCCTCTAAACTGACCCTTATTAGCACTGTTTCTGTTAGCCTGTCCTTGGCTGCCTTCTTGTGATCTGCCTTCTTGGTATCTAGGAAAGTTGTATCTGTTTTGAAATTTGCCTCTACCCCTGAAGTTTAGATTTCCTCTACCTCTACTACTGCTATTTGAATCACCTTTTCTCCTTTGTTTGTCCTCAATCCTCAATGCCATTTGAAAACACTTGTGGACTGTCTCCAGGTTAAAGAGTGTTAATTCATCTTGAATTGAGAATTTAAGGCCATTGAGATACCTTGCAATCTTTTGTTTTTCATTCTCAGGTATCTTGGCTTTCAATGTCATCTTATGAAACTCCTCTATGTAGGTGCTCACGTCCATGTCCTTCTATCTCAAGTTTTGCAACTTCTTGTGCAAGTTGACTTCATAGTCTTTAGGAACAAATTGCTTCTTGATTTCAAGTACCATCTTCCTCCATGTAGTGATAGGGTTCCTATCATCTTCCATCCTCTCATTTTGAATAAAGTTCCACCAACTCAAGGCTAGCCCTTTCATTCTTGATTTGACAATCCTCACTTTCTAATTTTTTGCCACTTCTTCACATCCAAAATAGTTCTCCATTGCCTCTATCCAATCAAGGCACTCCTCTAGATTCATCATACTAGGAAACATAGGTAAGTCCACCTTAGTGTCCTTCCTACTCAACTTTCCAAGAGCATCTAGGAATTGTCTCTCTGACATGCCTCCTTGTGGCTCTTCCATGGGCGCTTCTTCTTCTTCATCTTGATCCTCTTCCTCTGAACCTAAGATGACTTCTGGCTTCTTCTTCTTGTCCTTGTCTTTCTTCAACTTTTCTATCTCAGCCTCCATCCTTTTGTTCTTGGCTGCTTGCTCTCTCACTATCTTTGCCAATTCGGCATTAGTCACTCTTGAAGGGATTTCCTCCTCTTCTTCTCTGTCTCCCATCTCTTTGATGGATCTGATACCACCTGATGCAGAGTGGCACAAGGGAAGCAACAAAACAAGGTTTACTATTCTCCTTTGCCCACTCACCTACTTCACCTAGCCTTCAACCAACCACAGGCACATCCAAGGGTATATGAAGGGTTTGATATCTAGGCTATAACTCAACCCTCAAGGCTTCTCCCACACCTTAAGATAGGTCAATAAACACTTTTCTTGCAGTTGGTTTGATTCCCAACTTCCTACAACTCTCCAACCTCTACTTTGACTAGTAAGGCTACTAGCCCTCCAAACCTAGTTTTCTCCACACAACTTGAAAAAACCCAAAATGACCAGGCAAGTAAATGATGGATTTGGATACCCATTAAGGGACTCTTTCAAACTTCCAAACCTCCAGTTCCCACTCTACTCCAGCAATTCAGAACACCTACTAGGTCTCTAGGCCTAATTGATCAATTTAGGGCTAGGTTACAAAGCAAGTGGTCAAATTTGGGTTCATAGATCAGGGATAGGAATTTGGAACACCTCTACCACATCCAAACAACTCAAAACCACCATTCATTTGCTCACCCTATCAGGATTTTGTCATCTACAACAACAAATTGCATAAATTTGGTCAAATACATGGTAATACTTGACCTAGGGCATCACTTTAAAAATTGAAAACAATCTTTCCCAGCCAAATGCTTCTGGAATCATGCAACGTACAACCCTAGCCTACATTTCACCAATTTTCAAGACATTTTACCGGTTGGAATGCATTCTAGGGCTGGATTAATATGACAAACCCTAGAAAATAGGGTTTTAGACCAGTTTTGAAACAAAATGCAATAACTTTTCACTCTGACCACTTCAAGACCTCAAACCTATTGCATTCAAACCTTGACTCAGTCTATTTTTAGAAAAACAACATTTTCTCACCTGGCCAATCCGTACAGGCTGTACACAGCAAGAAAAATAGGGAAAAACTGACTGTTTTTATTGTTTCAATGCCCAAAACTCTGTACAGGAACTTCTCTGCCGTACAGGAGTGAGAAAACAACATTATAGACTGATCCAAGTTAGTGTACAACTTCTCCAAATAGTTTCAACCGCCAAAATGGAGTTGTAACCGGTCAATGTGTCATTGACACTATTGACAACACTAGACACTATGGCATTTTGTTTTAGCACAAAGACACCGATTGGTTTCACTTGTCCAATGGAGTCTTAACAACTATCCTACTCTCCTAAACATGACAAAACACAAAACTAGCTAATAGACTCAAAGAAAACATCATTAGACCTACTAGGCCTAATTGACTCAACAAGGGTCCAGATGGACTAAGCATGATTAATGTTTATATGATTACCCCAATCATCTTGACCATACAGAGTGGACCATACAATCATGGCTAAAGGCCTTATTACAAACATACATTGAACAAAATCATAACTTACCAAAAATGCATCCAAATGCTTGAGGTGTCAAACTGCTCCTATGTGCCCTGCACCATTCGCCGTACTACCCAACCTTGTCCCTTCAAAGAATGGTAGAATGGTAGAATATTAGAATTTTAGAATAATAGAATTATAGAATGAAATAATGATAGGATAATAGGTTCATAGAATAGTAGAATGATAGAGTTATAGATTAATACAATGAATAATGATAGAATAATAGAATTGTAGAATGATAGAATGAAACATTAATAGAATAATAGCCTTATAGTATAATAGAATGATAGAATTATATAATGATAGAATGAAAGAATCATAGAATAATAGAATTGTAGAATAATATAATGATAGAATAATCTAGACTTAATGAATTACAAAATGATGGAACTATACAATAATAGAATTGTAAAATAATAAAAAAATAGAATTATAGAATTGTATAATTAAAGAATGATAGAATAATAGATTTATAGAATAATAGAATGATAAAATGATAGAATAATAGAATGATATAATTATTAACTGATAGAATGATAGAATTATTCAATGATAGAATGAAATAATGATAGAACAATAGATTTATAAAATAATAGAATAATAGAATAATAGAACTATAGAATTGTAGAATAATAGATTTATAGAATGATAGACCAAAATAATGATAGAATAAAATATTAATAGAATAATAGAATGATACAATTAGACAATGATAGAATATTAAAATTGAGGAATAATAAGATGATAGAATGAAATATTGATAGAAGAATAGATTTATGTAATAATAGAACAATAAAATTATAGAATGATAGAATAATTGAATAATAGAATTGTAGAATGATATGATAATAGAATGATAGAATGAAAGAATGATAGAATAATAGATCAATAGAGAATAATAAATTTATATAATAGAATAATAGAATTGTAGGATAAGAGAGTTATAAAATGATAGAATAATAAATTTAGAGAATAATAGAATGATAGAATTATGGAATGATAGAATGAAAGAATGATAGAATAATTGTTGTACTGCCAAAAGTCATGATTTCAACCTATGGTGATTTAATTCTACAACTACCATGATTACAAATGGTTTAACTCCCTCAACTAGAAGTATAAAAAGGAGGTTGGTGCTTTTTTTTTGTGGGTTGGGTTGGTTGGTGATTGTTGTAGAAGAGAGTATTGTCTCTAAGGATTATAGATTGATTTGAATTGTGTAATTTTTATTCCTAATGTTGTTAGATCAAATGTGAATCTATGATATCAATAAATTTACATCAATTTGTGTTGTTGTGTGAAAGTTGTTATTTTGGTTGCTAGATTCTGGTAGTTTGATAACACTCCTAGATCTAGACTGCATTAAGTGATATCAAAGCCCAATTTGGGTTGTGTCAAAAAGAAGGAATCCTAAAGAATTTTTTTGTGGGTTCAAATGAGAAATAGAAGACCTACAACTGTAGAGATTTTGGGAGAGATGGCACATAGAGGATGAGGGCGAAGAGGAGCACTAAGAGTTAGTAATGTAGAAGTCTTAGAGATGCTGGGAGGGATTACAACAAGATTAGATGATATGGAAGCAACACAAAGAAGAGGAGTATATGTGGACGACATTAGTGAGGATGAGAATGAGGAACCATAAATTGAGACAAAAGAAGTAGATAGAAATGAACTAGAAAGAAGATTTTTACAAGAAATATAAAGAATCAATAGCAAACCCATATTGGATGCACCAAGTTATCATGGAAATCTAAATCTAGAAGAATTAATTGAATGGATTTTAGAGATGGATAAATATTTTGATTTTGAATCAATAGATGATCTAAAAAGGGTGAAATTTGTTTGCCTGAAATTGAAAGGACATGTATCCTTATGGTGGGATCATGTGAAAATAGAAAGGCAAAAAAAGGGTAAGGAGAAAATCAAATTGTTGGATAGAATGGTCAAAAAATAGAAGGCTAAATTTCTACCAACCGACTATCAAATAAGTTTGTTCAAGAAACTACAAAATTTGAAGCCAAAGGCAAAGAATGTGCATGAGGATGTACAAAAGAATTATATAGATTGGATATCAATGTTGGACATGTAGATTATGATGCTAAGAAAGTGTAAAGGTATCTTAATGGTTTACATTATTCAATTCAAGATGAAATTAGTATGTTCGAATACAAATTGTGGAATAAGCTTATTAGTATGCTTTGAAGGCAAAAGAAAAATTGGTGAGAAAATAAAATAATTTTAGAGGTAGAGGTAGATTCTCACATGGAAGAGGACAATCCAATGGTGGCAGAGGCTATCAAAACAAACAAGGAGAAACCAACACCTCTCAAACAAGCACTTAGGATAATAAGGGAAGAGGAGATTATTCTAGAGATGAAGAGGAGATTACTCCAAAGGTAGGGGATATTTTGGAAGAGGTAGAGGAAGAGGATTCATGAGTACATGTTACCAATGAGGATTCATGAGTACTTCGTCTTGACACTTTTTCGGGGCTTGAAACTTTCATCTTGGCCCTCAAAATGGCAATTTAGTTTTTTTTCTAGTTTTTAAAAGGTTGCTTTTGTAATAACTCGAAACTCATGTTTCAAATTTAGAATATTAGCTGGCCATTCATCCAACTTATTTTTTGGAAGCTTTTGAAAAAAAATTGGATTCTCAAGATATGATTGTAAAATTACCTAAAATGGCAAAATCTGACAATTGTCGAAATCTGCCAAAAAAGGTAATTTTTTTTTGTTTTTCTTGGATATAAGAGTGTTTTCTGTCATTGTAGCAGCGGAGTTGATGAATAGAAGATTTTTTTTGTTCCATCTTCCAAAATTTTGGCTCTCATATGTTTAATGGCACAATTCTATTGAGTGTATGTTGTGTGTTGCATCAATTTCCAATGGTTGTTCAGGGTGTGCGGGCCCCCTTGGCAGTCCCCTGAGGATTAGTCTCACCTCCGCTCACCTCCACTCGCCCCGCCGTTATTAGCCCCAACTCAGCACAAAAATGTTAGCCCGAGGTAAGGCGCGTTGGGCAACGCTCCTATCTCTCTCGGGGGGCAGGGCTAGGGGATAGCTCTAGGTTAATATATATATGTTTTTTTTAATTATTGCAAGTAGGTTGTTAAAATCAGAGATGACACTAATTAGAAATTTAAAAAAATATATATCAAAACACATCCAATTTTTGTCAAAATTATATGGTGCACTAGACGAAAGACTTCTCTTCAAAAGGGTATAATTGGTTTTGTGAAAATGATAAAAAATAATACAAAAGTTGACATGGAATGAAAACTATCAGATTTTGTAATGTCTAACTTTAAAATGATATTACAAAGAAAATATGCATTGAAAACTGATTTTTTTTTTCCATGCACTAGATATTGAAGTCCTCTATTTGGGAAAAAAAAAAGGTAAAAATAAGATTGTTTGCTCTTTTTTTGTGACGTGGACTCAAAGTCACTTTTCCTGAAATTTTCAGCAATTCAAAATTTGCTCTTAAATTTAAAAAAAATGTCAAAGTAATTTTTTTAATTTTTTTAAAAATTACAAGCATAAAATTCATCAAGAGATCTACATTTTATTAGTTTAAATCATTTTGAAATTCAAAACATAAATGCCACTCTTATGAGGTCGAAGTTCAGAAATTTTTTTGTTGTTGGACGATTCCTTTATAAAGTGTGACAGGTTTGTGCTTTTACCCTAATAGAATTGTAAAATAATTCAATAATAGAATAATAGAATAATAGAATAATAGAATTAAAGAATGATAGAATAATAGAGTGATAGAATGAGAGAATGATTGAATAATAGAATTGTAGAATGATACAATGAAAGAATGATAGAAGAATAGAATTGTAGAATAATATAGTTATAGAATAATAAAATGAAAATATTATAGAATAAAACATTTATAAAATAATAGAATGATAGAAATGTAGAATAATAGTATAGTAGAATAATAGATTAATATAATAATAATAGAATGATAAAATTAAAAAATGATAGATTGAAAGAATGATAGAATAATATAATTATAGATTAATAGAATGTTTGAATTATAAAATGATAGAATGAAAGAATGATAGAGTAATAGAATTTTGGAATAATATAATAATAGAATGATTGAATGAAGTAATGATATAGTAAAAGATTTATAGAATGATAGAATGATGGAATAATAAAATGATAGAATAATAGAATGATAACATTATATAATGATAGAATGGAAAAATGTTAGAAAAATAGAATTTTAGAATGATAGAATGAAAAATGTTGGAATAATTTAATAAAAGATTTATAGAATGATGGAACTATAGACTTGAATATAACTATAAAATAATACAATTAGAGAATAATACAATTTGAGAATCAAAGAATGATAGAATAATAGATTTATAGAATAACAAAATGATAGAATTATAGAATGATATAATAATAGCTTTATAGAATAATAGAATGATATAATTATAGAATCATAGAATGAAAGAATTGTAGAAAAATAGAATTATAAAATAATACAATAATAGAATTACAGAACGAAAGAATGATAGGATAATAGAATGATTGAATATAAGAATCATAGAACAATAGATTTATAGAATAATAGAATGATAGAATTACATAATGGTATAATAATAGAATGAAAGAATGATAGAATAGTAGATTTATAGAATTATAAAATGAAAGAATGATAGAATGAAAGAGTGATAGAATGAAAGAATCATAGAGTAATAGAACTATAGATTAATCGAATAATGGAATTATACAATGATAGAATGAAAGAATGATAGAGTACAAGATTAATAGAATAATAGAGTGATAGAATTGTATAGGAATAGAATTAAAGAATGATGGATTAATAGAATTGTAGATTAATAGATCTATACAACATGATAGAATGAAACAAAATTATAGAATAATTTAATACTTATGGGATAATAGAATGATAGAATAATAGATTTTCTATAATAATAGAATGATAGAATTATAAATGTAGCGCCCCTCCATTCTCACCTTGGATGTGCAGGTAGTTTGGCTAAGGAACCTCATGAGGAGGATGGAACAAGAGATTCTGTTAATACTTTTGGGAGCATGATGCATATTGTTATTATGCAGAGATTTATTTGGATAAGGTGATGTAGTAGTATGTTGTATGGACAGGTGGAAAGGGTGGCATCATACCATTGGACGTATGGGTGACATACGAGTATGAGATATGATTGCTAGAGTCCCTTCCCTAGTGCTTTGGCCATTATGTACATGTGCTCTAACTTGTATGTTTGAGTGAACAGGTACCAAGCATCAACTCCACCTAAATTGGTAGGTTTGAGCGTGCCTTGCACCCAATGGAAGTAGTTGACTGGAGATAGCACTTGGTCCCCCACCCTAACCATCATCCTCGAAGAGGATGAGTACCTAGTTTGATACCTTGTCAAGTACTATCAGCGGCCAGTCAGGGTTGCTTGAAGTTTTATGGTTGGTCAGGGTTGCTTGAAGTTTTGTGGTCAGTTAGTGTTGCTTGAAGTTTTGCCTTTTGACCCTGGTTAGTGGTTAGGTAATTGTTTTGGCTTTTGGTTTAATTTGTATCATAATATGCCTTGGTTATCTTATGCATTAAAATAGATTGATAAATAATATACATAATCCTAGTTGATAATAAAATAAAATTATAGTGTAATATTATAATTAAGAAATAATAATAAAATAGTAAATAAATAGAATATTATAAAGTTGGTTATATAATTAATTATAATATGTGAGTGAGTGTGGGTAAATGGTTTTACCCGTTTGTGTAAAATTCTTTATTGTGTGTATGTTTAAATTATGTTGGTTGCATATATTTTATTTATTTTTAATAAGGGTTAGTAGGTAGTTAGTTGGGGTAGTTGTAAATTTATTTTGTATGGGAGTGGGAAAAATAACTTCCCTCCCTTCATTATTTATTAAATGGGGAGGGGGAATTTTTACCTGGAGAATTTGGGGGCTTTTTAATCTTTTTGGAAATTACTTTATTGGGAACACTGTGCATTATAAATTTCAATGGAGTTTTTTTAAGAGGTGGCTGCAATATTTTAGACCCGAAGAATTGAATGGTAAGTGCATTATATTTTATAGATTTTGTTACCAATTTTTACTTATGTTTTCTACACAATGAAATTTAAATTATTATCTTTTCATTGTTGTTTATAATTATATTTTGTTAGGGTTTAATATAGTGCTATAAAATAACATTTTATACTATCTTTTAAATTTACATCACTCTATTTTATATTTTATAAAGGTTATTTCCAACACTACATTTTATTTAATGTAAAGCTGGTATAAAATATACTATTAGGGTAAAATATACTATTTTATTAGGGTTTATTTCCAGTACTATATTGTCATGTCCCCATATTAAAGCCTTGTTTAAATTGAAGATTTAAACAATATATTTAATTACACATAAATATTAATAATTAAATATTAATAAGTTATATAATATATTATCATATTACATGAATATAAATATCAAAGATTATTATTATTATACTCATAAGATATTAATAGATATAAATATTATTCTAATATATATTATTAATATGAATTAATTAACTAATTAATATATATATTAGATATTAATATTATGTATGTGACTCTTTGAAGAGTCACCATTCTTCGTAAGAGGCATAATGGAACATATATAATATAAATAGCAGAAGTAAGGAAGGAAAGGGGATGAGATTTGGGGATATAAGAAAATAAGGAAGTCTAAAGTAAGCAAACAGAAGTCTTTAAATATGAAAGTCAGAAAGTATGGAATAAGAGTAGCTTGCATTTAATTTAAGAGGAAGTATTATAAATATATGGGAAATAAATAAAAAAAGGAATATCGGCATTATAAATAAATAAAATTAAATCCACATTATATTTATATATTTAAATCCGCATTATATATATATATATTTCTGAGTCATAAGTAGGAATGATATCATAAATACATATAGGGAGGAATTATTCAAGTAAATATATATATATATATATATATATATATATTAACAGCATATATAATAATATAATATAGAGATATTATTAATATTATAACAAATACTATAATATATAAATATTAAAGAATAGGCGAAAGAGAATAGAATCTAGTGAGCAGATTCAACAAGACAAGCAACATAAAGTGTAGTGCCCCTCCATTCCCACCTTGGATGTACAAGTGAACTGATCAAGGTGCATAAAAGTGAAGGTAAAATAACGGGAATAATTAAGGTAAGGTAAGGTAAACAACATCATGATGGTACTTCTAAGACTTATTCAATTTCATGCACCTAAATGTTCAATGTATGGTTCTATTTAGATAATGATGCAGATTTGATTTGGTTATGGTTATGTGTTATCTAATCTAGATTGATATAGTGTGGAAAGGATGATGTCGTATCACTCGCTTCCGAGTGCCCTCCGATATTGTGATTCCTTTTTTTACCTAGTGTCAGCTTGTGTGTCTATATATGCTTGACTGTGTCATTGTTGCAGGATGCAGGTATCTGGCATCAACTCCACCTGAATTAATAGGTCTAAGCGTGCCCTAAACCCAATGGATAAGTTGTTCTGGAGATAACTTAAGGTCCCACACCCAAGTCATCATCCTCGATGAGGATGCGTGTTATGTTCAATTCAACATGTTAGTTTTGTCATGGTTAGACAGTGTTGGTTGAAGCCTTGCTTTTCAAGCCAGGTTAGTGGTCAGGTAATTGTTTGACATTTGACTTCATTTAATTGAGTTGTTGGCCAAGTGTGTTTTGGCTCTGGCTTATGATCAAGTTTGATTTCGCATTCGAGATCCTTCTTGTTCAGTGGGTTAATTATGTATGCCTAGATTTCATTGTGGCAAAATAGAAATTATTATAGCGTATAGTATATTATTATTTAACCCACTATAATATTTAACAAGGTTATATCATATTATTATTATTTAGATTTAATAAGTTATTTACGAACCAATAAATATAATAGATTATTGTTAATGTGTATATAATGTTAAGTTAATAATAATAATAAATAATAATAACAAGGCAAATAAATAAATATTATAAAATCAAGTTATGTAATTAATTATAGTATAAGTGATGACGGTAAATGGTTTTACCATTTGTGTGAGCTTGGGTGTCAATTATATTCACCCTAATCATGTTGTTAACAAGATACTTTTAATTATTAAACTATTGTTTTATTAAATTAAAGATTGATCCGTTTTGAGTTGGTTGGGATTCCCGTACAATGGACATCCCTCTTCTTCTAGAAAAAAATGTCTCTCTTTGGATGATGGAATTAATTCATCTAGTTTCCATTGAGCTGGGGGGGGCTCTCCAACTACCTTTCTATTCAGGATACCAAATTCATCTGAGCATTGCATTATGTGAGAATACATCTCTTTGTGGTGGGCACAGGAGGAAGTAAGGCCATATCATTGTTCGATCTACTGTGCAAAATCATAAAGGTTTATCACCATTTATGGGATTTGCCATCTTCTGACGGTAATGGCCTCCACCCTCGAATAAGGTACGTGTTTGGATTTATTTTATGTTTTGGAAATATCCATACTACTACTACACACCTATTCTATGGTTCAGCAATGGGAAATCTCGTTCCTTTTTCATAGGGAGTTGTATATCTATGTCAATCTCCTTCAGGGATATGTATAAATCTCATAATAGTTTATAAATATAATTTATTCTTTTATGTCGTAAATCTAACCAATAGGGTTTTGATAGCATGCAACGACCGTGATTGACTAATATATTTGTGTGATGTTCAATGGCATTGAGATCTTTGTTGTTATGTTAGAAGGCATTTATTTCTCAAAGTCTGATTATTATAACTCCGTTTGGGAGTAACCTGTTTCCTATCGAAACCCTTGTTTGATACTCAAAGGCCATTATTGCAACAACTTGTTCTATGAAGGGGTAAAATTTCTTGTGGCAATTCACTTCATACCTGCGAACTGCATTTCCTTGAGAGTCCCTAAAGCATTCTCAATAAATCCATTTTGTGCTTATCTTGCAAGCATTGCACGCCATGAGACCATGTCTCTTTGAGTTGTTCTGCCAGTTGCAAATTCTTATAAGCTTCTAAAGCTGTTTGTCGAATCCATTTCGTGCATATTCTCCACTCATCATGTTCAATGAAGTTACATCTCCTTGCTGCGTTCTGCCAAACGGTACTTGTGCCTTGCATACGCTTCTACATATGCGTACATGTCTACCAGAGCATTTCCACTATAATATCTGATAATAACCACCCCCATTATGCTATGTTGGACATCCATACCCAGCTCCAAATATCCCATTTTGTCATACGTAGGGAGAATGTAACGCCCGCCTTGAACGCCTTAAAGAATACACACTTATGCAATATGAATCAGGAATTTTTTTTTTTAAAATGATTAAGTATGATAACATATCTAATTACATCATATTCTCTAAGGATTCAAGGCTGCATCACTTTACAAACCAACTAACACATATTAACATACATCAGTAACTGATCCAAATCCATGCTCAAATAAATAACTTGTTCACATTCATTACAAATCATCAAATAACAGATTCTGCATGATTAAATACATAACTGAAATGTTTTCATATAAGTACATCATGACATCATTACATTGCCACTTTTAGTCTACATCAAAGTTACATACACAAAGAATATTCTGTTACATGAATCTGGTACAAAGTTATACACATATATCTTCACCAGCTGGGACAAGTACAACTAGAACAAATCTTTTCTGCACATGAACTTGACAAGAATAACCAATGGATAAAATAGCTCTTCCACCCGACCATGTGGAACCCAAAGGTCCACCCCCCGAGCTAGGAGTTAACATGAGGTCCCAAACAATAACAGTCAGGTAGACAAAAGACAAACAAGAACAAATGACGACCAAATGCCAATACAACACATGGCAATAACATAAGCATCACAACCGAACTTAACTGAACTGAACTTCTAGAGGCAACACATAACGAATGGGGAGAGTACAACTAGGGAATGCTAGACTGCAGTAGGGAGAAGTGTCATCACATGGCTTGTCATGGGTTGTCCTGGCAAGCCTTCCTAGGCCCCGGCCCCCATCTTGGGTTGTCCTGGTAGCCTCTCCCGACTCCCGGCCCCCATACAACGCTCATGCGGAATCAACATACCTTTCGTGAGGACAAGGTAGTCGATCTTGCCATTCCAGGCCTTCTCATCTCATCTCAAGCCTAAACAAGCACTTGAGCCATGAGTGAGGCATCCACTTATCTTGTTTAGTGTGCCTAACTACCCAACCCCAAATTCATTATTTAGGTTATCACTTGATTAATCTACTTCCAACGGGTTATCCTGACTGCCACTTTGGGCGCCGGCCCCACGTTGAAAGCCACTCCCCTACCTGCATCTAGAAGACCCTACTCAACAAACATAGCAAACATCATCATGACGACGATGATACATAAACCATGCAAGGCATTAACCATCTTGCATAACCATTAATCTGATATGAACATATACATGTAATAATGCAAGGCATTTACCTTCTTGCATATCATCTCAATTACAAGGACATACTCTTAATACATTTTCCATGGCTTCCAATGAAGTAACTCATAAGAAAAATACTTTTTCATGAATACTGACATCTCCCCATTGTCTAATCCAACACAACATCCCAAACAAATAAATAAATAAATCACGACATTCAGGAAGAGCCTTTCTACTCATCACGATGCATTCAGCATATTTACATTCTTCCACTACAGCAAAACCAAATTCCTTATACATGACAAAAGGCGACATGACTTCAATAACTCAGAACACTTATCCACACATTACATGAAGTCGAAACACAACAACCTTGGCCTCTGAAAATGAACCCTTGACAACTTATACTTTGCCCATTTCATATACATTCCAATTCACACTAACTAAATTACCTAATACCTTCAAATCAAATTTCCAATACAATAATCATATACCTAATTCATTATCTTAACAAAATGAAGGAACCATACTAAAACCAATGTCAATCTAAATTAAATTACATCAACCATAATATATAATCAGAACGATTTCCTTCTAATCAAATACATAATGACAACATTATTTTAAATTCTCAATTTTATTTGACTTTTAAACAGTCAACTATACTTTTAAAAAAAAATAATAATAATATTAATAATGATAGTAATAATAATAATAATAATAATAATATATAGTAGTAATAATAATAACATTCCTTAGGGTTAATTTAAGCCAATCAAAGAAATGCATACAAGAAAGCACAACTAACTTGGATTAAAAATGACGGGTTTCTGCAAACTAGAGTTGAAACGATAAACCTTAACAGCTTCCTAGAAACTTTTCAATGAAACGGCTTTATGCGGATCTTAAACAGGTTGCTACTGGTGATAGTACTGCAATGGCAATTAGAGTTCATGCAGTGATTTCAAATATGAGGTAAGATTAGACTGCTGCTTTGTTCTTGAATCTGATGAATCAGTGAAAAATGTTCAACACCAAGTACCACAGCAGAAAGATAGTTATATATCAACTTTCGCTGAGCACGCCATAGCATATTCAATCTTTTTAAGTTGTACATGTCATTGTCCATTAAACAAGCAAATTATAAGGAAGGCAGTTTGATAAGTTCTCAAATGAAATTGTTAAAACAGATTATAATACGGCTAGAACCAATTATTAGATAAAAGTTACGGGTGAGAGCAACTTTGACAACTTTTACAGCAGGTTGGCTGTGTGACGCAGATTTAATGGTCTTAGTGGTGGTGACACATCTTGAAGTAGATATTCATTTTGCTCTCTGATCTTTGCGAAATTCAATTCTGCAAGTGTGTAAATGTTATGAAGCATTGATTCTATTTAAGTGACAGCTATTCAGTGGTGGAGAAGAATCCATTTAGGTGTCAAGTCATTTTGAGTTAAACTCATCGATCCATATTCCTTAAGAAGTGGTCTACACAAACCCAAACCGAATAATGTAATTGTGGATTCAGCAAAAGATAGTTTCACGAAGATTCAGTATCAATTCATCAGAAGGCACAGTGGCCCCTGAGAGTACAGAGTTGTTTCAAGAGTTCTATCCAATGTAGACCCACTCGCAAGAGACTCGGCCTATGTTTCAAGAGTATTGTCTTATGTATCAAGGTGCAGGCTTATATACAAAACAGAACGCAACCTAGATATTGAAGGCACATCAATCTATTGAGGCACACAGAATTTCTAAGTAACTGCACAGCCACCACAGAAAGAAGTCACATATCATATTGAATAAGGTGGTGCAAGACAAGGCATCATTTCTGATCCATACAAAGTGGAGAGGATCATTTCACCCGCTTTCCAATGTGCGGGTAGCTGAAAATAGTGACCTATGGAATGATTGCAGAATATATGCAATGGCAGCAACCTACACGCAGTCAGACTGTTAAAACCCCACATAGAGTTGACGTGGTAGGACAAAATAGAGATAATTTGGACTTAGTATGAAATCCAATCCTTGAGATTTCTTCCTTCTCTCCTATTATTGATATACGTGACATTTTTTTAACAAACCACGTACTACAGCTCTATCCCTACATTTAAATAAAAGATAGCAGCCAAGGATCCAGAAGCTGGATGGAAACGGCATAACCAAGCTATTTGAACTGCAAGTACATCGTTTCAAGCACAGGTGGGTTATGAGTAATCAAGAATTGGCTGTTAAATAAAGGTTGGGCAAGGTGGGCATCACCAACTCTTCTTGCATCTTATGAAAAGAGAAAACTGATCACATCATTTTGGAAATGCTCTGCAGCTAAGTCGTTTTGGGTTTGGCTTCAGGCTGAATTTAAATTCCTCTTTAGTAATCCTCTGTCTTTGCAAGGAGCTTTGTCAGGAGACTCTTGGAAGATTAGATGCCCCCCCAAAATGTTTGCCATAAATTCCATTTACCATCCATGAGCTTCTTGTAGAAATAATGATGCATATCTTCTCCAGGACAATTCTTCTCCACTCCTCGTGGAGAAATTGAGACCCGTTACACAAGAATTAGCACTGATTGTCAAGGCTAAGTGGGAATGATTCCGGAATGATGATGAATCCTTGTCCATTGGGTCACAGGCCTAGGTGTTTTCTTTCCTTGCCTTTACAGGGAGTGATATCCTTTGTAACTCTTCTGCTCAACTATTGAACAATGTAAAATTATTGTTCATTTTTGTAATGTAAGATAAAAGAACAAAATCAAATTGATAAAGTTTAACATATAGCCAATATTGAAATGACATATGGACAAAGACACAATAGAATATGTTGAAATTTAGGATTATTCCAGACATAATGAGGTGGATGTTCAGGTGGATGACTACAATGGAAACTTAGAGGCAAAATAATGCGGCAACAGTGAAGAGTTGGACATACATATGGATAGAATCCTGGGGCCGATGGATTTAGTCTACTCGTATGCATAACCTTTTTATTTAACCTGCCTATTTGTTTGTTTCTGCCGCTCCTACAGAATACATAGCAATAAAGGGCAGCGCTCCAATTAATCTTCTTCCCGTTCATAACAGTGCAGCGTCAGGTTTCAAATCGCTACATGCTTGTCTGTTAGATGGGTTAAGACCAGCTTTCAAGGAGTGGATCAAATATATGATTTCACAAACACAAACTACAACGCCTGGTCCAAGCATCACCGCCATTACCCAATTGATGGTAATGTCAAATGGATACAGATATGAGAAGATGAAGAATTTGCAGAGAAAAAATACGCGGTTGAACCTATGCAAGGAATTTACCGAGAGAGATCTGAGAGATTTCAAAGAAATGTCAACTTACATCTTCAAACCCTACCAATTTTATGCCAATCTGAGAGTGCATACAGAAGGTATTGCCGAAATACATCTTCAATGATACAAGGAAAACCATCAAAAATGAATGATTGCTGGGGTGACGGAATGATTCGGCAAATGCAGTGGAGGGAAGGCAGTTGATCAATGAATTCCTTGAGCAGAAAATGATTTAAAACCCTATGAGATATTACTGTTTAGACGTAGAGAAGACAATCTACAAAATAAGCACCCGGGTTAAAGATTTGGTGGCAAAACTCAGATTACAAGCTGATTACAGATCTTAAAGCAAGAATTTAACCCAAACAAACCATTTGGAAAAAAATTAAACAACCAACAACATTTGCAGAATCAGAAAGAGAAGCAGAGGAGTAAATTAAACTTTTAATGGAACCTGGTTACGCAATCAACTCGACGAATCTGCTCCAATCGTTGCAGTTCCAAGCTGCTTCTTCCCTTTCACCTGTGATGCTGTCCTTGATGCACCTACCGCTCTTTTATAACTCAGCCTCTCTCCTCTCCAAGGGCTTGGCACGCGATCCCGTGCAAAACTCATTTAAAGAATATGTATTTTTATTTAATTTAAAGATCCCAATTATTAAATATTTTATTTTATTACTATTTTTCTTTATAGCCGACCCCAAAATATTGTTATAAATAGAATAGTACTATATCGACAATTATATAATTTTGTACTATACTTTAATTTATCTTATTAATCAAGTTGTAAATCACAATTTACAACATGATTACATCTATTTATTTATTTAAATATTTATTATAATTAATATTATATTGAATAATACAAACTTCTTACAACTTTATTTATCAACAACACTTCTATTAAAATAATAATTTATTTATAGCTAAAATCGACAACTAACGACATTATGCCCATTTAACAACACTTATACTCTTCCGTAGAATAATTCTAATTAAAGCACAACATTGCCACACATACTTAGACACCTGCAGAACTCATTAGACTCCAAGATACAGTATTACCTGACCGTAAGACATGGGCGAATAACCACCACTAACCACAAGGGTAAACTGACGACGAAGGAACACTAACTAGGGACCTCACGTTAACTCCAACCAACTAATCCATTGGCGAAGGCACGCTCAGACCTGTAATCAGGTGGAGTCGATGCCTAGTACCTGCATCCTGCAGCAACGCACAGTTAACCATAACAAGATATACATATACATCACAAGCAGTCCTATCGTGAATGGAAATCGCAGTGGGGTAGGGTACTCGAGAACGAGTAATACAACACTGTTCCATTCACGTTTATAAATAACAATCAACTATATTGAACAGAGTAACATATTACTAGTGTACAACATAAAATGATCAACTAACTTCCAATCCCATATAATGAATAACATCAAAGCATCTAAACATCAGTTCATTTATCAAATTGTAAAGCATAAAATGACATAATCCATCATCAACATCTGTTATCATAACGATTAGGTTCATAATGAAGTAACAAGATAACAAGAGATCCATCATCTACGGTCTAGGACACTATAAAGTTTAAGCAAACATCACTCTGACGGACGACGAGACGAGGGGCACTACAGAGAATACCTGCAAAGTTAGACAGCATTTTTTTAGAATCCAAATAAATGGATATGACAGTGTTGCTGTAAATACTCTTAAACCTACAATTTATGTGATGTTTTAATCACCAAGAAATTTCAATGAGACAACCATCGCAGATTCAACCAGTCTTTCAATGATAAAGTTTAGGGTGTCCACTGGATGGCCAGTGCGGCCAAGAAGGCCATCCATTTTTCTCATAATGAGCGCCTATAGGTGTAAAGCAATATAGGTTCCAAATGTGATTGAAGTTTGTACAGCTCTCATCCACTAAATTTGCCTGGCCGCGCACCTCCAACTAGTGAATGTGGTGATGATATAGGGTATGAAATGTGCAAACTGTGCAACTAGGTTACACAATATTCACTCTCCCGTACACTATAAATAATATACTATCCCACCACTGCCAGTTTTGCAGCTAATAGGATATAGTTCTAGGGTTCCAAAACCAATGAAGGTAGCTGGTTAAATATGAAGTTCATCTTATGAAATCAAAATAGCGCCTATGATCTTAATAGTTAAGATAGGTAATTCACATGATTCTCAACTACATTGGAATCATAAATTTACCAAGTTCTCCAGGCTAAGCTTAAACAAAGATTCATGCAATTGCGTAGTTCTATATATAATCTTCATGACCAGCTAAATTTCTATATTTGATAAAGCTTTGGCCATCTATAATATACAGATTTGCAAGCAGCAAATTAGCATAGAGTGAGAAAGCACCTAAAACAACAATGCCAATAATTCCTTCAAACCATATACTCAATAACATCCAATGCCTCGTTCACATAAGCCCAACACTAGTTTGCTACTCCTTGTGAGGCCTTCGCTACTACTCCAATGAGTTCGCTGCCCTCTAAAGATGTTTCATAGGGTAGAAGTGTGACTTCCTTGTGCTGCTATAACTCTAATTAAATGTTGTCAACCGTTGCTTCAGATCAGATCGGTTAGGGTAAATAAACATACCTAGAAGAAATTTGCTATATGATGATGGAATTGAATGCTCCTTATGATGTATTTATATGGCTCCAATTATAGCTTCCAGAGGACTCCAAAGAAGGACGCCAATATCCCTTAGAGGGTGGGCCTTCTAATAAGAAGGTTTCTTATTTAATTTTATTTTTTTTAAACGAACTTCCTTTAGGCAATTAGGTCAGCCAAGAAACCCCTCACGTATATCATAGTTATATAATGAAATTTAATTAAATTGTTATAAATCATTATATTTTGGGTAAATGAATCATGCCATTTGTGGGCATGGAAACCTTCTTAATAAGTTTCATTATCATTTTAAGAATATAATCATGTAAATAGAAGTTTCTTAATATTTCAATCTATTTTACATTCTTTAAGGTATATAATCTAATATAAAAAGTATATAAATATAGTTTATGATAGAATCTTTCTTTAAGTTATAAAGAAAGAGACTAATTCTTGAAGGATTATAATACATTAATGATCTTGGTTAATTAGATTTGGTTAATAATTGTTTTTGGTTTAAGGAGTCCTATGTACTGCATAAGTAGGGAGGAAACCAGGTCATTTTGATATGTTGATAGGAATATTGTGTACTTGGGTAGGAAATGATAATAATTTTTATGTGTTTACCTTATTTACCTTTGACATAAATTTATTGTTTAAATGTAAGTAGTGTTCCCTTGTTTTGAATATTAACAATGTTATAATATAAATATCATTAGATCATGTAAGATGACTCATATGATCAGAATGGCTAAGTTTATTTTGTAAATAATTAAGTCTCCTTAGAATTGGGACCACTCTAGAGAATTGACTATAATTTCTTTAGGTTAATAGAGTTGAAGACTCGTAAATAACAAGGTTGCTTATGTTAGGTAAAGACCTTTATTCCATTAAGAAAAAAAAACATCTTAAAGTTTGGGTCCTAAGATAGATGACATCATAGATCTTAGGGTATGGAATCCGTAGGATCTTAAAAGTGTCATCCACTCTTAGCTTAGATGTATATAATTGTGCCTTAGGGTATTTGTGTAACGTTATATCAATGCTAGTGTCTTAAATTCTTAATTGGTTTTAATAATGTTTATTTTGTGTAGAGTCAATTCTTGTTTTGTCACTAGGGTGATATGGCATAATATATGATTCTTAGAGGAGTAATTATGATTTCATGATAGTTATTTTACTTGATAGGTTTTATAGGAATGTTGAACTTTAGATACCTTTGGTAGGGTAAATTAATACTATTGTTCTCTATTGTTGTGATAGATTCACTTTATGTTGGTTGGATGATTGACCATGATTGGATTAATGTTACATACTTTAGGACCCATTATTAGTGCATTATGAATATGTTGCATTTGTATTTGAAATATTGTTGAAGGATCTTAGTTGATTTTTTAGATGATGATGTGTAGTTGAGAGTGAATGTCGAGGTGAGACTATTGTGTTAGTGGTCAAGTGTCTATATCATTGGGAAAGTTGATTCCAGAGGCTAAGAGGGGTAGTCATTTGTATGATTCTTGTGTATATGTAATCTTGCTATTGGTTGAATATGATATGATTGTATGTATTTTGTTGATGGGTGTCTTGAAATCAGGATGTTGTAAGAACATGATGTCTTTTGTCTATGTATGTGGGTCTTGGTAAACAATAATGTGAGATGATGTACATACTGTGTTGTGAATATATTATGGTGGGATTAAATCTCCTTCACATATGTGTTGATATCGAGCTTGTGTTTAGTATTGTAATGGGGAGATCTTGGTAATCGTAATGAGAAACTATTTTGTTCATGGTTGAGATTTGTGAGCAAGATGACCCATACCTTGCTCGGGATATGTGTTGTTGTGATTGATCAATGTAAAGTTTTGGGACAATGATGTACAGGTTGGTCATTGTGATTATGTTTTGTAAGCAAGAAAGTAATGTATTGCTTTGTCATGTATACTTATCAGTATGATAGTGATTATCTTGCTTGATGTTAGGGTTTCTAGATGCAGATAGGGGAGTGGCTTTCAATGTGGGGCCGGTACCCAAAGTGGCTGTCAGGATAACCCATTGAAAGTTGTTAATTAAGTGAAAACCTAAAAATGAACTGGGGGGAAAAGGGTAAATTACATGTTAACAAGATAACTGGATTTCCTCTCCCATGCTTGCCATGCTCGTTTAGACTAAGGATGGGTAGAGAAGGCTTGGTTGGCAAGATCAACTTCCTTGTCCTCACGAAAGGAAGGTTGATTCCGCATGAGTCACCCTATGGGGCCGGCGCCTAGTGGGATAACCATAGATGGGGGCCAGCACCTAGTGAGAGGCTGTCAGGATAACCCATGTTAGGACCGTGTGATGACACTCTCCCTACTGCAGCCTCGCATTCCCTAGTTGTACTCTCCCCATTTGTCTTATGTTGCCTCTAGAAGTGATATTGAGTTGCTTGTGATGTTGTCGTGCGATGTGATGGAGTCATGTTCAGTCCTTGTTCATGTTAGTTAATTGTCTACCTGACTGGTTGATGTTTGGGACCTTATGTTATCTCCTAGCACGGGGGGTGGACCTTAGGGTTCCACATGGTCAGGTGGATGTGCTCTATCTCCATTGGTTTTTCCTTGCCTTTATTCGTGTGCAAGAAGGTGGTAACTCCTGTAGCAGATTCAGATCATGTACCTATTTATGGAGACAGTTATTATGCTCATGTGCTATCCTGTGTATCAGATTATTCATAATGTATGTATTCATATGTATACAGAAGATGATAATGTAACGATGTAATGTTGTGTTCATATGTTGGGAGAAATTGCAACTATGTACTAGAACTGGATGAATACTTATATGATGTTATATAGATGTAAATGTTTATTAATTTAGTACATTAGGTTTACAATGAGTTACTGATGTTAATTCTTGATGTGTGTTAGATTATGTTAATTGTTTGGTCAAGTAATGCAGCCATGTTATCTTAGAGGACAAGTCATTACATTAAATGATGTGTTAATATTACTTTGTTATTTCTATCTTAAAAAAAAAAAAATTATCTTGTTGCATATAGCATAAATGAATGTTCTCTGAGATATTCATGGCGGGGCGTTACATAAAGAGGTACGTGCACTTTCCTTTATTAATAGGTTAGGCAATATAAATGTTGTAGATGAATAATATGAATATAAATAAATGAATACTGCTTATATTAGCATAATAATAATTGGAATATATTACCATCATTGATGTATATACATTCATTATGTATAAGTATGCATATAGAATAGGTATAATGATATGAGAATAAATAGGAGTGTAGAAATAAGGTAAATCTGCTTACATATATGAAAATGGATATAAATATGAATATGAAAGTGAATATAAAAATTATTATGAATATGAAAATGGGATTATGAGATCATAAGCATAAGGACATAAGTATGAAAGGATTTTAACTATGTACTTATCAATTAAATCAAGCTTTTAGTGATGAATAAATGTATTGGTCAATGGATTGATTACTTCTTATAGATAAGACATTGAGAGTTGGGGACATTTAAAATAAATAAATAAATTACATTATGTCTAATTATAAACTTTGTTAGGAATAAGTAGTTATAACGTTTCTTATACCATTTAAACAATGTTTTGTTTATTTTGATTTCTCATTAAATGTTCATGAGATTCAGCTACGAATAAATGGAAAGGTTATATTCTTTACGTAGAATAAATTGTTTATAGATGACAATTGAAATGTATACTTCTAGTTAGAATTTACAATATACTAGTTACAGAGAAATTAAAACCATGGTAAAAACATACAACAACTCTAGAGACTTAAGTTCCAAATTAAGGGTTAGTTGATGTTTTAATTGAGTAGAGTCATGTATAGGTAAGAATAGTAAGTAGTTAATCTTAATTAGATTTTAATTAATTATGAATTATCTTTTTATATGCTATCTTTGAATAAAGAGAGAAAGAGTTATCATAGAAGGATCTCATGTTTAGAATATAGGATTTTCTTAATTTTCTGTTATAATAAAAGTTGGCTCTTTGTGTTAAGTAAGAATAAATTATTGTGAAATAATTACATATAGGTAATTGTCTTTTATGTTTACTATCTACTTACACTGTGCATAGAATTATGAAATTGGTCTATTCTAAAATTGAGATTGGATAATAACCAAGTTACAATGTTATATTGATAACTTTGTTATGATAAATTCTCTATAGTAACCAATGTATCTAGACTATTGGATTAAATGTTCATGCTTTTGTTATAGTGGGATGTTAAGTTCTATGTCATTGGGAAGTTGGATTGTAGAGGCTAAGGAGGGTTTAGTTGTACACATAGTCCTAGTGATATTATGACTTTGAAGTTGGTTGAGTATGTGATGAGTCATATGTAACCCTAGATTGATATATCCTATTCTATTAAGAATTCTTGTAACTAGGATGAGCATGCAAGATGGTTAATGCCTTGCTTGGTATATGGAATATGTGGTCATGATGATTGTGTAAGCGGACTAGTGTCTTGGTCAGTGTAGGGTTTTCTAGTTGCAAGTAGGGGGAGTGGCTCTCAATGGGGGATAGAACCCAAAGTGGTTTCAAGGACAACCCATTGAAGGGTTTCTTAACCCAGTGATAACATTATAATGAAATAGGGAAATGGGCAGAATTAACATTAATCAAGATAATGTATGCCTCACTCGTGGCTCAAGTACTTGTTTAGGCTTGAGATGAGATGAGAAGGCCTGGAATGGCAAGATCAACTACCCTGTCCCCATGAAAGGTATGTTGATTCTACATGAATTGTATGGGGGGCCAGGGATCAGGAGAGGCTGCCAAGACAACCCAAATCAATCCATGTGATGACACTCCTCCCTATTGCAGTCTAGCACTCCCTAGTTGTATTTCCTCCCTCAATTGCGTAAGTGCCTCTGGAAGTGCAGTTAAGTATGTCAGTGATGTTTATTTTGGACAGTTTGATCATTGGTGTCATGTATAACCCTACTACTTGTGTTAGTCTATTGTTCTCCTTACTATCTGTGAGTGTGGGCTCTTGTGTTATCTCCTAGCTCTGGGGGTGGACCTTAGGGTTCCACATGGTCGGGTGGAAGAGCTTTTATTTCCATTGGTTTTTCCCTTTTCGATGTTTGTGGGCGAGGAGGATGTATCTTGTGCATTAGATATCAGATATTGTACCAGTTTGAGGAAGATGATTATGCATACTCATGGGCTAGCCTTGTGTGACAATCGTTTCATAATGTAAGTAATCAGATGTATTCAGAAAGGTGATAATGTAATCAATGTAATGATTTACTCATGTGTATAGGAATTTGTATATTCACATGTAATCCTGATCATGTCGATTATTCATCTGATGTTATGATATGGAGATGTATATGTTTATTCATTTAATGCCATAGATTTAGAATGATCTACTAATGTTAGTTAATAAGGTATGTTGAATTATGTTAATTGATTTGGCAAGTAATGCAACCATGAAATCTTAGAGGAAAAGTCGTTAGTTCAAATGATGTGTATAGATGTGTCAACATTACTTTGTTATCATATTCATATTAAAAAAAAAAAATTTATCCTACTTTGCATAGTATAGATATGTTGTTCTCTAAGGTGTTCATGGCGGGGCATTACAATAAATGACAAAATGAAAGAATGATAGACTAATATAATTATAGAATAATAGAATGAAAAAATGATAGAATAATAGATTTATACAATAATACAATGTTAGAATTATAAAATGGTAGAATTAAAGAATGATAGAGTAATAAAACTTTAGATTAATAGAATAATATAATTATACAATGATAGAATAAAGGAATGATAGAATACTAGAGTTATAGAATAATATAATGGTAAAAATAAAGAAAGATAGAAGGAAACAATGATAGAATAATAGAATTGTAGAATACTAGTATAACAAAATAATAAAATGATAGAATGAAAGAATGGTAGAATAATGGATTTCTAGAATAATATAATGATAGAATTATATAATGATAGAATGAAGGAACAATAGAGTAATGAAATTGTAGAATAATATTATAATATAATAATAAAAAGAAAGAATGATAGAATAGTAGAATAATAGAATTATAGAGTAATAGAATTGTAGAATGATAGAATGAAAGAATGGTAGAATACTGGAATTGTAGAATAATAGAATTATAGAAAGAAAGAATGATAGAATAATAGATTCATAGAATAATAGAATGAGAGTTATAGATTAATAGAATGAAATAATCATAGAATAATAGAATTGTAAAATGATAGAATGAAACATTAATAGAACAATAGCCTTATAGTATAATAGAATGATAGAATTATATAATGATAGAATGAAAAAATTATAGAATAATAGAATTGTTGAGTAATACAATAATAGAATTATAGAATAATACAATAATAGAATTATAGAATGAAAGAATGATAGAATAATAGAATGATATAATATAAGAATGATAGAATAATAGATTTATAGAATGATAGAACAATAGATTTATTGAATAACAGAATGATAGAATTATACAATGGTAGAATAATAGGTTTATAGAATAATAGAATGATATAATTGTAGAATCATAGAATGAAAGAATGATAGAATAGTAGATTTATAGAATGATAAAATGTAGGAATGCTAGAATGATAGAGTGATAGGATGAAAGAATGATAGAAAATTAGATTTAAGGAATAATAGAAGTTTAGAATTGCAAAATGATAGAATGAAAGAATCATAGAGTAATAGAGCTATAGATTAATTCAATAATAGAATTATACAATGATAGAATGAAAGAATAATAAAGTAGTTGATAAATATAGAATAATAGAGTGATAGAATTGTATAAGGATAGAATAAAAGAATGATGGAATAATAGAATTATAGATTAATAGATCTATACAACATGATAGAATGAAACAATTATAGAATAATTTAATATTTATAGAGTAATAGAATGATAGAATAATATATTTATTTAATATAATAATAGAATGATAAAATAATAGATTTATACAATAATAGAATGTTAGAATTATAAAATGGTAGAATGAAAGAATGATAGAGTAATAAGACTTTAGAATAATATACAATGATAGAATAAAGGAATGACATAATAATATATTTATAGAATAATATAATGGTAGAAATATAGAATGATAGAAGGAAACAATGATAGAATAATAGAATTGTTGAATACTAGTATAACAGAATAATAGAATGAGAGAAAGGTAGAATAATAGAATGATGGAATTATAGAATGATAGAATGAAGGAACGATCGAGTAATGGATTTGTAGAATAATAGTATGATATAATGATAAAAATGAAAGAATGATAGGATAATATAATTGCATAATAATATGATAATAGAATAAAAGAATGACAGAATGAAATATTGATAGAATAATAGATCTATAAAATAATAGATTAATAGAATAGTAGAACAATACAATAAATGAATGGTATAATAAAGGAATGATAGAATAATAGATTTATATAATAATAGAATGATATATTTATAGAATTATAGAATTATAGAATTATATATTGATAGAAAATCGATTTATAGAATAATAGAATGATAGAATTTTAGGGTGAAGAATAATAAAACAAAAAAATTGTAGTTCATAATAGAATGATAGAATGAAACAATCATAGACTAAAAGATTTATAAAATAATATAATCCAGTAGAAATATAGAATGATAGAAGGAAACAATGATAGAATAATAGAAATGTTGAATACTAGTATATTAGAATGATAGAATGAAAGAATGGTAGAATAATAGATTTCTAGAATAATAGAATGATGGAATTATAGAATGATAGAATGAAAGAACAATAGAGTAATGGAATTGTAGAATAATATTAGTATGGTATTACGATAAAAATGAAAGAATGATCAATAGAATAAAAGAATGATAGAATGAAATATTGATAGAATAATAGATTTAAAAAATAATAGAATGATAGAATATTAGAATAACAGAATTCTAGAGAAATGAATGAATGAATGAATGAATGAATGAAGAATTTTAATAATGTCCACAAGGCCGCAGCAGCCTATGGGACCCATCAGCCGCACACATCCCCTTCAAACGGAACAACTGCCACAAAATGTCCTCTAAGTTGCCTGAACTTCCTTGTTGAGATCTTCCCTTTTGCTATGATGTTTGTTCACAAGGTTCGCCGTACTACCCAGCCTTGTCGCTTCAAAGAATCGTAGAATATTAGAATTGTAGAACAATAGAATTATAGAATGAAACAATTATAGGATAATAGGTTCATAGAATAATAGACTGATAGAGTTATAGATTAATAGAATGAATAATGATAGAATAATAGAATTGTAGAATGATATAATGAAACATTAATAGAACAATAGCCTTATAGTATAATAGAATGATAGAGTTATATAATGATAGAATGAAAGAATCATAGAATAATAGAATTGTTGAATAATATAATGATAGAATAATCTAGACTTAATGAATTACAAAATGATGGAACTATACAATAATAGTATTGTAAAATAATACAATAATAGAATTATAGAATTATATAATTAAAGAATGATAGAATAATAGATTTATAGATTTATAGAATAACAGAATGATAAAAGGATAGAATAATAGAATGATATAATTATTAACTGATAGAATGATAGAATTATTGAATGATAGAATGAAAGAATGATAGAACAATAGATTTATAAAACAATAGAATGATAGTATAATAGAACTGTAGAATTGTAGAATAACAGATTTATAGAATGATAGACCGAAATAATGATAGAATAAAATATTAATAGAATAATAGAATGATACAATCAAACAATGATAGAATAATAAAATTGAGGAAAAATAAGATGATAGAATGAAATATTGATAGAAGAATAGATTTATGTAATAATAGAACAATAAAATTATAGAATGATAGAATAATTGAATAATAGAATTGTAGAATGATATTATAATAGAATGATAGATTGAAAGAATGATACAATAATAGATAAATAGAGAATAATAAATTTATATAATAATAGAATTATAGAATGATAGAATGAAAGAATGGTAGAATGATAGAATAATAGAATAATAGAATTGTAGGATAAGAGAATTATAAAATTTTAGAATAATAAATTTAGAGAATAATAGAATGATAGAATTATGGAATGATAGAATGAAAGAATGATAGAATAATTGTTGAACTGCCAAAAGTCATGATTTCAACCTGTGGTGATTTAATTCTACAACTACCATGATTACAAATGGTTCAACTCCCTCAACTAGAAGTATAAAAATGAGGTTGGTGCTTTTTGTTTGGGGGTTTGGTTGGTTGGTGATTGTTGTAGAAGATTCTGGTAGTTTACATCGCTTTGTGTTGTTGTGTGAAAGTTGTTATTTTGGTTGCAAGATTCTAGTAGTTTGATAACACCCTAGATCTAGACTGCATTAAGTGATATCAAAGCTCAATTTGGGTTGTGTCAAAAAGAAGGAATCCTAAAGAATTTTGTTGTGGGTTCAAATGAGAAATAGAAGACCTATAACTGCAAAGAATTCATGATACATGGCACAAAGAGGATGAGGGCAAAGAGGAGCACTAAGAGTTAGTGATGTAGAAGTCGTAGAGATGATGGGAGGGATTACAACAAGATTAGATGATATGGAAGCAACACAAAGAAGAGGAGTATATGTGGACGACATTAGTGAGGATGAGAATGAAGAACCATAAATTAAGAGATAAGATGCAGATAAAAATGAACTAGAAAGAAGATTTTTAGAAGCAATATCAAGAATCAATAGAAAACCCATATTGTATGCACCAAGTTATCATGAAAATCTAAATCTAGAAGAATTAATTGAATGGATTTCAGAGATGGATAAATATTTTGATATTGAATCAACAGATGATCTGAAAAGGGTGAAATTTTCTTGCATGATATTGAAAGGACATGTATCCTTATGGTTGGATCTTGTGAAAATAGAAAGGCAAAGAAAGGGTAATGAGAAAATCAAATTGTTGGATAGAATGGTCAAAAAATTGAAGGCTAAATTTCTACCAACTGACTATCACATAAGTTTGTTCAAGAAACTACAAAATTTGAAGCAAATGGAAAAGAATGTGCATGAGGATGTATAGAAGAATTATATAGGTTAGATATCAATGTTGGACATGTAGATTATGATGCTGAGAAAGTGTCAAGGTATCTTAATGGTTTACATTATTCAATTCAAGATGAAATTAGTATGTTCGAATACAAATTGTAGGATAAGCTTATTAGTATGCTTTGAAGGCAAAAGAAAAATTGGTGAGAAAATAAAATAATTTTAGAGGTAGAGGTAGATTCTCACGTGGAAGAGGACAATCCAATGGTGGCAGAGGCCATCAAAAACAAACAAGGAGAAACCAACACCTCTTAAATAAGCACCTAGGATAATAAGGGAAGAGGAGATTACTCCAGAGGTAGGGGATATTTTGGAAGAGGTAGAGGAAGAGGATTGATGATTACATGTTACCAATGAGGATTCATGAGTACTTTATCTTGGCACTTTTTTGGGGCTTGAAACTTTCATCTTGACCCTCAAAATGGCAATTTAGTTTTTTTTCTAGATTTTTAAAAAGTTGCTTTTGTATTAACTCAAAACTCATGTTTCAAATTTAGAATATTAGTTGGCCATTCATCCTACCTTAGTTTTTCGAAGCTTTTGGGAAAAAATAGGATTCTCAAGATATGATTTTAAAATTACCTAAAATGGCAAAATCTGAGAATTGTCAAAATTTGCAAAAACAGGTAAGTTTTTGTTTTTTTAATTTTTCTTGGATATAAGACAGTTTTCTCTCATTGTAGCAGTAGATTTGATGAATAGAAGTTTTTTTATGTTCCAGCTTCTAAATCTTTGGCTCTCATATGTTTAATGGCACAATTCTATTGAGTGTATATTGTGTGCTGCATCAATTTTGAATGGTTGTTTATGGTGTACAAGCCCCCTCGGCAGTCCCCTAAGGATTAGTCTTACCTCTACTCTTGTCACCGTTATTAGCCCCAACTCAACACAAAAATGTAAGCCCAAGGCAAGGGGTGGTGCGCAACGCTGGGGAGAGTCACAACGCTCTTGTTTCTCTCGAGGGGTAGGGCTAGGGGATACCTCTGGGTTTATATATATATACATATATATACATATATATATACATATATATATATATACATATATATATATATATATATACATATATATATGTATATATTAAATTAATGCAAGTACGTTGTTAAAATCAGAGATGACACTAATTAGAAATTTTAAAAAATATATCAAAACACATCCAATTTTTTTCAAAATTATATGGTGCACTAGAGGAAAGAGTCCTCTGCAAAAGGGTATAATTGGTTTTGTGAAAATGATAAAAAAATAATACAAAAGTTGACGTGGAATGAAAACTATAAGATTTTGTAAAGTCTGACTTTAAAACAATATTACAAAGAAAATATGCAATGAAAACTGATTTTTTTTCTCCATGCACTAGATATTGAACTCCTCTATTTGGAAAAAAAAAATTAGGGAAAAAAAAGATTGTTTGCTCTTTTTTGTGACGTGGACTCAAAGTCACTTTTCCTGAAATTTTCAGCAATTTAAAATTTGCTGTTAAATTTTTTTAAAAATGTCAAAGTAATTTTTTAAATTTTTTTAAAAATTACAAGCATAAAATTCATCAAGAGATCTACATTTAATTAGTTTACATCATTTTGAAATTCAAAACATAAATGCCACTTTTATGTGGTCAAAGTTTAAATTTTTTTTGTTGTTCGCCTATTCCTTTATAAAGTGTGATAGGTTTGTGCTTTTACCCTAATAGAATTGTAAAATAATTCAATAATAGAATAATAGAATAATAGAATTAAAGAATTAAAGAATGATAGAGTAATAGATTTATAAAATAATAGAGTGATAGAATGAGAGAATGTGTAGTGCCCCTCACCTTGTTTCCGCCAGACTGATAGTACTCCTAGTAGGATTAGATATTATGACATGGATTCTTTGTTATTTCCTTGAGTTGTTTATGGATCTATTTTTATGATGACGATTGATGATAGTAGATTATTGATATTTTATGTTTCATAGTTTGATGGACATGTTTGATATAATGGATTAATGTTATTTCTGAGTTTAATTTGATATCTAATTAGGGTTATGATGCTTTAACGATAATTGTTATACTGGATCGTATTGTTATTGATTACTCTATGTTCTTGTAGACAATTGAATACTTTATTGTTGATGTAATCATGTGAACAGAACGGTGTTGCATTACTCGTATCTGAGTACCCTGCCATGCTGCGATTTCTGTTTACTGTGTGCATGTCTTCATGTTGTATATATATGTTTAACTTTGAGGTTTGCTGTAGAATGCAGGTACCGGGCATCGACTCCACCTGAACTAGTAGGTCTGAGCGTGCCCTAGCCAATGGAATTGTTGATGGGAGTTAACATAGGGTTCCCCAGTCATCCGTCATCCTTGTAGAGGATAAGTCTTCAGTTTTGCAGCTGGTCATTGTTCTCAGCTTCGTTTGTCTTCATGGGTTGTCGTCTTGTTTCCTCTGCATGTTTGACGGTCGAGTAATTACATGAATGTGATTGGTTAGTTGTGGTGTATAAACAGATAAATTTGATAATGTTTATTAAATAGATTTATAAATAATCATTGGTTATTATATAACAAATATATATAATAAATAAATAAAATAATTAAAGGAGATAAAATAGTTTTAAAGTGTCATTATTACTAATAAAATAAACTTGAAAGTAAATATATGTGGTTAAGTAAATAAATGATTTAATAAAATAAAATGTATTTGTGAGTTGTTATATATTAATATCTATATGTAGTACTAAATTAAATAAAATAAAATAAAATTAATTATGAGTTGTATTTTATTAAATAAAAGTTACCCTGAGTAAATAAAAGAATCGGGGTTATATTGTGAAGTTATTAAAAAAATAATTTTAAGTATGTCGGCCATATTTTTCTTTGGCGGTTGGCATTGGGTCGGGTGTTTATGCCCTAGAAGGGGAATACTATAAAACAGGCAGAGAGAAGAAGAGAAGGGGGAGCAAAAACGGAGTTGGAGATCGGGGGAAGGAGAACGAGCTGCGAAGAATAGATCGAGGCCGTTGCAGCATAAACAGGTTCCATCAATTGTGTCAATGTTATTTTTCCTTATCTTGCATTCAAGGATTTTTACCTAGGGTTTTGATTCTCCGCATTCCTCTACTCATTCACGCATTTCTAAGTTATTCTGTGGTCATATATTCTGAATTTTCCGTATTATCCAATTCATTCCTGCCGAGTGCAATTGCTTGAAAGTTGTAAGGTCAGAATAGAAATTATTTGTTTTTCTGAGTCTGTGTTGATGGATGTTTTAAGCTTTTGCAATGAATTTAGTAGGTGTGTATCCTGTATTTACTGCATTCCTTATAATGATATTTAGACCACGGTTGTCTTCTTCTTCCGCACTAATTGTCCCAACTTTGCAAGACTCCCTGTGCCTTTGGATGTGATACGTCTGCCACATGAAAAGTGTGAACCGTTCTACGGTCTGAAAATCCAATGGCACAACCAATTCCTCTATCTTGCATCGGTCCTCCTTACCAATTCGCACTCATCATACTAACCCATTGCTGCGTAAACGTAGTATTGCTGTAAATGCTCCTAGACCGATATTCATATGTGATCTGCAGGAAAAACGTATGGCAGAGTTATCAGGCATCGTAATGATAAAGTTGGTGGCGTCTTCAAGATAGCCACACAGGCTGGAAGGTCAACCATGTTCACATATTAAATCGACTGCAGGCAAGAAGCTAAGGGTTACAATTGTGACTCAAGGGAGTACCGCTCTCCGTTATTAAATTGCAAAATCCACTTCGTTCATATCCTGCCAGGTCGCCTAGTGCATAAGGGCACTATACTGCTTGATAATGTCTCGTGCCCTAGATATTAAGCCAGAATCATATTGAACATGATAATTTAAATAGTTTAAACACATTAAATATGATGCGCTGGCCATTTCTACACATTGTTCGCCAAGGGCACAGCTAGCACAATATTGGATGTCACATAATAAATCTAATGCTGCTATTGCTTAATACCTGATGCAATCCAGGGCGGTGAAGAGACATTTCGCTGATGGCGGAGGTTCGTTACACAGGCCACAGATTTGCTATGGCGGAGATTAGTTACGCAGATTCCAGCGCTTAATGTTGTTAAAAGCAGGACAGCTAGAGCTTGTAGTACATTGAATTAATTTTACCCTACACTATCGGTGCTGTGCTTGCGAGTTATAATAGTCTATGCCTCTGCGTGTAAACCCTATTTACCCATTTGTATTGTTTTGTTTTCAGCGGCATTCTTTTGAATCGGACTGGTAATGCTGTAATGACAAGAAGAGCAAGCGTGTGTCACACATGCAGAAGTTTGTATTGCTCACGATCTGCCTAGATATCGTGGAGCTTTTGAGTAAACATGCATTACCATTGCTCTTACTTAGGCGGAAAAAAAAAAAAACATTTTATTAATCCAATATTTAGATATTTGCAAAATTATGTTTGAGATGAACAAGTTGGCAGGGAGGACAAATAAAAAGATTGAACAATGAAAAATTAATTTCAATTTGAAGTTTCTATTTGAACACTTCTCGACTGAAATTTCAAAAAAGTCCAACAGCAACACTATTATCTCAGCAGCCACATTGGCCGTGGTGATTTCTATGTGGGTGCTAATCTTTTGATGTGGCAGACCGCTCAACGAATTCAGTCTGTCCAGCTCAGGCAATCATTAAATCCATGATGATAACATCTCTTTGTGGTGACCATCAAACTGTTCACGAACCTGGTCATTGCGATTGACTGAATATACCGTTAGGTGTTTGTTCTTTAGTCCACAGCAGCATATGTAATTGTTTATCGGATATTTTAGTTACCAATTTCGGTTCTAAAGTAGGTTAACCTGGCGTACATTTAAACAACTGTAGATGTAAAGTAATAAGGGTTACAAATGTGATCTAGGTATGTATAGTTTCCATTCGTTAACCCAGCACGACTGCGTGCGCAGCTAGTATGGTCAAACATGCACACATATTGCCCACGGTAGTTGAAATGCAATTATGGGTTTCAAGTGATTGAATTATGTATAGCTCTCACTTATTCACTACAGGATGTAGGAAACACACACATTCAATCTACGGAAGGTTGAACCTGCAAATGTTAACCTCTCTCAAGTTCATGCTTACAGAAATTTCTCTAAACAATTCTCTAAAACCTAACCCGGAGTCTCATCGTCCGTCCATAATGTATTTAGGGTTCAATGTCTTCGGAACAATAATAATGGTAATAGTAATATTAATGTTATTATTGTTATCATTTTTATTATTCTAATCATTTATCATTGCTGTGAATTATTACGATAATAATAATAATAATTATTTTTTTTTTACTATGGTTAGCATTAATTCAAAACGGAGAGATGCTGACCAATAACCGTTTTTATAATAATGTTATTAAAATTTCATTGTAGAACGATTAAATTTTATGATAGGATAGTATGATGTACATAAATATTTGGTGTCTTGTTATCGTAAATATAAATTAAATATTATAATTAATTGAGTAATTCTTTTAGGTTAAATCGTGAAGTTTAGTTGGTTAAACCTTTTTGCTTTGGTTATAGTTGAGAGAAAAATAATAAAGAAAAGTAGGATTCTATAGTATTAATACAATTGTTGATTAAAGGATTAATGATGGGACTAGAAAGTTGATGTAACTCGGTAATGTTTTTATTACGAGGTTGTCAATAAAATTAGGCTTATAGGTATAAAGTTAGGTGAATCTACATTGTACTAAGTTGGAGTTTTAGTATTGACCCTAGAATATTGAATGATTTAAGTTGTCTTGATTAAAAGAAAATTTATAATTTAACTGACATTGTGTTTAATATGATTTTTGTATGATGGTCTTGTTAAGATAAAAATTAGATTAGATTCAAGATTTGTCGTAAAAGTTATTCTTCGGCAAATGATTGTTTGATTATAACTTTGTAAATGTAATTTCTTTAGATTGGTCATTGGTCACAATAAGGTCTGGTCACCAAGGATAGTTTTCCAGAGGCCTCGAATGTTATGTCTTGTTTCACGTGGTATGTTGTAAATGTTTGAAGCTGTGTAAAAGGTCCTTCATGGATGTTATGGATTATTTATTTGTCGAGATGTTGTGTTGAAATGGACGATGGGGAGATTTTGGTATCTGTAAAAGGGAGTTTTGCTTATGATTTGTTCACTTGGGAGATATGGACAATGTTTTGTTAAGTTGACCTTGTGACTAAGATGACATGCAAGATGGTGAATTCCTTGCATTGCTTTATACACATGTTGATATGAGGATAATTGTGTGCAAGATGGTTGATCCCTTGCATGGTTTTTGTATTCTCGTTGTCCTGATGATGTTTCTATGCTTGTTGAGTGGGGTTTTCTAGTTGCAGGTAGGGGAGTGGCTCTCAATGGGGGCCGGAGCCCAAAAGTGGCGTCCAGGACAACCCATGTGGGAGTTTGTTAATTCAGTGATAACCTAATTAATGAATTAGGGGGTTGGGTAGCTAAACACACTAAATAAAGATAAGTGGATGCCTCACTCATGGCTCAAGTGCTCGTTTAGGCTTGAGATGAGATGAGAAGGCCTGGAATGGCAAGATCAACTACCTTGTCTTCACGAAAGGTATGTTGATTCCGCATGAGCGTTGTATGGGGGCCGAGAGTCAGGAGAGGCTGCCAGGACAACCCAAGATGGGGGCCGGGGCCTAGGAAGGCTTACCAGGACAACCCATGACAAGCCATGTGATGACACTCCTCCCTACTGCAGCATAGTACTCCCTAGTTGTACTCTCCCCATTCGTTTTGTGCTTGCCTCTGGAAGTGTTGTTAAGTTGTTTTGTGATATTGACTTGTGTTGTTGGAGTTATGTGTTGTGTTGTTATTGCCATGTGTAGTTTTGGCGTTTGGTCATTCTTTGTTCATGTTTTGTCTACCTGACTGTATGTTGTAGTGGGAACCTTATGTTAACTCCTAGCTCGGGGGGTGGACCTTAGGGTTCCACATGGTCGGGTGGAAGAGCTTTTATCCATTGGTTTTCTCCTTGCTTTTGTTCATGTGCGAGGATGTCGTATCTTGTGTATAAGCCGTCAGATCTTGTACCAGACATGAAGTAAGTGATTTGTATTCATGTACTTGTCTATGTATCAGTTGATTTATAATGTTTGTGTTAGAAGAAATTGTATCTTTGTATTGAATCCTAATGATTACTCATCTGATGTTATGCAAATGTTTATTGATTAAATGCAATAGTTAGAATGATCTATTAATGTTAGTAAATGATGTATGACAGACTATGTTGTTCGAATTGTCAAGTAATTCTCCCATGAAATCTTAGAGTAACAAGTTGATAGTTTAATGATGTATGATGCTGTGTTAAATATTACTTTGATACTTTATTCTTTTTTAAAAAAAAAAAATTATTCTGTTAAATTAGCGTTTATCCTGTTAAATTAGCGTAGTTGTGTTGTTCTCTAAGGTGTTCATGCGGGGCGTTACAGAATGATTCAACAATAGAATTGTAGAATGATAGAATGAAAGAATGATAGAAGAATAGAATTGTAGAATAATATAGTTATAGAATAATAAAATGAAAATATTATAGACTGAAAAATTTATAAAATAATATAATGATAGAAATGTAGAATGATAGAATAATAGAATAATAGATTAATATAATAATAATAGAATGATAAAATTATAAAATGATAGATTGAAAGAATGATAGAATAGTATAATTATAGATTAATAGAATGTTTGAATTATAAAATGATAGAATGAAAGAAAGATAGAGTAATAGAATTTTGGAATAATATAATAATAGAATGATTGAATGAAGTAATGATATAGTAATAGATTTATAGAATAATAGAATGATAGAATAATAAAATGATAGAATAATAGAATGATAAGATTGTATAATGATAGAATGGAAGAATGTTAGAAAAATAGAATTGTAGAATGATAGAATGAAAAATGTTGGAATAATTTAATAAAAAAGTTATAGAATTATGGAACTATAGACTTGAATATAACTATAAAATAATACAATTAGAGAATAATACAATTTGAGAATCAAAGAATGATAGAATAATAGATTTATAGAATAACAAAATGATAGAATTATAGAATGATATAATAATAGGTTTATAGAATAATAGAATGATATAATTATAGAATCATAGAATGAAAGAATTGTAGAAAAATAGAATTATAAAATAATAGAATTACAGAAGGAAAGAATGAGAGAATAATAGAATGAATGAATATAAGAATGATAGAACAATAGATTTATAGAATAATAGAATGATAGAATCACATAATGGTATAATAATAGAATGAAAGAATGATAGAATAGTAGATTTATAGAATTATAAAATGAGAGAATGATAGAATGAAAGAGTGATAGAATGAAAGAATGATAGGAAATAGATTTAAGGAATAATAGAATTTTAGAATTGCAAAATGATAGAATGAAAGAATGAACAAGTTAGAGATTAATAGAATAATAGAGTTATAGAATTGTATAGGAATAGAATAAAAGAATGATGGATTAATAGATCTATACAACATGATAGAATGAAGCAAAATTATAGAATAATTTAATATTTATAGGATAATAGATTGATAAAATAATAGATTTATATAATAATACAATGATAGAATTATAAATGACAAAATGAAAGAATGATAGACTAATATAATTATAGAATAATAGAATGAAAAAATCATAGAATAATAGATTTATACAATAATAGATTGTTAGAATTATAAGATGGTAGAATGAAAGAATGATAGAGTAATAAAACTTTAGATTAATAGAATAATATAATTATACAATGATAGAATAAAGGAATGATAGAATACTAGATTTATAGAATAATATAATGGTAGAAATAAAGAATGATAGAAGGAAACAATGATAGAATAATAGAATTGTAGAATACTAGTATAAAGAAATAATAAAATGATAGAATGAAAGGATTGTAGAATAATATATTTCTAGAATAATAGAATGATAGAATTATATTATGATAGATTGAAGGAGCAATAGAGTAATGAAATTGTAGAATAATAGTATGATATAATGATAAAAATGAAAGAATGATAGAATTGTAGAATTGTAGAGTAATAGAATTGTAGAATGATAGAATGAAAGAATGGTAGAATACTAGAATTGTAGAATAATAGAATTATAGAAAGAAAGAATGATAGAATAATAGATTCATAGAATAATAGAATGAGAGTTATAGATCAATAGAATGAAATAATGATAGAATAATAGAATTGTAAAATGATAGAATGAAACATTAATAGAACAATAGCCTTATAGTATAATAGAGTGATAGAAATTATATAATGATAGAATGAAAAAATTATAGAATAATAGAATTGTTGAGTAATACAATAATAGAATTATAGAATAATACAATAATAGAATTACAGGACTAAAGAATGATAGAATAATAGAATGATAGAATATAAGAATGATAGAATAATAGATTTATAGAATGATAGAACAATAGATTTATAGAATAATAGAATGATAGAATTATAGAATAGTAGAATAATAGGTTTATAGAATAATAGAATGATATAAATGTAGAATCATAGAATGAAAGAATGATAGAATAGTAGATTTATAGAATGATAAAATGTAAGAATGATAGAATGACAGAGTGATAGGATGAAAGAATGATAGAAAATTAGATTTAAGGAATAATAGAATTTTAGAAATGCAAAATGATAGAATGAAAGAATCGTAGAGTAATAGAACTATAGATTAATTGAATAATAGAATTATACAATGATAGAATGAAAGAATAATAAAGTAATATATAAATATAGAATAATAGAGTGATAGATTTGTATAAGGATAGAATAAAATAATGATGGATTAATAGAATTATAGATTAATAGATCTATACAACATGATAGAATGAAACAATTATAGCATAATTTAATATTTATAGATTAATAGAATGATAGAATAAAGGAATGACAGAATAGTATATTTATAGAATAATATAATGGTAGAAATATATAATGAAAGAATGATAGAATAGTAGATTTATAGAATTATAAAATGAAAGAATGATAGAATGAAAGAGTGATAGAATGAAAGAATGATAGAAAATAGATTTAAGGAATAATAGAATTCCAGAATTGCAAAATGATAGAATGAAAGAATCGTAGAGTAATAGAGCTATAGATTAATCAAATAATGGAATTATACAATGATAGAATGAAAGAATGTCAGATTAGGAGATTAATAGAATAATAGAGTGATAGAATTGTATAAGAATAGAATAAAAGAATGATGGAATAATAGATTAATAGATCTATACAATATGATAGAATGAAACAAAATTATAGAATAATTTAATATTTATAGGATAATAGAATGATAGAATAATAAATTTATATAATAATAGAATGATAGAATTATAAATGACAAAATGAAAGAATGATAGACTATTATAATTATAGAATAATATAATGAAAAAATGATAGAATAATAGATTTATACAATAATAGAATATTAGAATTATAAAATTGTAGAATGAAAGAATGATAGAGTAATAAAACTTTAGATTAATAGAATAATATAATAATACAATGATAAAATAAAGGAATGATAGAATACTATATTTATAGAATAATATAATGGTAGAAATAAAGTATGATAGAAGGAAACAATGATAGAATAATAGAATTGTAGAATACTAGTATAACAAAACAATAAAATGATAGAATGAAAGAATGGTAGAATAATAGATTTCTATAATAATAGAATGATAGAATTATATAATGATAGAATGAAGGAACAATAGAGTAATGAAATTCTAGAATAATAGTATGATATAATGATAAAAATGAAAGAATGATAGAATAGTAGAATAATAGAATTGTAGAGTAATAGAATTGTAGAATGATAGAATGAAAGAATGGTAGAATACTAGAATTGTAGAATAATAGAATTATAGAAAGAAAGAATGATAGAATAATAGATTCATAGAATAATAGAATGAGAGTTATAGATTAATAGAATGAAATACTGATAGAATAATAGAATTGTAAAATGATAGAATGAAACATTAATAGAACAATAGCCTTATAGTATAATAGAATGGTAGAATTATATAATGATAGAATGAAACAATTATAGAATAATAGAATGAAAGAATAATAAAGTGATAGAATTGTATAAGGATAGAATAAAAGAATGATGGAATAATAGATTAATAGATCTATACAACATGATAGAATGAAACAAAATTATAGAATAATTTAATATTTATAGGATAATAGAATGAAACATTAATAGAACAATAGCCTTATAGTATAATAGAATAGTAGAATTATATAATGATAGAATGAAACAATTATACAATGATAGAATGAAAGAATAATAAAGTAATAGATAAATATAGAATAATAGAGTGATAGAATTGTATAAGGATAGAATAAAAGAATGATGGAATAATAAATTAATAGATCTATACAACATGATAGAATGAAACAAAATTATAGAATAATTTAATATTTATAGGATAATAGAATGATAGAATAATAAATTTATATAATAATAGAATGATAGAATTATAAATGAGAAAATGACAGAATGATAGACTACTATAATTATAGAATAATATAATGAAAAAATGATTGAATAATAGATTTATACAATAATAGAATGTTAGAATTATAAAATTGTAGAATGAAAGAATGATAGAGTAATAAAACTTGAGATTAAAAGAATAATATAATTATACAATAATAAAATAAAGGAATGATAGAATACTAGATTTATAGAATGATAGAATTATATAATGATAGAATGATATAATGATAGAATGAAGGAACAATAGAGTAATGAAATTCTAGAATAATAGTATGATATAATGATAAAAATGAAAGAATGATAGAATAGTAGAATAATAGAATTGTAGAGTAATAGAATTGTAGAATGTGTAACATCCTGCTACGTAACCCCGAAGGGTAAGAGCCAAAAAGAGCAAGATAATTTTTTTTTTGACATAAGTAAACAACATACATAGATTTAGTTGTCAATTCGATAGATTGATACCATTCATTTTAAACACCAAAACAAATGTTCTAAATCTCATATGATAAAAACATGAATCCATAAGCATAAAATACAGGTGGATCCAATACCCACACCGAAATCTATAAAGCAATAAAGGAACATCACATTTCTTCTCATTGAATATAATGATTACAACTTCTCTTCTAAGAGAGTTCAATTACATAACTGCATATACAATTACAATGATATATTCCAAAATATGATACAAGTTCATAGCAAAGTCCTGAGTATGACACAAAGACTGAATGGGTACAATAACTGAATGAAGTGATGGAGAGAGAGATCATCTCAAACTGGTGCTCAAAAACTTGTTCGTCGGTCCCCAATAGTGGTGGCAACGCCTCCCAATCATGTGGACTCCTAAGAGACCACCCCACCATGCTCGGAGATAGTCACAAGACCCAAACAGATAACAACAACAAGGGGATACAAGGTGGCCAACACTCACATCAGACACTGTAATGCCCCGCCATGCAACCCTAGAGATAAGTCAGCTAAAGCAATAGAAAGGTGAAATATTTTTTTTTTTGTAATAGAATTAACAAATTTTAACATAGGCTGATACAACAAGTTAACTACATCTCTAGGGATAACATGACTGCATTACTAAAATCGAGCAATAACATACATAACTCATTCGAAACATGACTACATTACATGATCTAACTAATAGCCGTTGTTTGTTCTAAATCAGAATGCACAAGATGGATAAATTCACGCACAAGATCGGAATATCTACCCCTGAAAATCTTAGTGATTAACAAGAGTGAAAACAATGAAATAATAGAAACAATTTACAAGATTACTTAGTAAATTTAGATTACATATCAGAGTGTATCAAGATTGTACGATGCAATCATCAGTTTAATTTATACACATGTATGCACATTTACCATAGTGTAGATAATCATCTATACACCAAATGGAAAGGTGCCTCCTTAGCTCTAGAGTCCTGCAAAGTGATAGATCCTAACTGCACATCAAATGAAATATTAGTCCTGTATAATATAGATTACATAATACAGACACCAATCGTACGAAATGTCAAGCCTAAGGCCCTAAGGGGCCGACCTAATGTCTCGGGGGCTCATGATGGCCTTGCCTATGTACGCGTAGCGTAGAGACATCGTAGTTCAAGACTTGATTGAAAACACAAGATGGCATCCAAACTCATATGCATTTACAATCCCATAATGTCCAACAATACATTTCTCATAACCAAGGCATGCAGTTACAAGAAATTTTGCCTTACATCATAATCACAGACCATTACATCATTTTGAATTATAAAGTTTTAAAGAACAATAAGTAATTAGATCACCCTAATACATCCTTATTAATCTTCGATTAATTCTAGCCTATCACATTTTCCCTTATACAACATACACATAAGGGAAGAACTAAGCTTAAGAAGGTTGTAAATCATTATTATAACATGTTAACCAATAAGTACCTTAAATTCCCAAAATCAGAGAACCTATAAAAAACACCTTTCTATTCCAAGAATTATTATTCAACAAAGATCCACAGAAATCCAAAACTATCCATACTTCTATTTAAGTCATTAGTCAAAAGATTCTAATCTAACTCCAAACCATATAGGTTAAGATAATCTACTCTCTATTGAGATCAAGGCTAACTTATAGAATCATTACTTTCTAGATTATCCCCAAAAGAATATGGTTTTTGAAAGAGTATGAATTCTAATTTTTTTCCATGGTCTAATCTAATAGTCTAATATAATCTAATGTTTCAAATTCACATTACTTGCCTCATAATAGAAGGTGATAGAAAACTTATGTCTTATAGATTATAATCAAGAGAAAGTCTAATTCATGTAAACATAACTAACTTGCTACTATAGATGCATCATAATATTGACTTACTGGAATGAACATAATCTTTAATCTAAGATTGATGTAAACATTGTCAAATCTCATCTTTTCATAAGCACGAACTACTTACAAAATTGTCACAATATAGATTATAGCTTAAGAGAAAAGAAGAAAAAAGGTAACATCATCCAAGAATGCGAAATAATGTAAAATTTCATTCTAACATGGTCTATTACCAAAATGAAGCAGATTATAAGCTTCTAATGAAAGCCGATGCCATCAAAGGCAAGTTCTAAGTTAAGGAACTTCTAATTATACACCGCCTTCTATGTATTTATCTATATGAATTTCTAAATGTAATCAGCATTACTAAAATGTAGAGGAACTATCTTTTCTCACTTAAGTAAACTAAAACACCACTAGAAATTAGCTATGGTGAGGCACACCATATTCCTAGAAAAAGATTAGGTTCCTAATTTAGAAGATTATATTACAGATTATTGTTACCAACATTGTAGAAGAGTTTGTTCAAAGAATCATGGGAACTAACCTCTTTCTCAGGCCCATATTCATAACTTGGGGGTCTTAGAAGGCTCCATTTACCACATTGTGTGCACTTTGGTATGTTGCCTACTAGACATTTTAATAGAGGAACAAATTGCATAAATGATTTAAGCTTATGTTGCTTCAAAAGATAGGTTTAAAAGTAATTGAAAGTAGCACATACTTCAGTCACATTTGTAACCCTTATTGCCTTACACCCAAAGCTGATCATTGAATGTGTATGGTTGACCTCCATACCCATGTTGACTATCTTGAAGACACCCTAAACTATATCATTGAGGTACCTATTAAATCTATGCGGTTGTTCCTGTAGATCATATATGATTACTAGCTAAGGAATATTTACAACACTACTTTTTGATAGCACAGATTATGTTCTTTTCTTCAAACATCTATGCAAAAGTGGGCAGGTGTGCTAGTGTTAAAACGATTGAGAACATTGGATTCACAGCCATGAAAAGGCACATGCTTCTTGTGTTGGGGAGGGTTCACATCCATTGACAGAGGAGATTTCTACCCAGTCAAAGAATTCGACTCAAAAGATGAAGGCAACAGAAAACTTTCTTAGAATGGCGCTTATCAATAAGCGTTTGTCCAAATTCTTGTATTCAACCTCAAATTCTATGAGGTACTTACAGGTTATAACCAACATAGAATCGTTGACTTGAGTATGCACAGCTGATCAATGAGGGTGTATTTTCTGAATGTATTTACAAAAATAAAGAAAAATGTAATTCTTCAATACATATAAATGGGGTAACAAAATGAGATGAAATTGAAATAAGAAAAGCCCTTATTCCTTCATAGACTTTCCATGGGCAACTTGACATTACAAACTCAGCAACCATCAATGCAACGCATACTTCCTAATGCTTACACCAGTTAGATAGAGTGCATTCACCAATAACAAACAAAAGTTCAATCCTTACCCACTATTAAAATGAAATCAATTCAATTTCAACATCCATTTACACAAGCAACATAAACCCTGACCCAAAACGCGTCACATGCCATTTCGTTGCCGCCATAAGTTCAAACTCTAAACACCCAATCATTAAAGCTTACTTCATTCTACCTGTACAATCAACAAAACCTAAAACCATAGATACACCACTGTAAACTTAGAAGCTGCTATGCTCAAAATAAATTCATGCCCTAAGATCATCTTGCATTACATTTTTAGACAACCATATTGATTTGGGTAGTTCCAACTTGGTGAAAGTTCAATCTCATTGCATAAACAAGGACACAGACTGCATCATTATACTAACAATACCTACATTTTAATCCACTTCTATTTGCTTGCATGCAACCGCATTGGAGCCACAAACCAAAAGCATGAACACGGACATTGCATCATTTTCTGTAGCAACCTACATTTACTCCATTCATTATATATCTACCTACATTTCAATGCAATCCCATTTGGGTCACAAAACCAAAATATAGTGTAGCAGACAATTTGAGAATGCATGCATCTATATATTGAGAATTACCTCTTTTGTTAATTTTATCACCTCAATGCCCTCTTTTTGACCAGAACTTTGCCTTTGTGCTTCTTCCCCAAAATGGATTCCTTGACAAGCTTGTGTGCTATCCATACATGGGCGTGATGTATGGGTATGAATGATAGCTAATTTTTTTTTTTAAGGCTGTATGCCCATATCTCCTCCCATCTCCAAATGTATTGCCTGGCCCTTGTTTCCCATTTCTAATCACCAGTGTAATGGGAGATTGACACACCCTGTTCCATGGCACTGATGTGCTTATTTTTGAGATCCGTTGGCCCCCGTCCAAAAGACAATGTGCAGGGCAAAATAGCAAGTGCCACTAAAAACATAACTGCTCACAGCCAGGCAAAAGATGCAACATCCTGTCCAGGGAAATCTGTCCTCTTTCCATTGGCCACCCTCCCTGAATCCCCTTGAAATAAAATTGAAGCGTTATATGGAAAACATTGTGGGTGACGCCTAGGAAAAGGGATGGCTACCAATGCCCTCAATCCCAACACTACACATCTGTCTTTGTCTTAAGAAGGTAAGAATCTGATGGAGTGTGAAAATGGAGGAATGGAACCTTGCAATTTTAGAAACCAAGCCATTACAATCGGTACCCCCTTGCCCCGCAAAGAAAGATCAATTTCTCAATTTATAATTGGAAATGGAGTTGTCCCAACCAAAAGGAATTAGTTAGATGCCCGTCTTGAAACATAACGGCCCTACAGCTCACCTCCAATCTTCCTAATTAGGCCAAGCTAGAGATTTTGTAATGACACCAAGAATCGGTTATCTCATGCACAAATTTAGGTGGTTTTGGAATAACAATAATCGTAGAAGGATCCACTATAACACATTATCAAGAGCTTTCATAATGCCTTAGGAGTTTTGCAAATGTATCTTGAAAGTTTGATATAAATGGCATGGTACCCATGGCACACTGAATGCTATTCATTATTAATGTATGAGGAGGTTTCAATTATGTAATTCTGACAATTAAAAAAAATACAAACCTATCTAAATAACATTAGAGCAATGAAGAATACAAGGGTTCTGGTCTAAGAGAACAATTACCAAAATAATATACAAAGTCAAGATTTCATTTTGATCACAAGTTGAAAACATATACCAAATTCTGAGGCTTCCATAACAAAAGAATCAGCGTAGATCTGAAAACACAATTATGATCTATATTCCCTTCAAAATTTATTAAATCTTAATGACATTCAATAATTCAACAAATTGCATACCTCAATCAGAAACTTCTTTAAGCCTCCCCACTCAAGCAATTATAATTAGGTATCCTGACACAACCAAAGTGAAAATGGAGGGGCACTACAGACACAGAGCAGACACAGAGAACAGTGCTTACAGTCAAAGTCATAACATAGGTGTACTCATCTAAGTCATAAGTCGGGTACTACTCATGACCGCTAAGGTGCTAGATACTAGAGTGTAATCATATGAAGTGTCATCATATGTGCTCAAAGGGATGGCACACACGGGACCAAGTACCTCTCATACAGACGAGGAGACTCAATCGTACCCGAATCCATGTCCCGCAGACAGATAGGCCTTCTTGTTGCATCCTTAGCCATTACAAGTGCTCAAGGCCATGCATGAGGTTTAATTATCTTATTAGTGTTTTTACCCCAATGTTTTAGTTTTAGTTATCACTTATTAATGTAACTCTGCTACTAGTTCCCCTGGCAGCCACTTGCAGGCCCTGGGCTCGTAGAGAGCCACTCCAGACAACCACTCTAATGCCTAGACCTTGTTCATCTCGTTTGACTAAACGAGGCATTCAAAAGACTAAAAACATTGAGTTATAAATTTAAAATAGTAAAGATTAAAAATATGATCTATAATACAAAAGCTTACGGTAACAGTGTAGTTTGTTGAAAACAACCCTTTGGCACTAAGATAGTTTGGTAAAAATTCCAGTGACCCCAATTTGGTCACAAATCACAAAGGAAAGCAAAGATAAAAATAAAATAAAAATACGACAAATGGCATTGCAAGCCTTCTCACAGCCTAATTTTTAAATATTGACTGCCATAATTAATATAACAAAATAAATTGTTAAAAGACTTACAAATGGAAATCGTAACTTTCCCTCCTACAATAGTTCCTTTAAATCCTTGGGTTGCAGATTATCCCAATTAGAGTTTATGTGACCATTATTAATGCACAAGCACAAGTAGATGAATCTAGGGTATTTTATTGCCATAACATTCTTAGACTCAAAGGTGATGGTTTCCACAAGTCTAGTTTTAATATATATGCAACTATATATGATGGTTGTATACAGACTAAAAACATTGAATATCTAACCGTGTGTGCTGAGCTAGTACAAAGAGCTTGAAAACTTCTAACATTTATCAATAAAATCTACTATAAGCTGCTGCAATAGACCCAAAATAAACTATTCAACTCAGAAATTATATATTCCGTAGTACATAGGAGGTGGTTAAGCTTGAAACACCATTCTAATCTCAGACCTGAAGATATAAAATTTATTAAGTCTGATTTAAGGGTTCAAAACCGCTTACAGAAAGCAATGACTACTTCCAAAACCCTCTAAGCAACCTCACGTCCCTCCTCCCCACCATATTCAATATCTATAAAGGGTAGCAGCTAGTAATATAGTCTCCAATGACTATTATATGGGAAATTGATTCCTCTTATTTCTCCCACAGTTCCTTCCAAAGCCATACACCTTGACTAACCAAAATTAATATAACAAAAGCCACTCAATAACTTAAGAAGAGTTATAATGGAAATCTCTTTTAGAGAAGCCATCGAATAGGAAGAAAATGTTTCCTGGGAGTTAGATCTCTTCACCCTATCATTACATCCCAATTTTTTTGTTGTATGGTTGCCCTCAATATAATCTCAGTAAAATTGAACCCTTTTTGTTTTCACTACAATTTATAAATCAGAAACCACGTGATCTTGTTTTTCTTTCTAAAAATTATCATCAGAATACACGTGATTCTTCATTGAAACCCATTAATCTAAATACTAAGGGAATAGATCTGCACAAAGAAAATAAATTCATGGACGGAGGAAATGTAAATATCTTGCAATGAAATAAATATTCCTAGTATAAATTTTCCTAAGGTAGTAATGGGGTTTCAGTTTTATTTGTGCTAAACGAAGAAGTGCAGCAAAGGTATTTTAGTTTTTGTGCTTAGGAAACAATGAACTAAGGAAAATACCTCTATCCTAGCTGCGCTCACCTTCAGCGCACCTCTAACTACAATTTGGTATGCTTCGAGTGATTTCCTCTTCCCTTCCGCTATTTTTTTTCCTCCTCTCTACCATTCTCCCCCCATTCTTTTTTTACCTCCGTCCTCTCTTATCCTCCCAAAAAAATGCGTTGACTAACTTTACAAGAGATAATTTCTTGAATCTCTATCCTCCTTCCATCGGTCACCCACTCAGCAGATATTTCTCCTTAATAAATACACTCTGACACCTGCACTTGAGAATTTTGTTGCGGATGCCTTGAGCAGGAGGAGACATGATATTTTAGTTTTGTCTCTTGGAGTGGATTTGTGAAGCCGTATTTTGGAGTCACTTCCTAGTGATACTTGGTATCAGGAGGTGAGAGCAGAGATTGAGTCTGGGAGAGTCCTTGAGGGAAGGTTTGTAGGGTTCTCTCTTGAGCCTGATGGACTTTTGCGACATCTGGGTTGTATTTATGTTCCAAATTTTGGTGATCTTCATTCCTTGGTTTTATCAGAAGCCCATCGTGCACCCTATTCAGCTCATCTAGGTGTCATGAATATGCATGGCGATCTTCGACAGTTATATCATTGGGCAAGTTTGCGACAAGATATTGCCGACTTTGTGGCTCGATGTCTTGAGTGTCAGTGGGTGAAGGCAGAGCATCAGCACCCAGCAGGATTGTTGTAGCCTCATTCCATCCTTGGATGGAAGTGGGATACGATATCTCTAGATTTTATAGTGGGTCTACCTATGTCTTCGCGTCATCATGATGCTATTATGGTCACAGTGGACAAGTTGTCCAAGGTGGCACACTTCTCACCCATGAGATCTTCCTACACTACCGCGTCTGTAGCTCGAGTGTTTATGGAGGATATTGTGCCCCTACATGGTATTCCTCGTAGGCTCATTTCTGATTGTGATCTAGTGTTCTTCAATTTTGTGGACTTCTTTTCAGCATGCTTTGGGAGCTCAGCTTAATTTTAGCTCTGATACCTACCAGTTTGAGATGATCTCTCTCTCCATCACTTCATTCAGTCTTTGTGTCATACTCAGGACTTTGCTATGAACTTGTATCATATTTTGGAATATATCATTGTAATTGTATATGCAGTTATGTAATTGAACTCTCTTAGAAGAGAAGTTGTAATCATTGTATTTAATGAGAAGAAATATGATGTTCCTTTATTGCTTTATGGATTCTAGTGTGGGTATCAGATCCACCTATATTTTATGCTTATGGATTCATGTTTTTATCATATGAGATTTAGAACATTTGTTTTGGTGTTTAAAATGAATGGTATCAATCTATCGAATTGACAGCTAAATCTGTGTATGTTGTTTACTTATGTCAAAAAAAAAAATTATCTTGCTCTTTTTGGCTCTTACCCTTCGGGGTTACGTAGCGGGATGTTACAGGATGATAGAATGAAAGAATGGTAGAATACTAGAATTGCAGAATAATAGAATTATAAAAAGAAAGAATGATAGAATAATAGATTCATAGAATAATAGAATAACAGTTATAGATTAATAGAATGAAATACTGATAGAATAATAGAATTGTAAAATGATAGAATGAAACATTAATAGAACAATAGCCTTATAGTATAATAGAATGGTAGAATTATATAATGATAGAATGAAACAATTATAGAATAATAGAATGAAAGAATAATACGATAATAGAATTATAGAATAATACAATAATAAAATTACAGAACGAAAGAACGATAGAATAATAGAATGATAGAATATAAGAATGATAGAATAATTTAGATTTATAGAATGATAGAACAATAGATTTATAGAATAATAGAATGATAGAATTATAGAATGGCAGAATAATAGGTTTATAGAATATTAGAATGATATAATTGTAGAATCATAGAATGAAAGAATGAAAGAATAGCAGATTTATAGAATTATAAAATGTAAGAATGATAGAATGAAAGAGTGATAGGATGAAAAAATGATAGAAAATTAGATTTAACGAATAATAGAATTTTATAATTGGAAAATGTTAGAATGAAAGAATTGTAGAGTAATAGAACTATAGATTAATTGAAGAATAGAATTATACAATGATAGAATGAAAGAATAATATAGTAATAGATAAATATAAAATAATAGAGTGATAGAATTGTATAAGGATAGAATAAAAGAATGATGAAATAATAGATTAATAGATCTATACAACATGATAGAGTGAAACAAAATTATAGAATAATTTAATATTTATAGGATAATAGAATGTGATAGAATAATGGACTTATATAATAATAGAATGATAGAATTATAAATGAAAAAATGAAAGAATGATAGACTAATATAATTATAGAATAATATAATGAAAAAATGATAGAATAATAGATTTATACAATAATAGAATGTTAGAATTATAAAATTATAGAATGAAAGAATGATAGAGTAATAAAACTTTAGATTAATAGAATAATATAATTATACAATGATCAAATAAAGGAATGATAGAATACTAGATATATAGAATAATATAATGGTAGAATAAAGTATGATAGAAGGAAACAATGATAGAATAATAGAATTGTAGAATACTAGTATAACAAAATAATAAAATGATAGAATGAAAGAATGGTAGAACAATAGATTTCTAGAATAATAGAATGATAGAATTATATAATGATAGAATGAAGGAACAATAGAGTAATGAAATTCTAGAATAATAGTATGATATAATGATAAAAATGAAAGAATGATAGAATAGTAGATTAATAGAATTGTAGAGTAATAGAATTGTAGAATGATAGAATGGTAGAATACTAGAATTGTAGAATAATAGAATTATAGAAAGAAAGAATGATAGAATAATAGATTCATAGAATAATAGAATGAGAGTTATAGATTAATAGAATGAAATAATGATAGAATAATAGAATTGTAAAATGATAGAATGAAGCATTAATAGAACAATAGCCTTATAGTATAATAGAATGATAGAATTATATAATGATAGAATGCAAAAATTATAGAATAATATAATTGTTGAATAATACGATAATAGAATTATAGAATAATACAATAATAGAATTACAGAACGAAAGAATGATAGAATAATAGAATAATAGAATAATAGAATATAAGAATGATAGAATAATAGATTTATATAATGATGGAACAATAGATTTATAGAATGATAGAATGATACAATTATAGAATGGTAGAATAATAGGTTTATAGAATAATAGAATTATATAATTGTAGAATCATTAAATGAAAGAATGATAGAATAGTAGATTTATAGAATGATAAAATGTAAAAATGATAGAATGAAAGAGTGACAGGATGAAAGAATGATAGAAAATTAGATTTAAGGAATAACAGAATTTTAGAATTGCAAAATGATAAAATGAAAGAATCATAGAGTAATAGAACTATAGATTAATTGAATAATAGAATTATACAATGATAGAATGAAAGAATAATAAAGTAATAGATAAATATAGAATAATAGAGTGATAGAATTGTTTAAGGATAGAATAAAAGAATGATGGAATAATAGATTCAAAGATCTATACAACATGATAGGATGAAACAAAATTATAGAATAATTTAATATTTATAGAATAATAGAATGATAGAATAATAGATTTATATAATAATAGAATGGTAGAATTATAAATGACAAAATGAAAGAATGATAGACTAATATAATTATAGAATAATATAATGAAAAAATGATAGAATAATAGATTTATACAATAATTGAATGTTAGAATTATAAAATTGTAGAATGAAAGAATGATAGAGTAATAAAACTTTAGATTAATAGAATAATATAATTATACAATGATAAAATAAAGGACTAATAGAATACTAGATTTATAGAATAATATAATGGTAGAAATAAAGTATGATAGAATGAAACAATGATAGAATAATAGAATTGTAGAATACTAGTATAACAAAATAATAAAATGATAGAATGAAAGAATGGTAGAATAATAGATTTCTAGAATAATAGAATGATAGAATTATATAATGATGGAACGAAGGAACAATAGAGTAATGAAATTCTAGAATAATAGTATGATATAATGATAAAAATGAAAGAATGATAGAATAGTAGAATAATAGAATTGTAAAGTAATAGAATTGTAGAATGATAGAATGAAAGAATGGTAGAATACTAGAATTGTAGAATAATGTAATTATAGAAAGAAATAATGATAGAATAATATAATGAGAGTTATAGATTAATAGAAAGAAATAATGATAGAATAATAGAATTGTAAAATGATAGAATGAACCATTAATAGAACAATAGCCTTATAGTATAATAGAATGATAGAATTATATAATGATAGAATGAAAAAATTATAGAATAATAGAATTGTTGGATAATACGATAATAGAATTATAGAATAATACAATAATAGAATTATAGAATGAAAGACTGATAGAATAATAGAATGATAGAATATAAGAATGATAGAATAATAGATTTATAGAATGATAGAACAATAGATTTATAGAATAATATAATGAAAGAATTATAGAATGGTAGAATAATAGGTTTATTGAATAATAGAATGATATAATTGTAGAATCATAGAATGAAAGAATGATAGAATAGCAGATTTATAGAATGATAAAATGTAAGAATGATAGAATGAAAGAGTGATAGGATGAAAAAATGATAGAAAATTAGATTTAAGGAATAATAGAATTTTAGAATTGCAAAATGATAGAATGAAAGAATCGTAGAGTAATACAACTACAGATTAATTGAATAATAGAATTAGACAATGATAGAATGAAAGAATAATAAAGTAATAGATAAATATAGAATAATAGAGTGATAGAATTGTATAAGGATAGAATAAAAGAATGATGGAATAATAGAATTATAGATTAATAGATCTATACAACATGATAGAATGAAACAATTATAGCATAATTTAATATTTATAGCATTCTAGAATGATAGAATAATAGATTCATTTAATATAATAATAGAGTGATAAAATAATAGATTTATACAATAATAGAATGTTAGAATTATAAAATGGTAGAATGAAAGAATGATAGAGTAATAAGACTTTAGAATAATATACAATGATAGAATAAAGGAATAACAGAATAATATATTTATAGAATAATATAATGGTAGAAATATAGAATGATAGAAAGAAATAAAGATATTATAATAGAATTGTAGAATAGTATAACAGAATAATAGAATGAGAGAAACGTAGAATAATAGAATGATGGAATTATAGAATGATAGAATGAAGGAACAATAGAGTAATGGAATTGTAGAATAATAGTATGATATAATGATAAAAATGAAAGAATGATAGGATAATATGATTGCATAATAAGGGGGAGGGGCCAGTTGCCGCCCACACCCGAATAACCGCTATATTTTTAATCGCTTGACCCCCCAATAAAATTTTTAAAAAGAATCAATACATGTAAAATACAAACATACTAGATTAACACAAATGCACCAATACATGTTCACAACATTTGTACATGTTCACAAATGCACCAATACATTTGTAAATTAACCAATTTAATTAAGATAAGTATACAAATTTGATGGCGAGCGGTTATTGGCACATTGGTGCAGATGTATGGGGCGACATGTTGAAATGACCATTTTTTGACCCATGTGCACATAACGCGTCCTACAAGGAAATGTATAAGTGCCCAGAAGCTAAAAGAATAGCTTTAAGCTCTTCAGTCATATACGAAAAACTCAAAAAAAATTGTCAAAATTCAATATGTCTTGCTATGTGCTTAACATGCGCGAAGTTAGGGTGGGAGGCTACTGGCGCCTCTCCCTTAATATGACAATAGAATAAAAGAATGATAGAATGAAATATTGATAGAATAATATATTTATAAAATAATAGAATGATAGAATAGTAGAACAATACAATAAAGGAATGATATAATAAAGGAATGATAGAATAATAGATTTATATAATAATAGAATGATAGATTTATAGAATTATAAAATTATAGAATTATAGATTGATAGAACAATAGATTTATAGAATAATAGAATGATAGAATTGTAGGGTGAAGAATAATAATAAAAAAAAATTGTAGTTCATAATAGAATGATAGAATGAAACAATCATAGAAATAAAGATTTATAAAATAATATAATCTAGTAGAAATATAGAATGATAGAAGGAAACAATGATAGAATAATAGAATTGTAGAATACTAGTATAATAGAATGATAGAGTGAAAGAATGGTAGAATAATAGAATGATGGAATTATAGAATGGTAGAATGAAAGAACAATAGAGTAATGGAATTGTAGAATAATATTAGTATGGTGTTATGATAAAAATGAAAGAATGATCAATAGAATAATAAAATTTCATAATAATATGATAATAGAAAAAAAGAATGATAGAATGAAATATTGATAGAATAATAGATTTATAAAATAATAGAATGATAGAATATTAGAATAATAGAATTCTAGAGAAATGAATGAATGAAGGATTTTAATAATGTCCATGGGGCCGCAGCAGCCTATGGGACCGATCAGTTGCACACATCCCCTTCAAATGGAACAGCAGCCACAAAATGTCCTCTAATTTTCCTAAACTTCCTTCTTGAGATCTTCCCTTCTGCTGTGAAGTTTGATCACGAGGTTCACTGTACTACCCAGCCTTATCATTTCAAAGAATGGTAGAATGATAGAATATTAGAATTCTAGAATAATAAAATTATAGAATGAAAGAATGATAGGATAATAGGTTCATAGAATAATACAATGATAGAGTTATAGATTAATAGAATGAATAATGATAGAAAAATAGAATTGTAGAATGATAGAATGAAACATTAATAGAACAATAGCCTTATAGTATAATAGAATGATAGAATGAAAGAATCATAGAATAATAGAATTGTTGAATAATATAATGATAGAATAATCTATACTTAATGAATTACAAAATGTTGGAACTATACAATAATAGAATTGTAAAATAATACAAAAATAGAATTATAGAATTATATAATTAAAGAATGATAGAATAATAGATTTATAGATTTATAGAATAATAGAATGATAAAATGATAGAATAATAGAATGATATAATTATTAACTAATAGAATGATAGAATGAAAGAATTATAGAACAATAGGTTTATAAAATAATAGAGTGATAGAATAATAGAATTGTAGAATTGTAGAATAATAGATTTATAGAATGATAGACCGAAATAATGATAGAATAAATTATTAATAGAATAATAGAATGATACAATCAAACAATGATAGAATAATAAAATTGAGGAATAATAAGATGATAGAATGAAATATTGATAGAAGAATAGATTTATGTAATAATAGAACAATAAAATTATAGAATGATAGAATAATCGAATAATAGAATTGTAGAATGATATGATAATAGAATGATAGAATGAAAGAATGATAGAATAATAGATAAACAGAGAATAATAAATTTATATAATAATAGAACTATAGAATGATAGAATGAAAGAATGATAGAATAATAGAATAATAGAATTGTAGGATAAGAGAGTTATAAAATGATAGAATAATAAATTTAGAGAATAATAGAATGATAGAATAATGGAAAGATAGAATGAAAGAATAATTGTTGAACTACCAAAAGACATGATTTCAACCTGTGGTGATTTAATTCTACAACTACCATGATTACAAATGGTTCAACTCCCTCAACTAGAAGTATAAAAATGAGGTTGGTGCTTTTTGTTTGGGGGTTGGGTTGGTTGGTGATTGTTGTAGAAGAGAGTATTGTCTCTAAGGATTATAGATTTATTTGAATTGTGTAATTTATATCCCTAATGTTGTTATATCGAATGTGAATCTATGATATCAATAAATTTACATCGATTTGTGTTCTTCTATCAAAGTTTTTATTTTGGTTGCTAGATTTTGGTAGTTTGATAACACCCCTAGATCTAGACTGCATTAAGTGATATCAAAGCCCAATTTGGGTTGTGTCAAAAAGAAGGAATCCTAAAGAATTTTGTTGTGAGTTCAAATCAGAAATAGAAGACCTACAACTGCAGAGAATTTGTGAGACATGGCATATAGAGGATGAGGGTGAAGAGGAGCACTAAGAGTTAGTGAAGTAGAAGTTGTAGAGATGTTGGGAGGGGTTACAACAATATTAGATGATACGGAAGCAACACAAAGAAGAGGAGTATATGTAGAAGACATTAGTGAGGATGAGAATGAAGAACCAGAAATTGACACAGAAGATGCACATAGAAATGAATTAGAAAGAAGGTTTTTACAAGCAATATCAAGAATCAATAGCAAACCCATATTGGATGCACCAATTTATCATGGAAATCTAAATCTAGAAGAATTAATTGAATGGATTTTAGAGATGGATAAATATTTTGATTTTGAATCAATAGATCATCTGAAAAGGGTGAAATTTGTTTGCATGAAATTGAAAGGACATGCATCCTTATGGTGGGATCATTTCAAAATAGAAAGGCAAAGAAAGGGTAAGGAGAAAATCAAATTATTGGATAGAATGGTCAAAAAATTGAAGGCTAAATTTCTACCAACCGACTATCAAATAAGTTTGTTCAAGAAACTACAAAATTTGAAGCAAAAGGAAAAGAATGTGCATGAGGATGTATAGAAGAATTATATAGGTTGGATATCAATGTTGGACATGTAGATTATGATGTTGAGAAAGTGTCAAGGTATCTTAATGGTTTGCATTATTCAATTCAAGATGAAATTAGTATGTCCGAATACAAATTGTAGAATAAGCTTATTAGTATGCTTTGAAGGCAAAAGAAAAATTGGTGAGAAAATAAAATAATTTTAGAGGTAGAGGTAGATTCTCATGTAGAAGAGGACAATCCAGTGGTGGCAGAGGCTATCAAAACAAACAAGGAGAAACCAACACCTCTCAAACAAGCACCTAGGATAATAAGGGAAGAGGAGATTATTCTAGAGAGGAAGAGGAGATTACTCCAGAGGTAGGGGATATTTTGGAAGAGGTAGAGGAAGAGGATTCATGAGTACTTCGTCTTGGCACTTTTACGGGGCTTGAAACTTTCATCTTGGCCCTCAAAATGGCAATTTAGTTTTTTTTCTAGATTTTTAAAAAGTTGCTTTTGTAATATTTTGAAACTCATGTTTCGAATTTAGAATATTAGTTTGTTGTTTGTCCTACCTTAGTTTTTGGAATCTTTTGGGAAAAAAAAGGATTCTCAAGATATGATTGTAAAATTACCTAAAATGGCAAAATCTGACAATTGTCGAAATCTGCCAAAAACGGTAATTTTTTTTTTCTTGGATATAAGAGAGTTTTCTCTCATTGTAGTAGTACAGTTGATGAATAGAAGTTTTTTCGTGTTCCAACTTCCAAATCTTTGGCTCTCATATGTTTAAAGGCACAATTCTATTGAGTGTATGTTGTGTGCCGCATCAATTTCCAATGGTTGTTTGGGGTGTGCAGGCCCCCTCGGTAGTCCCTTGAGGATTGGTTTATATATATATATATATATATATATATATATATATATATATATATATATATATATATATATATATATATATATATATGTTTTTTTAAAAATTACTACAAGTAGGTTGTTAAAATCCGAGATGACACTAATTATATATATATATATATATATATATATATATATATATATATATATATATATATATATATATATATATATATATATATATGTTTTTTTAAAAATTACTACAAGTAGGTTGTTAAAATCCGAGATGACACTAATTAGAAATTTAAAAAAAAGTATCAAAACACATCTAATTTTTTTCACAATTATATGGTGCACTAGAGGAAAGAGTCCTCTCCAATAGGGTATAATTGGTTTTTTGAAAATTACAAAAAATAATACAAAAGTTGATGTGGAATGAAAACTATCAGATTTTGTAAAGTCTGACTTTAAAACAATATTACAATGAAAATATGCATTGAAAACTGATTTTTTTTTCTCCATGCACTAGATATTGAACTCCTCTATTTGGGAAAAAAAAATTAGGGAAAAATAAGATTGTTTTCTCTTTTTTTGTGACGTGGATTCAAAATCACTTTTCCTAAAATTTTCAGCAATTAAAAATTTGCTCTTAAATTTTTTAAAAAATGTCAAAGTAATTTTTCAATTTTCTAAAAAAATTACAAGCATAAAATTCATTAATAGATCTACATTTCATTAGTTTACATAGTTTTGAAATTCAAAACATAAATGCCACTTTTATGAGGTCAAAGTTTAGAATTTTTTTTGTTGTTGGCCGATTCCTTTATAAAGTGTGATAGATTTGTGCTTTTACCCTAATAGAATTGTAAAATAATTCAATAATAGAATAATAGAATAATAGAATAATATAATTAAAGAATTAAAGAATAATAGAATAATAGATTTATAGAATAATAGAGTGATAGAATGAGAGAATGATTGAATAATAGAATTGTAGAATGATAGAATGAAAGAATGATAGAAGAATAGAACTGTAGAATAATATAGTTATAGAATAATAAAATGAAAATATTATAGAATAAAACATTTATAAAGTAATAGAATGATAGAAATGTAGAATAATAGAATAATAGATTAATATAATAATAATAGAATGATAAAATTATAAAATGATAGATTGAAAGAATGATAGAATAATATAATTATAGATTAATAGAATGTTTGAATTATAAAATAATAGAATGAAAGAATGATAGAGTAATAGAATTTTGGAATAATATAATAATAGAATGATTGAATGAAGGAATGATATAGTAATAGATTTATAGAATAATAGAATGATAGAATAATAAAATGATAGAATAATAGAATGATAAGATTATATAATGATAGAATGGAAGAATGTTAGAAAAATAGAATTGTAGAATGATAGAATGAAAAATGTTGGAATAATTTAATAAAAGAGTTATAGAATGATGGAACTATAGACTTGAATCTGACTATAAAATAATACAATTAGAGAATAATACAATTTGAGAATCAAAGAATGATAGAATAATAGATTTATAGAATAACAGAATGATAGAATTATATAGAATGATATAAGAATAGGTTTATAGAATAATAGAATGATATAATTATAGAATCATAGAATGAAAGAATTGTAGAAAAATAGAATTATAAAATAATAAAATAATAGAATTACAGAAGGAAATAATGATAGAATAATAGAATGATTGACTATAAGAATGATAAAACAATAGATTTATAGAAGAATAGAATGATAGAATTACATAATTGTATAATAATAGAATGAAAGAATGATAGAATAATACATTTATAGAATTATAAAATGAAAGAATGATAGAATGAAAGAGTGATAGAATGAAAGAATGATAGAAAATAGATTTAAGGAATAATAGAATTTTAGAATTGCAAAATGATAGAATGAGAGAATCATAGAGTAATAGAACTATAGATTAATCAAATAATAGAATTATACAATGATAGAATGAAAGAATGACAGAGTAAGAGATTAATAGAATAATAGAGTGATATAATTGCATAAGAATAGAATAAAAGAATGATGGATTAATAGAATTGTAGATTAATAGATCTATACAACATGATAGAATGAAACAAAATTATAGAATAATTTAGTATTTATAGGATAATAGAATGATAGAATAATAGATTTATATAATAATAGAATGATAGGATTATAAATGACAAAATGAAAGAATGATAGACTAATATAATTATAGAATAATAGAATGAAAAAATGATAGAATAATAGATTTATACAATAATAGAATGTTAGAATTATAAAATGGTAGAATGAAAGAATGATAGAGTAATAAAACTTTAGATTAATAGAATAATATAATTATACAATTATAGAATAAAGGAATGATAGAATACTAGATTTATAGAATAATATAATGGTAGAAATAAAGAATGATAGAAGGAAACAACGATAGAATAATAGAATTATAGAATACTAGTATAACAAAATAATAAAATGATAGAATGAAAGAATGGTAGAATAATAGATTTCTAGAATAATAGAATGATAGAATTATACAATGATAGAATGAAGGAACAATAGAGTAATGAAATTCTAGAATAATAGTATGATATAATGATAAAAATGAAAGAATGATAGAGTAGTAAAATAATAGAATTGTAAAATGATAGAATGAAAAATTAATAGAACAATAGCCTTATAGTATAATAGAATGATAGAATTATATAATGATAGAATGAAAAAATTATAGAATAAAAGAATTATAGAATAATACAATAATAGAATTACAAAACAAAAGAATGATAGAATATAAGAATGGTAGAATAATAGATTTATAGAATGACAGAACAATAGATTTATAGAATAATAGAATGATAGAATTATAGAATGGTAGAATTATAGAATGGTAGAATAATAGATTTATAGAATAATAGAATGATTGTAACACCCCGCATGAACACCTAGAGAACAATACATCTACGCTATGCAAAAACGGAATAAATTTTTTTTTAAATGAATAAAGTGACAAAGTAATGTTTAACACATCTAAATACATCATTTGATCTACGACTAGTCCTCTAAGATATCATGGGAGCATTACTTTACCAACAAACAATATAATATGACATACATCATTAACTAACATCAGGAGAACATTCTAATCCTAATACATTAAATCACTAACATTTACATCAAATAAATAATCATTAGGATCTAGTACATAGTTACAATTTCTTCTCCCCTACAAGTACATCACTACATTGTTACTTAACACCTTCAAATACATACATTATAAATCAACTGATACACAAACAAGAACATGAATACAAATTACTTACTTCATATCTGGTACAAGATCTGACGGCTGATACAAGATACAACATCCTCGCACACGAACAATAGCAACAAAAACCAATGGATTAAAGCTCTTCCACCCGACCATGTGGAACCCTAAGGTCCACCCCCCGAGCTAGGAGTTAACATGAGGTCCCAAACAATAACAGTCAGGTAGACAAGACTAAACATGAACAAAGGACGACCAAACGCCAATACTACACATAACAGCACAACACAACTTGACCGAACTTCCAGAGGCAACACAAGACAAATGGGGAGAGAACAACTAGGGAATACTAGGCTGCAGTAGGGAGAGTGTCATCGCATGGTCCTAACATGGGTTATCCTGACAGCCTCTCACTAGGCGCCGGCCCCCATCTATGGTTATCCTGACAGCCTCTCACTAGGCGCCGGCCCCATAGGGTGACACATGCGGAATCAACCTTCTTTTCGTGAGGACAAGGAAGTTGATCATGCCAACCAGGCCTTCTCTACCCATCCTTAGTCTAAACGAGCACTACAGGCATGGGAGAGGAAATCCAATTATCTTGTTAATGTGTAATTTACCCTTTTCCCCCATATTCATTTTTAGGTTTTCACTTAACTAACAACTTTCAATGGGTTATCCTGACAGCCACTTTGGGCGCTGGCCCCACATTGAAAGCCACTCCCCTACCTGCATCTAGAAACCCTAACCATCAAGCAAGAAAACATCATCAGAACAACGAGGATTCATAAATCATGCAAGGCATTAACCATCTTGCAAAAACAATTATCCTCATATCCACATGTATATGTAATACTGCAAGGTATTCACCTTCTTGCATATCAACTTAATTACAAGGACATACTCTCAAAATATTATCCATAACAGTACATCAACATCATTCCGTTACAGTACTCAATGCCTCCCCATTTCACAAAAACAAAACAAGATAAATACAATTAAACGAACAATCACTACATCCACAAAGGGGATGATTACCCCATCATAATGTACTCACAGCTCCGAATACTCATCAATTCACATCATCATTACCAAACTCTCATACATGACAAGAGGCATCATGATCTTAGAACATTACATAACAACACTATTCTTGAAAAACAAATTAATTTATCCTATGCCTCTGGAATGACAACCTAACAACTTGCACAATGGACCCCATTACATCCAACAATCTCATAACAATGTTCATAAACCCACTATCGAGACTATTTAACCAAACTTCAATTAACAAAACCTTCATAATGAGGTTGTAATAAGATTGTTTCCAGAATTAATTTAATCAACAATAATCGTAACAATTTAGATTAAACTTTGTAATTAATATCACCTACTTTTCTTTATAGTTTAACAATAAAACAATAAAATATACTCTCAACATAACCACTCAAAAGATTCTAACCAATCACTTGAGTAACAAAGTTTCAAACAATGATAAGCTATGGCAATAAGATTAAGTAGAATATACTCCTCATACCTAAGATGAAACAATTTTAGAAGGAAAGATGCTAGTACCCGCTAGTTTCCATACTCATGCCAAATTAAAATCTATCAAGAATTAATTCATGATGCTCTAGGTCTATCCCCCTATCCATTCTTCACAAGATTCTATAAACTCAATATTTAGAAAATTGCCAAATGCATACATAGAGGTAAGAAGAAGAATTAAAATGGCATAGTTTCCCATAAGCAAAGAAGATCACACCCTTTGACACAGGAGATCCATGCAAATTGAATTAACTTCAGAGTATCATCTATTCGAAGCGTATTCCCTAGTTTATGTTTTAAGAAAACAAATAGATGTCATCTTATAACACACAACGGTTACAGGATATGCACAAAAGGGATTTATTTAAGAAGGCTTTAGATATTTAAATGCAATAGGCGAGTGTAAGACTAAAATTCCATAACCTTTGCCGGTGACTTCTCACTAACTCCAGATAGGCATAATATTGCACAATAAATGGCTTAAGAAAACAATGCAATTGGTAGTGAGTAGATCTAGACTTCGCAATCTTTGTTAGCAACACTCGGTCCTATTCTTGAAATGGCGCTTTAGAAGAGGGTAAAATCATTCATTAAGCATAAAGTATAAAGGATTCGTGTCAATGCCACAACACAAACCAGACAAGCATAGACAAGACACCTGACATTAATTGGCAAAAAGGAGATAACTAAGACCGCGGCTTGGAGGAGCTCAAAAGAGGATAGTTTTACTTCTTATGTAAGAATTGGATAAATATTCTTTAGACAGTGTGATTGAATGTGGGTATTTACCAAATTTGAGATAAATCTCTCCTCAACGTTATGAAACAGAAAGAGAGAGAGAGAGAAAGAGAGCCAGACAATTTGGAACAATCATTAGCAATAATAAAACAATAGGGAATCGGTGGATAAATAGACATGGTATAGCTTAAGATAGGCTTGTGTTCATGTGTTTCTTGATGCCCAAGGACCGCATATGAACAACGGTATGGTGTTCTAAAATATTGGACGAAATCAAGTTTCAAACTCAAATATTACACTGTGACAGATCTTAGTTTTAGCACATACCTGAAATTATGCATTGAGTCCAGAATGAGGCCCATGGATCAGAGGATCCTACCTTCCCGGGACAATGTTTTTTTTTTCAGAACATGATCCCTGCATCATACTCTTAACATACCTCTTTGATGAATTTACTGACAGGGTTTCAAGGTAAGAAATAGATTTTGCAAGTTTATAATAGGGAGTGATGTGCTATTGAATCACATTTGTAACCTTGATTGCATCATGCAGGTAAACAATCTATTATGTGCACATGGTTGACCTCCCAGCCCATGCGGCTATCTTGCAGACGCCATAAACTTTATCAATGTGATGCCTGTTAAATCTGCCAGGCATTTTCCTGGCTCCCCGCCTCCAAAAGTAGCGGAGTGCCTGACCATTTTGCTCGTAGAGCCACCAGCACATTCTTCAGCTGCGGATGCCTCGACTCCGCCACGCCACAAATTTCAATGAAGATCACTAAAACTATCAATAGATATGCAGAAACCTTAGATTGCCCCATAGTTTTCATGAAACCTTGCATTTTGCCTAAACCCTACGGTTTCCAGGGGCAACTATTGGCCTTGTCGATGTTCTAGATCACGCATACTGGCATTGAAGAATCGGCAGATGGCCAAAATTAGGGTTTAAAGTATGCCAAACCGTGAGGATCCAGAAATGCAGAAGTTTTTATTTAGTCCATTAAAAATCAAGGCTGATCAGAACTCGAGAAGACTTTTCAGCTTGACTTAGATGACTCACGACTTTTCCTAGAGGAGCACACAAATCATCTTTCGATCTGGGTTTAGCTTTCTGTTTTGGGCAATGATTAACCTTAATTTCTCTGTGTAATGGTAAAATTAGCATACCTATGGTAAAATTTCTATATAGTTTTGCATCCGTAGGGAATGTCTTAATATAAGATATCAACTAGCAATTGCACTGTGGTGAGCAATGGGTACGCCGAAGAGTTTGACAGTATCAACTCCCAATGGAAAGCTTGTAGTAACATGGTATACCTAGAGAATAAATGATGCCAGATAAATTCCTAACACGGTGATATAAATGCATTTTCTCATAACAGATCCTAAAAGCTTATATTCTAAATTTGTTTGCCAAATTAGATTGTAGATCATTCAAGTAAATGCAGTGATTATAGGATGCATACGAATAGGATAGACTGAGAGCTGTAACTCTTTTAGGCAAAGTGGATTGATAGGTACTGAAATTGATTGCAGATTTCATACAGAATGACAGAAGATAGAAATCACTTGTTGAATAAGGGTGAAGATATGCAGATTATTATTGAAATCTTGAACGATAAAGATTACTGAATAGAGATTGACTATGATTCATATACAGGAACAAATATTTAATTGCATAAGAGAGATAGAGAGACCAGAAGATAAAGGAACCTGAACACCAACGTTTGACTGGGTGAAGATTCATTTCCAGATCAAAATCAGTCTCTTCCAATCTCCCCAAAATCTGCCAGATCCCCCCCTTTTTGCCTCTACAAGCCTTCTTTTTATAACACAGACCTTTCCTTCCTCCAAGGAGCTCGGCACGCGATCCCGTGCTTCTCCTTCCTCGAGAACATTTTTTTATTTAATTTTTTTGATCCCACAAGATTATTATTTTTTTAATATTAGCACATAGTTCTGACAAAATTTACTTATCTTATGGCCGACCAACTAAACAAAATTGTAATATTACAACTATCAACAATTTTATAATTATATTTTTAATTTATTTTATTAATTAAGTTGTAATTCACAATTTACAACATAACTACAACTATTTAATTTATTTAAATATTTATTATAAATAATATTATATTAGATAATACAAAATTTCTTACAATTTTTATTTAACAACACTACTACTAATAAAATAATAATTTATTTACAACAATAATTAACAACTATCGACATTGAGCCCAAATATCGACTTTTAATATTGTATTAATTATCAACATTATAATTTTCATAAAAAGATTCTATTTGATGCACAATGATACCTAACACATTTAGACACCTTCAGACCAAATCAGACTTCAAGGTGCAATGTTACCTGACCACAAGCCATGATCGAATGACAAACAACAACCACAAGGGTAACTGACAACCAGACAACACTGACTAGGGACCTCACGTTAACTCCAATCAACTAATCCATTGGTGAAGGCATGCTCAGACCTGGTAATCAGGTGGAGTTGGTGCCTAGTACCTGCATCCTGCAGCAATGCACAGTTAACCATACAAGATATATATATACATCCACATGCAGTCCTATAGTGAATGGAAATCACAGCGTGGCAGGGTACTCAAACATGAGTAATGTAGTACCCCTCAGCTTATCGTCTTTTGGACTGATGGTTGCTTAGTAGTATTGGACATTTTGACAGTATTTTTAGATCGTTGATGATGGATTTCTAGTTATTTTGCCTATTTCAGTATGAACTTAATTGTTATGATAACAGATATTGATGTTGGATTATGTCATTATGCTTTACAATTTGATAAACGAACTGATGTTTTAGATGCTTTGATGTTATTCATTATATGGGATCGGAAGTTAGCTAATCATTTTATGTCATAGATTAGTAATCTGATATCTTGTTCAATGTAGTGATTATTATTTTAAAACGTGAATGGAACAGTGTTGTATTACTCGTTCACGAGTACCCTACCTCACTGCGATTTCCATTCACGATAGGACTGCATGTGATGTATATGTATATCTTGTTACGGTTAACTGTGCGTCACTGCAGGATGCAGGTACTTGGCATCGACTCCACCTGATTACAGGTCTGAGCGTGCCTTCGCCAATGGATTAGTTGGTTGGAGTTAATATGAGGTCCCTAGTCAGTGTTCCTTCGTCGTCAGTTCACCCTTGTGGTTATTGGTTGTCATTCGCCCATGTCTCACTGTCAGGTAACATTGTATTTTGGAGTCAAACCAAGTTCAAAGGTGTTTAAGTATGTGCGGTAATGTTGTGCTTTAATTAGAAATATTCTACGGAAGAGCCTAGTGTTGTTAAATAGACATATTGTCGTTAGTTGTCGATTTAAGTTATAAATAAATTATTATTTTAATAGAGGTGTTGTTGATAAATAAGTTCTAAGAAGTTGTATTATTCGATATAATATTATTTATGATAAATATTTAAATAAATAAATAATTATAGCCATGCTTGTAAATTGTGTTTCACAACTAGACTAATAAAATAAATTATAGGATAGTACAAAAATATGGATAGTTGAAATAGTACTATTCTATTAATAATAATATTTTGGGGTCGGTTATAAAGAAAATAATAATAATAATAAAATAAAGTACCTAATAATTGGGAATCATTAAATTAAATTAAAAAAAAATATACATTTTCTTAAAAAAAAAGAAGCTTCTCGGAATCTTGTGGGAAACCCTAGGAGAAGAGAAAGGGACTGAGTTATAAAAGAGTTGTCGGTGCAACAAGGAGATCAACACAGGGATAAGGAAGAAGCAGCTGGGAACTGCAACAATTGGAGCGGGTTCGTCACGGTGGTTGCGAAATCAGGTTCCATCGATTGCCTTATCTCTGAACTTCCTTTCAATCTGCAAAATGTGTTTTTAGTTTGTTTGATTTCGCATTGTTCGGCAGTCTGTCCTTTCTGTGTGTGAACAGCAACCTCTCTTAGGGTTTAAATACATAGGTACTGCCCAAGGATTCTGTAAGTCAAATGCTTTCTTTCCTTTCACTGGTTGCCGAATTATTCCGCATACATTCTCAGACCGGCGAGATCTTGGTAGGGTTTGTAGGACACCTCGATAGAGTTGCCATGAACCGCTGATGGTTTCAGCTAGTCGTCCCTGTAAAGTCTGATCAAGGTTATTAGTGTTTTCTCTCTGTGTTAGCTGGAAACTGTCAGGGAAACCCGCTGTATGTCTCTTGTACCCAACGATCTGCTTAGGCTGCGTGCTTGCTCCCACATTTGCAAACTGGAAATCCTTTTTGCTCAGAAACCTGTATAGCGATTGTAACTGGAGATTGACTGCTGAGCATACAAGAAACTGAAACCGTAGGTCTCAACAAGCACAACGCATTGGAATTTTCCTTCCAGCGTAAATGAATGGAAATGGAGGCAGCTAGGGTTCGTTTCTGATTTGCGTTTTGGAAAACCTGGGCTGTTGATTTCATTTCTGTAGGACGGATGGTCTTGCGAGGGTTGACAGGAAACTTTAATTGGTAGATCTGCAATAGAGGAAGGGAATTCAACTTCAATATCTCTATAGTCTTAGATTTAAGCAAACAAGGGCGTCTCTAGAATCTTATTGCGTGGTAAGGGGAGCTATACCATTTGTCTTTGCAATATATGACTTTGTAAATAGATTGAAGCGTCTAGGTTGTGACGGTAAATGTTAGATATTAGGGATGAATGTCGTCTTTGGCTCAGATATGGTTCTCCATAATACGTCATCCCTACTTTAGAGTTTGGTTACCAGCGAATTCTGGCTATCGAGAGGATCAAAAAAATCCTTCTCCTGTTCTTTATAGCTGAGCGGCCAGGTGGTGTTGTCCTTGGGGTTAAACCCACGGGTTCATTTCTCCATTGTCTAGCGCATTCCTTAGCTGGAGTTCTTTTTTGTTTGATACCTTTCTGCACACGCCTCAGTGTTATCTTGTCATGGATCTCCATGAAAGTGTAGGAGGAGTCCCTCAAGGACAATGCGTTCTAACAGCCAGATCGATCTTATCACCTGGAGCAAATCGAACTTACAGAAATGCCTAGACTTGCGTAAATTCCCAAGCGTGTAAATGTAGAGTCTTTCTAGAGAGGTTGAATGCTTATTTTGGCAGGCTGTTCGTTGCTGTTTAACCCTAGTGTAGCGATCTGGCCGGCACCCCATTCGTCATGCCTTGTAGCGTCTGATAAGGTTTTGTGGGAGACGCTGCATATTGTTAAGTCAGGGCGCGATGGGAGGGGATGAGTCGAGTAGTTGTCTCACCATTCGCTCTCATTTGAAGTTCTGCTTGTTAAAAGAAAACGGGTGAGCCAACTTGTCTGAGAGTCTATGTTTTTAGCTGCAGTTGATATTGGCTATTAGTGGATCGGGATATCAGGTCACGCTGCAAGGTTGAAATGCTCGCTGCCGTGGCCTTATTGCCGATCGCTCTTGTTGCAGTCACAGAAGTCTTTTCAACGTGACCATTTTATGGCCACCGTCAGTCATTGTCAGTTTTGCGACGATGATTCGTTGTACACCAGCCATCATATAGATTGGGATAGCGCGTTATCACTGGCTTTCAAACACGCTGAGCAAACACCGTTAACCCTGGAAGATAAATGGAGGCTGTAGCATGCAACATCGAAGTGATTAGGGTATTCGTCATACAGCAATCTCTGTCCGCACTCATAGTTTATATAGCAGTAATAATGTCTTAAGAGTTTATGCGTACTGCAGTTGTTAGAGGTGAAAGTCTAAACTTAGTCAGGTTTAATCTGTAGGCTGCCGTTGTCTTAGCTGGTGCACGTCTGAAAAGTTTGGGGTGACCTCAAGATAGCCAGTGAAGGCAAGATGGTCATTAGCCAACTGTTGGTATAATGTAGTAGTAGTTCCAAGTGTAATTTGAGCAGCTGTCTGTTTCTAATAGCTACTGTCTCGTTTTGGCTAATCCTCACATCTGAATATCTCGGAAATCTGATAACAGATTCGGCTGCAGCAGTGGGATAGAGAAATTATCAACATAGCTCTTCTTACAGGCAGAAAGCCATTCTAGCATACTAACGAATGCAGTTCGCTTACTGAGTTGAAAAGAGATTGCTGTGAGGGCAAAACCGTGGTCTTCTTTATCACATCATAAACACTCTCCAGTTCTTTCCGATTTACGTGGATACTGTAAACGCAGTAAAATTTGCAAGTTCAGAGAACATAGCCGGAAGTCATCAGACCAGATGCATATCATTCACGTCAGTGATTAAACAGTCAATAGCAGTTTTTACACCTCAGTAATAAAATATCCCAAGCTGTTCGCATAGGGCGCAAATACGATCATTCTCTTGAGAAAGTAAATCACTATAAGATCAGTATTGGAGATAACTTCAAATCATCATAATAGAATTCTTTTGGATTTCGTGTTTGAATTTCGCCTCGTGTGATTGCCGTTCAGCCATGAGACATCTCTCTTAGCGTTATAATCCTTAATAGAATAAACTAGTCTGATAAGATTGAAGGATAGTATATAAGATTGTATCTGGAATTAAGTGGTTCTTACGTCAATTACTGTAATGATTTAGTTAATCAATTTACTGATCTTTTGAAGCAAAATAAGGATTTGTTAGAAATGTAGTTGCAAGTGTTAAGATATAATGTTGATTTTATTTCAGAAGTTGTTTGCATTAAAACTAAGAATGAATTGTAGTATTTCATCTCTTGAGTTTTGAATTGAATTGTTTGAGTGCTGTAATGAGTCGTATTGAGGTTGTTCAAACTTGTATTCCAGAGGCTGAGTTGTCGTTGTTAAGTATTGGCAACTGGTGTATTGCTGTTTTATGATTGTGATGTAATAGCGTTTATATGTATCAAACAAAGTGTGTAGTATAATGAGGTACTGTCACGGTTGAATGTTGTGTCTTGTAAAGTAATAATCTCGGGATGAGATATCAATCCTCTTGTGACCTTATTGTACTGTTTTGTCGTAAGGAGAGCCCTGAAATCTGTAAAAGAATAAAGTTATGTAATGTTAAAAGTATTGGATCACAATTGATGTTATGATTCTATTTTGATGCAAGAGGGTTTATGCCTTGCAGTGTTCATTTACGTGTATGGTTATAAGTCTTGCATGATGTTTTAAGGTTGACTAGGTGTTAGGAAGGAGAGTGGCTTTCAACGTGGGGCCGGCGCCCAAAGTGGCAGTCAGGATAACCCGTTGGAAGTAGATTAATCAAGTGATAACCTAAAAGTTAACTAGGGGGTTAAGGGTAGATCTCACACTAATAAGATTAATGTATTCCTCTCCCATGGCCTGTAGTGCTTGTTTAGACTAAGGATGGGTAGAGAAGGCCTGGTCGGCATCATTGACTTCCTTGTCCTCATGAAAGGAAGGTCGATTCCGCATGTGTCACCCTATGGGGCCGGCGCCTAGTGAGAGGCTGTCAGGATAACCATAGATGGGGGCCGGCGCCTAGTGAGAGGCTGTCAGGATAACCCATGTTAGGACCATGCGATGACACTCTCCCTACTACAACCTAGCATCCCTTGTTCGGTCTCTCCTCGTTTGTTTTGTGTCGCCTCTGGAAATGAAGTGAAAGTTAAGTTATGTTGTGCTGCATTGTTATAGCCATGTGTTGTATTGGCATTGGCCGTCCTTTGTTCTTGTTTGTCTTTCGTCTACCTGACTGTCAGTGTTTGGGACCTCATGTTAACTCCTAGCTCGGGGGGTGGACCTTAGGGTTCCACATGGTCGGGTGGAAGAGCTACTTTATCCATTGGTTCTCTTGTCAGGATCTTATGCAGAAAAGGATTTGTTTCAGTTATACTTGTTTCAATGATGATGACGTAAGTGTACAACCTTGTACCAGATTTATGTAACAGAATATGCTTTATGTATGTGACTTTAGACGTAGACCAAAAGTGGCATTGTAATGATGTTTTGATGTACTTATATAAAAGCATTTCAGTGACGTATCTTATCATGCTGATTCTGTTATCTGATGCTTGCAATGAATGTGAATGAGTTGTTTATTGAAAAAGAATTTGGATCAATTACTGATGTATGTTAATTTTTATGTTAGTTGATTGGTTAAGTGATGCAGCCTTGGTCCCTTAGAGAATATGTTGTAATTAGTTGTGTAACTTACTTTATCAGTTTTAAAAAAAAATTTCCTGTTTTATATTGCATACATGTGTATTCTTTAAGGCGTTCAAGGCGGGCGTTACATCTGGTATCAGAGCCAAGTTACTAACACTGGGTACTCTGGTTTTATAATTAGCCCATTAAGCTATGCTAGTTGCTTAAACTCTGAAGGACATATTTATTTTTAGTCCTTGCCTAACAACCTGAAGTTTGTTCTTGGATGTGTTGTCCAGGAAGATGCCTAGGGTGCGAGGCCGAGGACGTGGTCGAGGTAGGGGTCGTGGGAGAGGTGTTGAAGTCAGCCCTCCTCCTAGCTCCCCTCATAGAAGTACACAAGAAGGTGGAAGCGAGAATCAGGAGAATCAGGTTCAGCCTGAGGGTGCACAACTACGCCAGCTCCTTGAGGAGGTGCTTGCTCGTCTTGGTCCGAGGCAGGAGGTGGTGCAACCGGGAGAAAGAGAAAGAGAAAGATCTCCTAGAAGGAGAGAGGTCACAGCTGAACAAGAAGCCATTCTTGCGGGCCACATGAGAGATCTGATGAGAGCCCGTCCTCCTACTTTCGATGGCTCCGGTAGCGGTTTGGAAGCAGAAACATGGCTCATCGATTTGGAGAGATGCTTTGCTATGCATCCATATGGCAGCAACACTAAGGCAAGATGCGCCATCATGCATCTAAGAGGATTCGCCTCTACTTGGTGGCGTCTTGAGGAACAAAAGTTGCATCTAGATATTGCGACAATTTCATGGGAACTATTTCTGGATAGGTTCAGAGCTCGATTTTTATCTGATCACTGGAGGCAACGACGAGCGGATGAATTCCATGGGTTGAGACAGATGGCCATGACAGTGGAACAGTATGAGCGCAGGTTTTATGAACTCAAGCAATATGCAGGGATTGGAAACGACGAGGCCATGTTAGTTCAGCATTTTATCAGAGGTCTGAATGCACGCATCAGCGGAGGAGTTCGTGTGTTCGAGCCGAAGACCATGGAGGTAGCAGTGGAGAAGGCTAGATTGGTGGAAGAGAACTTGACCATGGCCCTAGGGGGTCATACAGGTGTACAGATTGGTAGCTCATCTCGAGCAGGTTCAGGTTTCCGAGGTGGTCAGTCGCATGCAGCAGGTAACTCGAGGAGTCATCAAGTACCTTCTAAGAGTGGACAGCAACAACAACAGTTTTCTCAGACGAAATCAAGAAACTCTCAGTATCAGCAAAGCAACAGATTTCATTCTAGAAAGGATCGAAGTTGGCAGAGAGTTAAACGTGATCGTGCCAGTCAACCAGCGCAAAGCACACAATCTGCAGCAAGCAGAGGTAGTTTTCAGCAGTCAAATGCTCCTGTAGGCGGTGGAGGTTTTGGCAGGGGAACAGGATGTTTTTCTTGCGGTCAGCAGGGCCACATTGCTAGACAGTGCCCGCATAAGAATACTTCAGGATTTGGTCAGAGACCCGCAGCTTCAGAGCCCACTGTTGGTGATGCAGGCAGATCACATAGAGTGTTTGCGGCGGTGGACAATCGCCAAGCGGAGCACCAAGGTACCGTTGTGGAGACTACAGGTGTCTTGCGAGGTATTACCATTTCTGTTCTTTTTGACTCTGGTGCTTCAGATTCTTTTATTTCCCCTTCTATAGTGGAACGTTGCAAATTAGTGGCAGCAAAGCAAGATGTTAAGTGGCAGGTGGAATTGGCCTCGGGATCTAGAGTATCAGTAGACTCTCTTGTGCATGGTTGCGAGTTGAGGATAGGACCTTTATCTTCCACAGCGGATCTTCGCATTATACCATTAGGATCCTATGACATAGTGCTGGGAATGGATTGGTTGGATGCTCATCAAGCGGTGATAGACTGTCGCCGCAAATTAGTAAGGTGTGTTGATGATTCGGGCAAAGAAGTAGAAGTGGTTGGGATTCAGAGACCCATCTCCTTGCGCATGATTTCTGCTATGCAATTGAAGAGATGTCTGCGTCAAGGATGCAAGTTGTTTGCTGTAACAGTTAATGACTCAGATTTTGGGGAAAATAGGGAGGCATCCCTTGATGATTATCCTATTCTCAAGGAGTATGAGGATGTCTTTCCTAGCGAAATTCCAGGTATGCCACCGAAGCGGGATATTGATTTCAAGATAGACCTTGTTCCTGGAGCAGAGCCTATTTCACGAGCTCCATATCGAATGACTACTCAGGAACTTAAGGAGCTTCGCTTGCAGCTAGAAGAGTTATTAGCGAAGGGATTCATACGTCCGAGTGTCTCTCCATGGGGAGCACCTGTGATTTTTGTGAAGAAGAAGGATGGATCTCTGCGTTTGTGCATCGACTATCGGCAGCTTAATAAGGTGACTGTGAAGAACAGGTACCCATTGCCGCGAATTGATGACCTTTTTGATCAGATCAAGGGAGCTAAGGTATTTTCGAAGATAGACCTAAAATCAGGATATCATCAGTTGCGCATTTTTGAGGCTGACATCCACAAGACAGCATTTCGCACTCGCTATGGGCATTATGAGTTCACGGTTGTACCTTTTGGATTGACTAATGCGCCATCAGTATTCATGAGCCTGATGAATGGTGTGTTCCGTACCTATCTGGATAGATTTGTTCTTGTCTTCTTAGATGATATATTGATTTATTCAAGGTCTATGGAGGAGCATGAAGAGCATTTGCGGCAGGTTTTGCAGTGTTTAAGAGAAAATCAGTTGTATGCAAATTTGGCTAAATGTGATTTCTTTCAAACTGAAGTAAAATATTTGGGACATGTTATTTCGGATAAGGGTATTGCAGTGGATCCTTCAAAGATTCAAGCGATCATGGATTGGCCTGCTCCTACCAATGTTTCGGAGGTTCGTAGTTTCATGGGTTTAGCAGGCTATTATCGGCGATTTGTGGAAGGATTTTCAAAGATAGCTCACCCTATAACTTCACTTCAGAGAAAAGGAAAGAAGTTCATATGGTCAGATCGGTGTCAAGCAGCCTTTCAGAGTCTTAAGGAGCGGTTAACCAGTGCACCTATTCTAGCAGTGCCGGATCCTGCCGGAGATTTTGTGGTTTGTACTGATGCATCTTTGGAAGGTTTAGGAGCAGTTTTAATGCAGGAGGGTCGTGTGATAGCTTACGAGTCCCGTAAACTCAAAGATCATGAGTTGAATTATCCTACACATGACCTAGAGTTAGCTGCAGTTGTTCATGCATTGGTAAGATGGAGACACTTCTTGCTGGGGCATCGGTTTGAGCTGCACAGTGATCACCGAAGTTTACAGTATATCTTTACTCAGCCAAACCTGAATGCGAGACAGAGGCGATGGATGGAGTTTCTATGTGAGTATGATTTTGAGGTAAAATATATCCAAGGTAAGGAGAATGTGGTGGCGGATGCCCTTAGTCGTCGAAGACATGAACTTTTATCTATTACTCTTGGAGTGGATTTGAGAGGGCAGGTTCTTGCAGCTCTCCCTGCAGATAGATGGTATCAGGAAGTGAAAGCTGAAGTGGAGTCTGGTAGAGCCTTGGAGGGTAGATATGCTGGGTATTCTATCGAGTCGGATGGTCTCTTGCGACATTTAGATCGCATTTATGTGCCTTCTACAGAGGGTCTCCGCACCCTAATCATGACTGAGGCTCATCGGGCACCTTATTCTGCGCATCCAGGTGTCAAGAAGATGTATGCAGACCTTCGTCAGATATATTTTTGGGCCGGAATGAAGAGGGATATTGCTGATTTTGTTTCGAGATGCTTAGAATGTCAGAGGGTTAAGGCGGAACATCAGCATCCCGCAGGTCTTCTTCAGCCACATCTTATTCCGGAATGGAAATGGGACATCATTTCAATAGACTTTATAGTTGGTTTACCCATGTCTTCTCGTCGCCATGATGCGATAATGGTCACTGTAGACAGGCTTACGAAAGTAGCACATTTTTCTCCTGTCCGATCTTCATATAATGCTTCTTCTGTGGCCAAAATTTTCATGGAGGATATCATCAGATTGCACGGGATTCCTCGCAAGATTATCTCCGATCGTGATCCAGTTTTTACTTCAGCTCTTTGGACATCTCTTCAGCATGCTTTGGGGACTCAATTGAACTTCAGTTCAGCTTATCATCCAGAGACTGATGGGCAAACTGAGAGGGTCAATCAGGTCCTCGAGGATATGCTCCGTATGTATGTGATGGATCAGCAAAACCGATGGGAAGATTATTTGTATTTGGTGGAGTTTGCGTACAATAATGGGTACCACAGTTCCATTGGCATGTCTCCTTTTCAGGCCCTGTTTGGTCGTCCTTGTCGTACCCCATTGAGTTGGGATCGCCTTGAGGATAGAGTTCTCCTAGGTCCTCAGATGCTCCAAGAGATGGAGCAGCAGGTTGATCGCATCAGAGAGCACCTGGTAGCAGCTCAGGATAGACAGAAGAAATATGCAGATGCTCACAGACTTGATCGTCAGTTTTCAGTTGGTGATCGGGTGTTCTTGCGGGTGCGTCCGCGAAAGAGTCCGATCCGTTACGGAAAAGGCTCTAAGCTCGCGCCACGCTTTGTGGGGCCATTCAAGGTTTTGGAGAGGATCGGTCCTGTTGCATACCGTCTTGCTTTGCCGCCTAGCTTGTCACGCGTCCATGACGTATTTCATGTTTCTGTTCTTAGACCTTATCACCCAGATATTTCTCATGTCCTTGACTGGAATGCTTTACAGGTAGAGGACGGGCAGCTAGCTTTGGAGCCCGTAGGCATTTTAGAGCACAGGCGACTCGCTCTCAGGGGCAGAGCCATAGAGCAGGTAAGGGTCCAATGGGATCCTAATGATGAGACTTCAGCGACCTGGGAAGATACTTCCCGTATGCGAGAGCTATATCCATATTTGTTCGCAGGCTTCCAGGAGTAAGCCTGATCCTAGGGGGGGAGGATGTAGTACCCCTCAGCTTATCGTCTTTTGGACTGATGGTTGCTTAGTAGTATTGGACATTTTGACAGTATTTTTAGATCGTTGATGATGGATTTCTAGTTATTTTGCCTATTTCAGTATGAACTTAATTGTTATGATAACAGATATTGATGTTGGATTATGTCATTATGCTTTACAATTTGATAAACGAACTGATGTTTTAGATGCTTTGATGTTATTCATTATATGGGATCGGAAGTTAGCTAATCATTTTATGTCATAGATTAGTAATCTGATATCTTGTTCAATGTAGTGATTATTATTTTAAAACGTGAATGGAACAGTGTTGTATTACTCGTTCACGAGTACCCTACCTCACTGCGATTTCCATTCACGATAGGACTGCATGTGATGTATATGTATATCTTGTTACGGTTAACTGTGCGTCGCTGCAGGATGCAGGTACTTGGCATCGACTCCACCTGATTACAGGTCTGAGCGTGCCTTCGCCAATGGATTAGTTGGTTGGAGTTAATATGAGGTCCCTAGTCAGTGTTCCTTCGTCGTCAGTTCACCCTTGTGGTTATTGGTTGTCATTCGCCCATGTCTCACTGTCAGGTAACATTGTATTTTGGAGTCAAACCAAGTTCAAAGGTGTTTAAGTATGTGCGGTAATGTTGTGCTTTAATTAGAAATATTCTACGGAAGAGCCTAGTGTTGTTAAATAGACATATTGTCGTTAGTTGTCGATTTAAGTTATAAATAAATTATTATTTTAATAGAGGTGTTGTTGATAAATAAGTTCTAAGAAGTTGTATTATTCGATATAATATTATTTATGATAAATATTTAAATAAATAAATAATTATAGCCATGCTTGTAAATTGTGTTTCACAACTAGACTAATAAAATAAATTATAGGATAGTACAAAAATATGGATAGTTGAAATAGTACTATTCTATTAATAATAATATTTTGGGGTCGGTTATAAAGAAAATAATAATAATAATAAAATAAAGTACCTAATAATTGGGAATCATTAAATTAAATTAAAAAAAAATATACATTTTCTTAAAAAAAAAGAAGCTTCTCGGAATCTTGTGGGAAACCCTAGGAGAAGAGAAAGGGACTGAGTTATAAAAGAGTTGTCGGTGCAACAAGGAGATCAACACAGGGATAAGGAAGAAGCAGCTGGGAACTGCAACAATTGGAGCGGGTTCGTCACGGTGGTTGCGAAATCAGGTTCCATCGATTGCCTTATCTCTGAACTTCCTTTCAATCTGCAAAATGTGTTTTTAGTTTGTTTGATTTCGCATTGTTCGGCAGTCTGTCCTTTCTGTGTGTGAACAGCAACCTCTCTTAGGGTTTAAATACATAGGTACTGCCCAAGGATTCTGTAAGTCAAATGCTTTCTTTCCTTTCACTGGTTGCCGAATTATTCCGCATACATTCTCAGACCGGCGAGATCTTGGTAGGGTTTGTAGGACACCTCGATAGAGTTGCCATGAACCGCTGATGGTTTCAGCTAGTCGTCCCTGTAAAGTCTGATCAAGGTTATTAGTGTTTTCTCTCTGTGTTAGCTGGAAACTGTCAGGGAAACCCGCTGTATGTCTCTTGTACCCAACGATCTGCTTAGGCTGCGTGCTTGCTCCCACATCTACAAACTGGAAATCCTTTTTGCTCAGAAACCTGTATAGCGATTGTAACTGGAGATTGACTGCTGAGCATACAAGAAACTGAAACCGTAGGTCTCAACAAGCACAACGCATTGGAATTTTCCTTCCAGCGTAAATGAATGGAAATGGAGGCAGCTAGGGTTCGTTTCTGATTTGCGTTTTGGAAAACCTGGGCTGTTGATTTCATTTCTGTAGGACGGATGGTCTTGCGAGGGTTGACAGGAAACTTTAATTGGTAGATCTGCAATAGAGGAAGGGAATTCAACTTCAATATCTCTGTAGTCTTAGATTTAAGCAAACAAGGGCGTCTCTAGAATCTTATTGCGTGGTAAGGGGAGCTATACCATTTGTCTTTGCAATATATGACTTTGTAAATAGATTGAAGCGTCTAGGTTGTGACGGTAAATGTTAGATATTAGGGATGAATGTCGTCTTTGGCTCAGATATGGTTCTCCATAATACGTCATCCCTACTTTAGAGTTTGGTTACCAGCGAATTCTGGCTATCGAGAGGATCAAAAAAATCCTTCTCCTGTTCTTTATAGCTGAGCGGCCAGGTGGTGTTGTCCTTGGGGTTAAACCCACGGGTTCATTTCTCCATTGTCTAGCGCATTCCTTAGCTGGAGTTCTTTTTTGTTTGATACCTTTCTGCACACGCCTCAGTGTTATCTTGTCATGGATCTCCATGAAAGTGTAGGAGGAGTCCCTCAAGGACAATGCGTTCTAACAGCCAGATCGATCTTATCACCTGGAGCAAATCGAACTTACAGAAATGCCTAGACTTGCGTAAATTCCCAAGCGTGTAAATGTAGAGTCTTTCTAGAGAGGTTGAATGCTTATTTTGGCAGGCTGTTCGTTGCTGTTTAACCCTAGTGTAGCGATCTGGCCGGCACCCCATTCGTCATGCCTTGTAGCGTCTGATAAGGTTTTGTGGGAGACGCTGCATATTGTTAAGTCAGGGCGCGATGGGAGGGGATGAGTCGAGTAGTTGTCTCACCATTCGCTCTCATTTGAAGTTCTGCTTGTTAAAAGAAAACGGGTGAGCCAACTTGTCTGAGAGTCTATGTTTTTAGCTGCAGTTGATATTGGCTATTAGTGGATCGGGATATCAGGTCACGCTGCAAGGTTGAAATGCTCGCTGCCGTGGCCTTATTGCCGATCGCTCTTGTTGCAGTCACAGAAGTCTTTTCAACGTGACCATTTTATGGCCACCGTCAGTCATTGTCAGTTTTGCGACGATGATTCGTTGTACACCAGCCATCATATAGATTGGGATAGCGCGTTATCACTGGCTTTCAAACACGCTGAGCAAACACCGTTAACCCTGGAAGATAAATGGAGGCTGTAGCATGCAACATCGAAGTGATTAGGGTATTCGTCATACAGCAATCTCTGTCCGCACTCATAGTTTATATAGCAGTAATAATGTCTTAAGAGTTTATGCGTACTGCAGTTGTTAGAGGTGAAAGTCTAAACTTAGTCAGGTTTAATCTGTAGGCTGCCGTTGTCTTAGCTGGTGCACGTCTGAAAAGTTTGGGGTGACCTCAAGATAGCCAGTGAAGGCAAGATGGTCATTAGCCAACTGTTGGTATAATGTAGTAGTAGTTCCAAGTGTAATTTGAGCAGCTGTCTGTTTCTAATAGCTACTGTCTCGTTTTGGCTAATCCTCACATCTGAATATCTCGAAAATCTGATAACAGATTCGGCTGCAGCAGTGGGATAGAGAAATTATCAACATAGCTCTTCTTACAGGCAGAAAGCCATTCTAGCATACTAACGAATGCAGTTCGCTTACTGAGTTGAAAAGAGATTGCTGTGAGGGCAAAACCGTGGTCTTCTTTATCACATCATAAACACTCTCCAGTTCTTTCCGATTTACGTGGATACTGTAAACGCAGTAAAATTTGCAAGTTCAGAGAACATAGCCGGAAGTCATCAGACCAGATGCATATCATTCACGTCAGTGATTAAACAGTCAATAGCAGTTTTTACACCTCAGTAATAAAATATCCCAAGCTGTTCGCATAGGGCGCAAATACGATCATTCTCTTGAGAAAGTAAATCACTATAAGATCAGTATTGGAGATAACTTCAAATCATCATAATAGAATTCTTTTGGATTTCGTGTTTGAATTTCGCCTCGTGTGATTGCCGTTCAGCCATGAGACATCTCTCTTAGCGTTATAATCCTTAATAGAATAAACTAGTCTGATAAGATTGAAGGATAGTATATAAGATTGTATCTGGAATTAAGTGGTTCTTACGTCAATTACTGTAATGATTTAGTTAATCAATTTACTGATCTTTTGAAGCAAAATAAGGATTTGTTAGAAATGTAGTTGCAAGTGTTAAGATATAATGTTGATTTTATTTCAGAAGTTGTTTGCATTAAAACTAAGAATGAATTGTAGTATTTCATCTCTTGAGTTTTGAATTGAATTGTTTGAGTGCTGTAATGAGTCGTATTGAGGTTGTTCAAACTTGTATTCCAGAGGCTGAGTTGTCGTTGTTAAGTATTGGCAACTGGTGTATTGCTGTTTTATGATTGTGATGTAATAGCGTTTATATGTATCAAACAAAGTGTGTAGTATAATGAGGTACTGTCACGGTTGAATGTTGTGTCTTGTAAAGTAATAATCTCGGGATGAGATATCAATCCTCTTGTGACCTTATTGTACTGTTTTGTCGTAAGGAGAGCCCTGAAATCTGTAAAAGAATAAAGTTATGTAATGTTAAAAGTATTGGATCACAATTGATGTTATGATTCTATTTTGATGCAAGAGGGTTTATGCCTTGCAGTGTTCATTTACGTGTATGGTTATAAGTCTTGCATGATGTTTTAAGGTTGACTAGGTGTTAGGAAGGAGAGTGGCTTTCAACGTGGGGCCGGCGCCCAAAGTGGCAGTCAGGATAACCCGTTGGAAGTAGATTAATCAAGTGATAACCTAAAAGTTAACTAGGGGGTTAAGGGTAGATCTCACACTAATAAGATTAATGTATTCCTCTCCCATGGCCTGTAGTGCTTGTTTAGACTAAGGATGGGTAGAGAAGGCCTGGTCGGCATCATTGACTTCCTTGTCCTCATGAAAGGAAGGTCGATTCCGCATGTGTCACCCTATGGGGCCGGCGCCTAGTGAGAGGCTGTCAGGATAACCATAGATGGGGGCCGGCGCCTAGTGAGAGGCTGTCAGGATAACCCATGTTAGGACCATGCGATGACACTCTCCCTACTACAACCTAGCATCCCTTGTTCGGTCTCTCCTCGTTTGTTTTGTGTCGCCTCTGGAAATGAAGTGAAAGTTAAGTTATGTTGTGCTGCATTGTTATAGCCATGTGTTGTATTGGCATTGGCCGTCCTTTGTTCTTGTTTGTCTTTCGTCTACCTGACTGTCAGTGTTTGGGACCTCATGTTAACTCCTAGCTCGGGGGGTGGACCTTAGGGTTCCACATGGTCGGGTGGAAGAGCTACTTTATCCATTGGTTCTCTTGTCAGGATCTTATGCAGAAAAGGATTTGTTTCAGTTATACTTGTTTCAATGATGATGACGTAAGTGTACAACCTTGTACCAGATTTATGTAACAGAATATGCTTTATGTATGTGACTTTAGACGTAGACCAAAAGTGGCATTGTAATGATGTTTTGATGTACTTATATAAAAGCATTTCAGTGACGTATCTTATCATGCTGATTCTGTTATCTGATGCTTGCAATGAATGTGAATGAGTTGTTTATTGAAAAAGAATTTGGATCAATTACTGATGTATGTTAATTTTTATGTTAGTTGATTGGTTAAGTGATGCAGCCTTGGTCCCTTAGAGAATATGTTGTAATTAGTTGTGTAACTTACTTTATCAGTTTTAAAAAAAAAATTCCTGTTTTATATTGCATACATGTGTATTCTTTAAGGCGTTCAAGGCGGGCGTTACATCTGGTATCAGAGCCAAGTTACTAACACTGGGTACTCTGGTTTTATAATTAGCCCATTAAGCTATGCTAGTTGCTTAAACTCTGAAGGACATATTTATTTTTAGTCCTTGCCTAACAACCTGAAGTTTGTTCTTGGATGTGTTGTCCAGGAAGATGCCTAGGGTGCGAGGCCGAGGACGTGGTCGAGGTAGGGGTCGTGGGAGAGGTGTTGAAGTCAGCCCTCCTCCTAGCTCCCCTCATAGAAGTACACAAGAAGGTGGAAGCGAGAATCAGGAGAATCAGGTTCAGCCTGAGGGTGCACAACTACGCCAGCTCCTTGAGGAGGTGCTTGCTCGTCTTGGTCCGAGGCAGGAGGTGGTGCAACCGGGAGAAAGAGAAAGAGAAAGATCTCCTAGAAGGAGAGAGGTCACAGCTGAACAAGAAGCCATTCTTGCGGGCCACATGAGAGATCTGATGAGAGCCCGTCCTCCTACTTTCGATGGCTCCGGTAGCGGTTTGGAAGCAGAAACATGGCTCATCAATTTGGAGAGATGCTTTGCTATGCATCCATATGGCAGCAACACTAAGGCAAGATGCGCCATCATGCATCTAAGAGGATTCGCCTCTACTTGGTGGCGTCTTGAGGAACAAAAGTTGCATCTAGATATTGCGACAATTTCATGGGAACTATTTCTGGATAGGTTCAGAGCTCGATTTTTATCTGATCACTGGAGGCAACGACGAGCGGATGAATTCCATGGGTTGAGACAGATGGCCATGACAGTGGAACAGTATGAGCGCAGGTTTTATGAACTCAAGCAATATGCAGGGATTGGAAACGACGAGGCCATGTTAGTTCAGCATTTTATCAGAGGTCTGAATGCACGCATCAGCGGAGGAGTTCGTGTGTTCGAGCCGAAGACCATGGAGGTAGCAGTGGAGAAGGCTAGATTGGTGGAAGAGAACTTGACCATGGCCCTAGGGGGTCATACAGGTGTACAGATTGGTAGCTCATCTCGAGCAGGTTCAGGTTTCCGAGGTGGTCAGTCGCATGCAGCAGGTAACTCGAGGAGTCATCAAGTACCTTCTAAGAGTGGACAGCAACAACAACAGTTTTCTCAGACGAAATCAAGAAACTCTCAGTATCAGCAAAGCAACAGATTTCATTCTAGAAAGGATCGAAGTTGGCAGAGAGTTAAACGTGATCGTGCCAGTCAACCAGCGCAAAGCACACAATCTGCAGCAAGCAGAGGTAGTTTTCAGCAGTCAAATGCTCCTGTAGGCGGTGGAGGTTTTGGCAGGGGAACAGGATGTTTTTCTTGCGGTCAGCAGGGCCACATTGCTAGACAGTGCCCGCATAAGAATACTTCAGGATTTGGTCAGAGACCCGCAGCTTCAGAGCCCACTGTTGGTGATGCAGGCAGATCACATAGAGTGTTTGCGGCGGTGGACAATCGCCAAGCGGAGCACCAAGGTACCGTTGTGGAGACTACAGGTGTCTTGCGAGGTATTACCATTTCTGTTCTTTTTGACTCTGGTGCTTCAGATTCTTTTATTTCCCCTTCTATAGTGGAACGTTGCAAATTAGTGGCAGCAAAGCAAGATGTTAAGTGGCAGGTGGAATTGGCCTCGGGATCTAGAGTATCAGTAGACTCTCTTGTGCATGGTTGCGAGTTGAGGATAGGACCTTTATCTTCCACAGCGGATCTTCGCATTATACCATTAGGATCCTATGACATAGTGCTGGGAATGGATTGGTTGGATGCTCATCAAGCGGTGATAGACTGTCGCCGCAAATTAGTAAGGTGTGTTGATGATTCGGGCAAAGAAGTAGAAGTGGTTGGGATTCAGAGACCCATCTCCTTGCGCATGATTTCTGCTATGCAATTGAAGAGATGTCTGCGTCAAGGATGCAAGTTGTTTGCTGTAACAGTTAATGACTCAGATTTTGGGGAAAATAGGGAGGCATCCCTTGATGATTATCCTATTCTCAAGGAGTATGAGGATGTCTTTCCTAGCGAAATTCCAGGTATGCCACCGAAGCGGGATATTGATTTCAAGATAGACCTTGTTCCTGGAGCAGAGCCTATTTCACGAGCTCCATATCGAATGACTACTCAGGAACTTAAGGAGCTTCGCTTGCAGCTAGAAGAGTTATTAGCGAAGGGATTCATACGTCCGAGTGTCTCTCCATGGGGAGCACCTGTGATTTTTGTGAAGAAGAAGGATGGATCTCTGCGTTTGTGCATCGACTATCGGCAGCTTAATAAGGTGACTGTGAAGAACAGGTACCCATTGCCGCGAATTGATGACCTTTTTGATCAGATCAAGGGAGCTAAGGTATTTTCGAAGATAGACCTAAAATCAGGATATCATCAGTTGCGCATTTTTGAGGCTGACATCCACAAGACAGCATTTCGCACTCGCTATGGGCATTATGAGTTCACGGTTGTACCTTTTGGATTGACTAATGCGCCATCAGTATTCATGAGCCTGATGAATGGTGTGTTCCGTACCTATCTGGATAGATTTGTTCTTGTCTTCTTAGATGATATATTGATTTATTCAAGGTCTATGGAGGAGCATGAAGAGCATTTGCGGCAGGTTTTGCAGTGTTTAAGAGAAAATCAGTTGTATGCAAATTTGGCTAAATGTGATTTCTTTCAAACTGAAGTAAAATATTTGGGACATGTTATTTCGGATAAGGGTATTGCAGTGGATCCTTCAAAGATTCAAGCGATCATGGATTGGCCTGCTCCTACCAATGTTTCGGAGGTTCGTAGTTTCATGGGTTTAGCAGGCTATTATCGGCGATTTGTGGAAGGATTTTCAAAGATAGCTTACCCTATAACTTCACTTCAGAGAAAAGGAAAGAAGTTCATATGGTCAGATCGGTGTCAAGCAGCCTTTCAGAGTCTTAAGGAGCGGTTAACCAGTGCACCTATTCTAGCAGTGCCGGATCCTGCCGGAGATTTTGTGGTTTGTACTGATGCATCTTTGGAAGGTTTAGGAGCAGTTTTAATGCAGGAGGGTCGTGTGATAGCTTACGAGTCCCGTAAACTCAAAGATCATGAGTTGAATTATCCTACACATGACCTAGAGTTAGCTGCAGTTGTTCATGCATTGGTAAGATGGAGACACTTCTTGCTGGGGCATCGGTTTGAGCTGCACAGTGATCACCGAAGTTTACAGTATATCTTTACTCAGCCAAACCTGAATGCGAGACAGAGGCGATGGATGGAGTTTCTATGTGAGTATGATTTTGAGGTAAAATATATCCAAGGTAAGGAGAATGTGGTGGCGGATGCCCTTAGTCGTCGAAGACATGAACTTTTATCTATTACTCTTGGAGTGGATTTGAGAGGGCAGGTTCTTGCAGCTCTCCCTGCAGATAGATGGTATCAGGAAGTGAAAGCTGAAGTGGAGTCTGGTAGAGCCTTGGAGGGTAGATATGCTGGGTATTCTATCGAGTCGGATGGTCTCTTGCGACATTTAGATCGCATTTATGTGCCTTCTACAGAGGGTCTCCGCACCCTAATCATGACTGAGGCTCATCGGGCACCTTATTCTGCGCATCCAGGTGTCAAGAAGATGTATGCAGACCTTCGTCAGATATATTTTTGGGCCGGAATGAAGAGGGATATTGCTGATTTTGTTTCGAGATGCTTAGAATGTCAGAGGGTTAAGGCGGAACATCAGCATCCCGCAGGTCTTCTTCAGCCACATCTTATTCCGGAATGGAAATGGGACATCATTTCAATAGACTTTATAGTTGGTTTACCCATGTCTTCTCGTCGCCATGATGCGATAATGGTCACTGTAGACAGGCTTACGAAAGTAGCACATTTTTCTCCTGTCCGATCTTCATATAATGCTTCTTCTGTGGCCAAAATTTTCATGGAGGATATCATCAGATTGCACGGGATTCCTCGCAAGATTATCTCCGATCGTGATCCAGTTTTTACTTCAGCTCTTTGGACATCTCTTCAGCATGCTTTGGGGACTCAATTGAACTTCAGTTCAGCTTATCATCCAGAGACTGATGGGCAAACTGAGAGGGTCAATCAGGTCCTCGAGGATATGCTCCGTATGTATGTGATGGATCAGCAAAACCGATGGGAAGATTATTTGTATTTGGTGGAGTTTGCGTACAATAATGGGTACCACAGTTCCATTGGCATGTCTCCTTTTCAGGCCCTGTTTGGTCGTCCTTGTCGTACCCCATTGAGTTGGGATCGCCTTGAGGATAGAGTTCTCCTAGGTCCTCAGATGCTCCAAGAGATGGAGCAGCAGGTTGATCGCATCAGAGAGCACCTGGTAGCAGCTCAGGATAGACAGAAGAAATATGCAGATGCTCACAGACTTGATCGTCAGTTTTCAGTTGGTGATCGGGTGTTCTTGCGGGTGCGTCCGCGAAAGAGTCCGATCCGTTACGGAAAAGGCTCTAAGCTCGCGCCACGCTTTGTGGGGCCATTCGAGGTTTTGGAGAGGATCGGTCCTGTTGCATACCGTCTTGCTTTGCCGCCTAGCTTGTCACGCGTCCATGACGTATTTCATGTTTCTGTTCTTAGACCTTATCACCCAGATATTTCTCATGTCCTTGACTGGAATGCTTTACAGGTAGAGGACGGGCAGCTAGCTTTGGAGCCCGTAGGCATTTTAGAGCACAGGCGACTCGCTCTCAGGGGCAGAGCCATAGAGCAGGTAAGGGTCCAATGGGATCCTAATGATGAGACTTCAGCGACCTGGGAAGATACTTCCCGTATGCGAGAGCTATATCCATATTTGTTCGCAGGCTTCCAGGAGTAAGCCTGATCCTAGGGGGGGAGGATGTAGTACCCCTCAGCTTATCGTCTTTTGGACTGATGGTTGCTTAGTAGTATTGGACATTTTGACAGTATTTTTAGATCGTTGATGATGGATTTCTAGTTATTTTGCCTATTTCAGTATGAACTTAATTGTTATGATAACAGATATTGATGTTGGATTATGTCATTATGCTTTACAATTTGATAAACGAACTGATGTTTTAGATGCTTTGATGTTATTCATTATATGGGATCGGAAGTTAGCTAATCATTTTATGTCATAGATTAGTAATCTGATATCTTGTTCAATGTAGTGATTATTATTTTAAAACGTGAATGGAACAGTGTTGTATTACTCGTTCACGAGTACCCTACCTCACTGCGATTTCCATTCACGATAGGACTGCATGTGATGTATATGTATATCTTGTTACGGTTAACTGTGCGTCGCTGCAGGATGCAGGTACTTGGCATCGACTCCACCTGATTACAGGTCTGAGCGTGCCTTCGCCAATGGATTAGTTGGTTGGAGTTAATATGAGGTCCCTAGTCAGTGTTCCTTCGTCGTCAGTTCACCCTTGTGGTTATTGGTTGTCATTCGCCCATGTCTCACTGTCAGGTAACATTGTATTTTGGAGTCAAACCAAGTTCAAAGGTGTTTAAGTATGTGCGGTAATGTTGTGCTTTAATTAGAAATATTCTACGGAAGAGCCTAGTGTTGTTAAATAGACATATTGTCGTTAGTTGTCGATTTAAGTTATAAATAAATTATTATTTTAATAGAGGTGTTGTTGATAAATAAGTTCTAAGAAGTTGTATTATTCGATATAATATTATTTATGATAAATATTTAAATAAATAAATAATTATAGCCATGCTTGTAAATTGTGTTTCACAACTAGACTAATAAAATAAATTATAGGATAGTACAAAAATATGGATAGTTGAAATAGTACTATTCTATTAATAATAATATTTTGGGGTCGGTTATAAAGAAAATAATAATAATAATAAAATAAAGTACCTAATAATTGGGAATCATTAAATTAAATTAAAAAAAAATATACATTTTCTTAAAAAAAAAGAAGCTTCTCGGAATCTTGTGGGAAACCCTAGGAGAAGAGAAAGGGACTGAGTTATAAAAGAGTTGTCGGTGCAACAAGGAGATCAACACAGGGATAAGGAAGAAGCAGCTGGGAACTGCAACAATTGGAGCGGGTTCGTCACGGTGGTTGCGAAATCAGGTTCCATCGATTGCCTTATCTCTGAACTTCCTTTCAATCTGCAAAATGTGTTTTTAGTTTGTTTGATTTCGCATTGTTCGGCAGTCTGTCCTTTCTGTGTGTGAACAGCAACCTCTCTTAGGGTTTAAATACATAGGTACTGCCCAAGGATTCTGTAAGTCAAATGCTTTCTTTCCTTTCACTGGTTGCCGAATTATTCCGCATACATTCTCAGACCGGCGAGATCTTGGTAGGGTTTGTAGGACACCTCGATAGAGTTGCCATGAACCGCTGATGGTTTCAGCTAGTCGTCCCTGTAAAGTCTGATCAAGGTTATTAGTGTTTTCTCTCTGTGTTAGCTGGAAACTGTCAGGGAAACCCGCTGTATGTCTCTTGTACCCAACGATCTGCTTAGGCTGCGTGCTTGCTCCCACATCTGCAAACTGGAAATCCTTTTTGCTCAGAAACCTGTATAGCGATTGTAACTGGAGATTGACTGCTGAGCATACAAGAAACTGAAACCGTAGGTCTCAACAAGCACAACGCATTGGAATTTTCCTTCCAGCGTAAATGAATGGAAATGGAGGCAGCTAGGGTTCGTTTCTGATTTGCGTTTTGGAAAACCTGGGCTGTTGATTTCATTTCTGTAGGACGGATGGTCTTGCGAGGGTTGACAGGAAACTTTAATTGGTAGATCTGCAATAGAGGAAGGGAATTCAACTTCAATATCTCTGTAGTCTTAGATTTAAGCAAACAAGGGCGTCTCTAGAATCTTATTGCGTGGTAAGGGGAGCTATACCATTTGTCTTTGCAATATATGACTTTGTAAATAGATTGAAGCGTCTAGGTTGTGACGGTAAATGTTAGATATTAGGGATGAATGTCGTCTTTGGCTCAGATATGGTTCTCCATAATACGTCATCCCTACTTTAGAGTTTGGTTACCAGCGAATTCTGGCTATCGAGAGGATCAAAAAAATCCTTCTCCTGTTCTTTATAGCTGAGCGGCCAGGTGGTGTTGTCCTTGGGGTTAAACCCACGGGTTCATTTCTCCATTGTCTAGCGCATTCCTTAGCTGGAGTTCTTTTTTGTTTGATACCTTTCTGCACACGCCTCAGTGTTATCTTGTCATGGATCTCCATGAAAGTGTAGGAGGAGTCCCTCAAGGACAATGCGTTCTAACAGCCAGATCGATCTTATCACCTGGAGCAAATCGAACTTACAGAAATGCCTAGACTTGCGTAAATTCCCAAGCGTGTAAATGTAGAGTCTTTCTAGAGAGGTTGAATGCTTATTTTGGCAGGCTGTTCGTTGCTGTTTAACCCTAGTGTAGCGATCTGGCCGGCACCCCATTCGTCATGCCTTGTAGCGTCTGATAAGGTTTTGTGGGAGACGCTGCATATTGTTAAGTCAGGGCGCGATGGGAGGGGATGAGTCGAGTAGTTGTCTCACCATTCGCTCTCATTTGAAGTTCTGCTTGTTAAAAGAAAACGGGTGAGCCAACTTGTCTGAGAGTCTATGTTTTTAGCTGCAGTTGATATTGGCTATTAGTGGATCGGGATATCAGGTCACGCTGCAAGGTTGAAATGCTCGCTGCCGTGGCCTTATTGCCGATCGCTCTTGTTGCAGTCACAGAAGTCTTTTCAACGTGACCATTTTATGGCCACCGTCAGTCATTGTCAGTTTTGCGACGATGATTCGTTGTACACCAGCCATCATATAGATTGGGATAGCGCGTTATCACTGGCTTTCAAACACGCTGAGCAAACACCGTTAACCCTGGAAGATAAATGGAGGCTGTAGCATGCAACATCGAAGTGATTAGGGTATTCGTCATACAGCAATCTCTGTCCGCACTCATAGTTTATATAGCAGTAATAATGTCTTAAGAGTTTATGCGTACTGCAGTTGTTAGAGGTGAAAGTCTAAACTTAGTCAGGTTTAATCTGTAGGCTGCCGTTGTCTTAGCTGGTGCACGTCTGAAAAGTTTGGGGTGACCTCAAGATAGCCAGTGAAGGCAAGATGGTCATTAGCCAACTGTTGGTATAATGTAGTAGTAGTTCCAAGTGTAATTTGAGCAGCTGTCTGTTTCTAATAGCTACTGTCTCGTTTTGGCTAATCCTCACATCTGAATATCTCGGAAATCTGATAACAGATTCGGCTGCAGCAGTGGGATAGAGAAATTATCAACATAGCTCTTCTTACAGGCAGAAAGCCATTCTAGCATACTAACGAATGCAGTTCGCTTACTGAGTTGAAAAGAGATTGCTGTGAGGGCAAAACCGTGGTCTTCTTTATCACATCATAAACACTCTCCAGTTCTTTCCGATTTACGTGGATACTGTAAACGCAGTAAAATTTGCAAGTTCAGAGAACATAGCCGGAAGTCATCAGACCAGATGCATATCATTCACGTCAGTGATTAAACAGTCAATAGCAGTTTTTACACCTCAGTAATAAAATATCCCAAGCTGTTCGCATAGGGCGCAAATACGATCATTCTCTTGAGAAAGTAAATCACTATAAGATCAGTATTGGAGATAACTTCAAATCATCATAATAGAATTCTTTTGGATTTCGTGTTTGAATTTCGCCTCGTGTGATTGCCGTTCAGCCATGAGACATCTCTCTTAGCGTTATAATCCTTAATAGAATAAACTAGTCTGATAAGATTGAAGGATAGTATATAAGATTGTATCTGGAATTAAGTGGTTCTTACGTCAATTACTGTAATGATTTAGTTAATCAATTTACTGATCTTTTGAAGCAAAATAAGGATTTGTTAGAAATGTAGTTGCAAGTGTTAAGATATAATGTTGATTTTATTTCAGAAGTTGTTTGCATTAAAACTAAGAATGAATTGTAGTATTTCATCTCTTGAGTTTTGAATTGAATTGTTTGAGTGCTGTAATGAGTCGTATTGAGGTTGTTCAAACTTGTATTCCAGAGGCTGAGTTGTCGTTGTTAAGTATTGGCAACTGGTGTATTGCTGTTTTATGATTGTGATGTAATAGCGTTTATATGTATCAAACAAAGTGTGTAGTATAATGAGGTACTGTCACGGTTGAATGTTGTGTCTTGTAAAGTAATAATCTCGGGATGAGATATCAATCCTCTTGTGACCTTATTGTACTGTTTTGTCGTAAGGAGAGCCCTGAAATCTGTAAAAGAATAAAGTTATGTAATGTTAAAAGTATTGGATCACAATTGATGTTATGATTCTATTTTGATGCAAGAGGGTTTATGCCTTGCAGTGTTCATTTACGTGTATGGTTATAAGTCTTGCATGATGTTTTAAGGTTGACTAGGTGTTAGGAAGGAGAGTGGCTTTCAACGTGGGGCCGGCGCCCAAAGTGGCAGTCAGGATAACCCGTTGGAAGTAGATTAATCAAGTGATAACCTAAAAGTTAACTAGGGGGTTAAGGGTAGATCTCACACTAATAAGATTAATGTATTCCTCTCCCATGGCCTGTAGTGCTTGTTTAGACTAAGGATGGGTAGAGAAGGCCTGGTCGGCATCATTGACTTCCTTGTCCTCATGAAAGGAAGGTCGATTCCGCATGTGTCACCCTATGGGGCCGGCGCCTAGTGAGAGGCTGTCAGGATAACCATAGATGGGGGCCGGCGCCTAGTGAGAGGCTGTCAGGATAACCCATGTTAGGACCATGCGATGACACTCTCCCTACTACAACCTAGCATCCCTTGTTCGGTCTCTCCTCGTTTGTTTTGTGTCGCCTCTGGAAATGAAGTGAAAGTTAAGTTATGTTGTGCTGCATTGTTATAGCCATGTGTTGTATTGGCATTGGCCGTCCTTTGTTCTTGTTTGTCTTTCGTCTACCTGACTGTCAGTGTTTGGGACCTCATGTTAACTCCTAGCTCGGGGGGTGGACCTTAGGGTTCCACATGGTCGGGTGGAAGAGCTACTTTATCCATTGGTTCTCTTGTCAGGATCTTATGCAGAAAAGGATTTGTTTCAGTTATACTTGTTTCAATGATGATGACGTAAGTGTACAACCTTGTACCAGATTTATGTAACAGAATATGCTTTATGTATGTGACTTTAGACGTAGACCAAAAGTGGCATTGTAATGATGTTTTGATGTACTTATATAAAAGCATTTCAGTGACGTATCTTATCATGCTGATTCTGTTATCTGATGCTTGCAATGAATGTGAATGAGTTGTTTATTGAAAAAGAATTTGGATCAATTACTGATGTATGTTAATTTTTATGTTAGTTGATTGGTTAAGTGATGCAGCCTTGGTCCCTTAGAGAATATGTTGTAATTAGTTGTGTAACTTACTTTATCAGTTTTAAAAAAAAATTTCCTGTTTTATATTGCATACATGTGTATTCTTTAAGGCGTTCAAGGCGGGCGTTACAAGTAATGCGACACTGTTCCATTCACAAAAGCACATTGACGAGTCACCGCATTATACATGACAACTATCTACTGAGCAATTATCGATAGTAACATCATCACAAAGATTAGATAAAAACATAAGGCTCTAAATTAAATTAATCCACCACATCTAGTATGTCCATGCATTTGTGAAAACATAAAATGTCAATAGTTAAAACTTCAACAGATATCATCATAATCATGATCGAATAACACATGGAGCTGAATTAAAATAATCTATAACATCTAATATGTGCATCAAACTGTGATAACATGAAGTATGAGTGGTCAAGCATCATCCTAACATAGATTCATTATCAGCTATCATAGAACAGAGTGTCATGGTGTCCAATCCTACTAGAAAACCATCAGTCTGACCGACGACAAGGTGAGGGGCACTACAATGATATAACTGTAGAATCATAGAATGAAAGAATTATAGAATAGTAGATTTATAGAATGATAAAATGTAAGAATGATAGAATGAAAGAGTGATAGGATGAAAGAATGATAGAAAATTAGATTTAAGGAATAGTAGAATTTTAGAATTGCAAAATGATAGAATGAAAGAATCGTAGAGTAATAGAACTATAGATTAATTGAATAATAGAATTATACATTGATAGAATGAAAGAATAATAAAGTAATAGATAAATATAGAATAATAGAGTGATAGAATTGTATAAGGATAGAATAAAAGAATGATGAAATAATATAATTATAGATTAATAGATCTATACAACATGATAGAATGAAACAATTATAGCATAATTTAATATTTATAGAATAATAGAATGATAGAATAATAGATTTATTTAATATAATAATAGAATGATAAAATAACTGAGTTAGACAATAATAGAATGTTAGAATTATAAAATGGTACAATGAAAGAATGATAGAGTAATAAGACTTTAGAATAATATATAATGATAGAATAATGGAATGACAGAATAATATATTTATAGAATAATATAATGGTAGAAATATAGAATGATAGAAGGAAACAATGATAGAATAATAGAATTGTAGAATAATAGTATGATATAATGATAAAAATGAATGAATGATAGGATAATATAATTGCATAATAATATGAATAAAAGAATGATAGAATGAAATATTGATAGAATACTAGATTTATAAAATAATAGAATGATAGAATAGTAGAACAATACAATAAAGGAATGATATAATAAAGGAATGATAGAATAATAGATTTATATAATAATAGAATGGTAGATTTATAGAATAAAAAAAACAAAAGAATTGTAGTTAATAATAGAATGATAGAATGAAACAATCATAGAATAAAAGATTTATAAAATAATATAATCCAGTAGAAATATAGAATGATAGAAGGAAACAATGATAGAATAATAGAATTGTAGAATACTAGTATAATAGAATGATAGAATGAAAGAATTGTAAAATAATAGATTTCTAGAATAATAGAATGATGGAATTATAGAATGGTAGAATGAAAGAACAATAGAGTAATGGAATTGTAGAATAATATTAGTATGGTATTAGGATAAAAATGAAAGAATGATCAATAGAATAACAGAATTTCATAAATAATATGATAATAGAATAAAAGAATGATAGAATGAAATATTGATACAGTAATAGATTTAGAAAATAATAGAATTATAGAATAATAGAATTCTAGAGAAATGAATGAATGAAGAATTTTAATAATATCCACGAGGCCGCAACAGCCTATGGGACCAATCAGCCGCACACATCCCCTTCAAACGAAACAGCAGCCACAAAACATCCTCTAAGTTCCTTGAACTTCCTTCTTGAGATCTTCCCTTCTGCCATGAAGTTTAATCACGACGTTCACCATACTACCCATCCTTGTCACTTCAAAGAATGGTAGAATGGTAGAATATTAGAATTGTAGAATAATAGAACTATAGAATGAAAGAATGATAGGATAATAGGTTCATAGAATAATAGAATGATAGAGTTATAGATTAATAGAATGAATAATGATAGAATAATAGAATTGTAGAATGATAGAATGAAACATTAATAGAACAGTAGCCTTATAGTATAATAGAATGATAGAATTATATAATGATAGAATGAAAGAATCATAGAATAATAGAATTGTTGAATAATATATTGATAGAATAATCTAGACTTAATGAATTACAAAATGATGGAACTATACAATAATAGAATTGTAAAATAATATAATAATAGAATTATAGAATTATATAATTAAAGAATGATAGAATAATAGATTTATAGATTTATAGAATAATAGAATGATAAAATGATAGAATAATAGAATGATATAATTATTAATTGATAGAATGATAGAATGAAAGAATGATAGAACAATAGATTTAAAAAATAATAGAATGATAGAATAATAGAACTGTAGAATTGTAGAATAATAGATTTATAGAATGATAGACCAAAATAATGATAGAATAAAATATTAATAGAATAATAGAATGATACAATCAAACAATGATAGAATAATAAAATTGAGGAATGATAAGATGATAGAATGAAATATTGATAGAAGAATAGATTTATGTAATAACAGAACAATAAAATTATAGAATGATAGAACAAAAAATCATAGAATAATTGAATAATATAATTGTAGAATGATATGATAATAAAATGATAGAATAATAGATAAATAGAGAATAATAAATTTGTATAATAATAGAATTATAGAATGATAGAATGAAAGAATGAAAGAATGATAGAATAATAGAATAGTAGAATACTAGAATTGTAGGATAAGAGAGTTATAAAATGATAGAATAATGAATTTAGAGAATAATAGAATGATAGAATGAAAGAATGATAGAATAAATGTTGAACTGCCAAAAGTCATGATTTCAACCTGTGGTGATTTAATTATACAACTACCATGATTACAAATGGTTCAACTCCCTCAACTAGAAGTATAAAAAGGAGGTTGGTGCTTTTTGTTTGTGGGTTGGGTTGGTTGGTGGTTGTTGTAGAAGAGAGTATTGTCTCTAAGGAATATAGATTTATTTGAATTGTGTAATTTATATTCCTAATGTTGTTATATCGAATGTGAATCTATGATATCATAAATTTACATCGCTTTGTGTTGTTGTGTGAAAGTTGTTATTTTGGTTGCTAGATTCTGGTAGTTTGATAACACCCCTAGATCTAGACTGCATTAAGTGATATCAAAGCCCAATTTGTGTTGCGTCAAAAAGAAGGAATCCTAAAGAATTTTGTTGTGGGTTCAAATGAGAAATAGAAGACCTACAACTATAGAGAATTCGTGAGACATGGCACATAGAGGATGAGGGTGAAGAGGAGCACTAAGAGTTAGAGATGTAGAAGTCGTAGACATGCCGGGAGGGATTACAGCAATATTAGATGATATGGAAGAAACACAAAGAAGAGGAGTATATGTGGACGACATTAGTGAGGATGAGAATGAAGAACCAGAAATTGAGATAGAAGATGTAGATATAAATGAATTAGAAAGAAGATTTTTACAAGCAATATCAAGAATCAATAGCAAACCCACATTAGATTCACCAAGTTATCATGGATATCTAAATCTTGAAGAATTAATTGAATGGATTTCAGAGATGGATAAATATTTTGATTTTGACTCAATAGATGATCTAAAAAGGGTGAAATTTTCTTGCATGAAATTGAAAGGACAATGTATCCTTATGGTGGGATCATTTGAAAATAGAAAGGCAAAGAAAGGGTAAGGAGAAAATCAAATTGTTGGATAGAATGGTCAAAAAATTGAAGGCTAAATTTCTACCAACCGACTATCAAATAAGTTTGTTCAAGAAACTACAAAATTTGAAGCAAAAGGAAAAGAATGTGCATGAGGATGTATAGAAGAATTATATAGGCTGGATATCAATGTTGGACATTTATATTATGACGTGGAGAAAGTGTCAAGGTATATTAATGGTTTACATTATTCAATTCAAGATGAAATTAGTATGTTCGAATACAAATTGTAGAATAATTTTATTAGTATGCTTTGAAGGAAAAAGAAAAATTGGTGAGAAAATAAAATAATTTTAGAGGTAGATGTAGATTCTCACATGGAAGAGGACAATCTAGTGGTGGCAGAGGCTATCAATACAAACAAGGAGAAACCAACACCTCTCAAACAAGCACCTAGGATAATAAGGGAAGAGGAGATTATTTTAAAGAGGATGAGGAGATTAATCCAGAGGTAGGGGATATTTTGGAAGAGGTAGAGGAAGAGGATTCACGAGTACTTCGTCTCAACACTTTTTCGGGGTCTGAAACTTTCATCTTGGCCCTCAAAATGGCAATTTAATTTTTTTTCTAGATTTTTTAAAAGTTGTTTTTGTAATAACTTGAAACTCATGTTTCAAATTTAGAATATTAGTTTGCCATTCGTCCTACCTTAGTTTTTGGAAGCCTTTGGGAAAAAATAGGATTCTCAAGATATGATTGTAAAATTACCTAAAATGGCAAAATCTAACAATTGTCAAAATCTGCCAAAAAAGGTAATTTTGTTTTTTGGTTTTTTTGTTTCCTTGGATATAAGAGAGTTTTCTCTCATTGTAGCAGTAGAGTTAATGAATAGAAGTTTGTTTGTGTTCCAGCTTCCAAATTTTTGAGTCTCATATGTTTAATGACACAATTCTATTGAGTGTATGTTGTGTGCTGCATCAATTTCCAATGGCTGTTCGCGGTGTGCGGGCCCCCTTGGCAGTCTCCTAAGGATTAGTCTCACCTCCACTCACCCTGCTATTATTAGCCCCAACTCGGTGTAAAAATGTAAGCCCAAGGCAAGGGGCAGTGGGCAATGTTGGGCGGAGTTGCAACGCTCCTGTCTCTCTCGGGGGGCAGGGCTAGGGGATGCCTCTGGGTTAAAATATATCAAAACAGATCCAATTAGAGATGACAATAATTAGAAATTTAAAAAAATATATCAAAACACATCCAATTTTTTTCAAAATTATATGGTGCACTAGAGGAAAGAGTCCTCTCCAAAAGGGTATAATTGGTTTTGTGAAAATGATAAAAAATAATACAAAAGTTGACGTGGAATGAAAACTATCAGATTCTGTAAAGTCTAACTTTAAAACGATATTACAAAGAAAATATGCATTGAAAACTGATTTTTTTTCTCCATGCACTAGATATTGAACTCCTCTATTTGGGGAAAAAAAATTAGGGAAAAATAAGATTGTTTGCTCTTTTTTGTGATGTGGACTCAAAGTCACTTTTCTTGAAATTTTCAGCAATTCAAAATTTGCTCTTAAATTTTTTTAAAAATGTCAAAGTAATTTTTAATTTTTTTTTTAAATTACAATCATAAAATTCATCAAGAGATCTACATTTCATTAGTTTACAACATTTTGAAATTCAAAACATAAATGCTACTTTTACGAGGTCGAAGTTCAAAATTTTTGTTGTTGTTGGCCAATTCATTTATAAATTGTGACAGGTTTGTGCTTTTACCCTAATAGAATTCTAAAATAATTCAATAATAGAATAATAGAATAATAGAATTAAAGAATTAAATAATGATAGTAGAATAGATTTATAGAATAATAGAGTGATAGAATGAGAGAATGATTGAATAATAGAATTGTAGAATGATAGAATGAAAGAATGATAGAAGAATAGAATTGTAGAATAATATAGTTATAGAATAATAAAATGAAAATATTATAGAATAAAACATTTATAAAATAATAGAATGATAGAAATGTAGAATAATAGAATAATAGATTAATATAATAAAAATAGAATGATAAAATTATAAAATGATAGATTGAAAAAATGATAGAATAATATAATTATAGATTAATAGAATGTTTGAATTATAAAATGATTGAATGAAAGAATGATAGAGTAATAGAATTTCGGAATAATATAATAATAGAATGATTGAATGAAGGAATGATATAGTAATAGATTTATAGAATAATAGAATGATAGAATAATAAAATGATAGAATAATAGAATGATAAGATTATATAATGATAGAATGGAAGAATGTTAGAAAAATAGAATTGTAGAATGATAGAATGAAAAATGTTAGAATAATTTAATAAAAGAGTTATAGAATGATGGAACTATAGACTTGAATATAACTATAAAATAATACAATTAGAGAATAATACAATTTGAGAATCAAAGAATGATAGAATAATAGATTTATAGAATAACAAAATGATAGAATTATAGAATGATATAAGAATAGGTTTATAGAATAATAGAATGATATAATTATAGAATAATAGAATGAAAGAATTCTAGAAAAATAGAATTATAAAATAATACAATAATAGAATTACAGAAGGAAAGAATGATAGAATAATAGAATGATTGAATATAAGAATGATAGAACAATAGATTTATCGAATAATAGAATGATAGAATTACATAATGGTATAATAATAGAATGAAAGAATGATAGAATAGTAGATTTATAGAATTATAAAATGATAGAATGATAGAATGAAAGAGTGATAGAATGAAAGAATGATAGAAAATAGATTTAAGGAATAATATAATTTTAGAATTGCAAAATGATAGAATGAAAGATTGACAGAGTAAGAGATTAATAGAATAATAGAGTGATAGAATTGTATAAGAATAGAATAAAAGAATGATGGATTAATAGAATTGTAGATTAATAGATCTATAGAACATGATAGAATGAAACAAAATTATAGAATAATTTAATATTTATAGGATAATAGAATCATAGAATAATAGATTTATATGATAATAGAATGATAGAATGATAAATGATAAAATGAAAGAATGATAGACTAATATAATTATAGAATTGCAGAATACTAGTATAACAAATTAATAAAATTATAGAATGAAAGAATGGTAGAATAATTGATTTCTAGAATAATAGAATGATAGAATTATATAATGATAGAATGAAGGAACAATAGAGTAATGAAATTGTAGAATAATAGTATGATTTAATGATAAAAATGAAAGAATGAGAGAATAGTAGAATAATAGAATTGTAGAGTAATAGAATTGTAGAATGATAGAATGAAAGAATGGTAGAATACTAGAATTATAGAATAATAGAATTATAGAAAGAATGAATGATAGAATAATAGATTCATAGAATAATAGAATGAGAGTTATAGATTAATAGAATGAAATAATGATAGAATAATAGAATTGTAAAATGATAGAATGAAACATTAATAGAACAATAGCCTTATAGTATAATAGAATGATAGAATTATATAATGATGAATGAAAAAATTATAGAATAATAGAATTGTTGAATAATACAATAATAGAATTATAGAATAATACAATAATAGAATTACAGAACGAAAGAATGATAGAATAATATAATGATAGAATATAAGAATGATAGAATAATAGATTTATAGAATGATAGAACAATAGATTTATAGAATAATAGAATGATAGAATTATAGAATGGTAGAATAATAGGTTTATAGAATAATAGAATGATATAATTGTAGAATCATAGAATGAAAGAATGATAGAATAGTAGATTTATAGAATGATAAAATGTAAGAATGATAGAAAATTTGATTTAAGGAATAATAGAGTTCTAGAATTGCAAAATTATAGAATGAAAGAATCGTAGAGTAATAGAACTATGGATTAATTGAATAATAGAATTATACAATGATAGAATGAAAGAATTAAAGTAATAGATAAATATAGAATAATAGAGTGATAGAATTCTATAAGGATAGAACAAAGGAATGATGGAATAATATAATTATAGATTAATAGATCTATACAACATGATAGAATGAAACAATTATAGCATAATCTAATATTTATAGAATAATAACATCATACAATCATAGATTTATTTAATATAATAATAGAATGATAAAATAATAGATTTATACAATAATAGAATGTTAGAATTATAAAATGGTAGAATGAAAGAATGACAGAGTAATAAGACTTTAGAATAATATACAATGATAGAATAAAGGAATGACAGAATAATATATTGATAGAATAATATAAAGTTAGAAATATAGAATGATTGAAGGAAACAATGATAGAATAATAGAATTGTGGAATACTAGTATAACAAAATAATAGAATGAAAATAAGGTAGAATAATAGAATGATGGAATTATAGAATGATAGAATGAAGGAACAATAGAGTAATGGAATTGTAGAATAATAGTATGATATAATGATAAAAATGAAAGAATGATAGGAAAATATAATTGTATAGTAATATGATAATAGAATAAAAGAATGATAGAATGAAATATTGATAGAATAATAGATTTATAAAATAATAGAATGATAGAATAGTAGAACAATACAATAAAGGAATGATAGAATAATAGATTTATATAATAATAGAATGATAGATTTATAGAATTATAGAATTATAGATTGATAAAACAATAGATTTAGAGAATAATAGAATGTTAGAATTGTAGGGTGAAGAATAATAAAACAAAAGAATTGTAGTTCATAATAGAATGATAGAATGAAACAATCATAGAATAAAAGATTTATAAAATAATATAATCCAGTAGAAATATAGAATGATAGAAGGAAACAATGATAGAATAATAGAATTGTAGAATACTAGTATATTAGAATGATAGAATGAAAGAATGGTAGAATAATAGATTTCTAGAATAATAGAATGATGGAATTATAGAATGGTAGAATGAAAGAACAATAGAGTAGTGGAATTGTAGAATAATATTAGTATGGTATTATGATAAAAATGAAAGAATGATCAATAGAATAATAGAATTTCATAGTAATATGATAATAGAATAAAAGAATGATAGAATCAAATATTGATACAATAATATATTTATAAAATAATAGAATGATAGAATATTAGTGTTGGCAAGAGACACTATATGGCTTCATGAGTGTTGTCATTGATGGCAACAAAGTTCATCCCACTCATCCGCAGAACATGGTGTGCCTATACTGGAAGTCCAATTGATGAAGTGTTGTGGTCCGATAAGAGAGAACAGAGCATACAGCAAGGTCCGATAGTCAGGTCTGGATCTCTTAGAGAAAGTATCTTTGTAAATTATGGACTTGGGGAATTCAAGAGGAATACATTAACTGATAGATTCCAGGGATTCAGCCTTCAGTGATGTAAGAGTGAAAAGATATGAGCATCTAAGTATTGGGGTCCGGTTTGGCAGAGTTGACAGAGGAAGAACTGACCGGCAGAGTATCAGACCTCAATCCAGATGAGTTGTTGATGGTGATCAAGGTTTTTAAGGTATCATCCATGATTGGCCAACATGTGAGATGACTTCTATAAGCATCTCCTTGATACGCATCACTTGATAAGTAAGGATTCAGTCGACGGATCAAAATTTGGATAAATATTGACTATTCCGGATGCCAACTAGAAAGTGGATGAAATCCTTGGTGCAGATATATATACCAGATTGATTTCAGTATGAAGGTGTGTGTTGTATGTTGTGGTGTGCGAAGAAAAGCAAAAGGACAGTACGAAAGAAGTAAGACAAGTCTGGTATGTGATAGGTCAACAGCACCAAAGAAAAGGAAGGATGAAGTGCAGCAGATCAATGTATTGAGCCCAACTGGAACTGAATCTTAGCATATGTGGATGCTTCTCATCAGTTCAAGGATCTTGTTATTCTTCTTATAACTTGTAGACAATAAGTCTCTTGTAGGCAGTGAGCCTCTTGTGAGCAGTGTGCTCAGGCAGTAAGCCCTAATTGGCAAGTGCCATTTTGTTTTTCTATTCTTCTAACAGAGAATACAATCTTTAGGTTAATCACCCTGTGGTTTTCTCCCTTAACAGGTTTCCACGTCAAAAATATTGTGTCATGTGTATTTCCATTTCATGGTTATGTTTACTTATTTGAATTGATGCTGCATTAATTATTAAGAAAGTTCAGAAAGCTGAAATAATTAAGATGACTGATTCACCCCCCTCTCAGTTATCAACAATTGGTATTAGAGTTAAGTTCCTCCATAAGGAGCCTAATAGCTTGAGGAAGATTTGGGAACTAAAATGGATGTGTATGGTATGAGGGAGCAACTTCAGTCTACCCTAGATGATCTTAAGCAATCAAACTCTGAAGTTAGTGAATTGAAGGAAAGACTCAAACAGGCTGATGATTTCATAAATGAACTAAAAGGGAAACTGAGTATCTCTATGAAAAAGAGAAAAGATCTACTTCAGCAATTAGCAAGTCAAAGTGAAGACAATGGTACAAATGAAGATCTGAAGGAGAAAACCAAGTTATGGGAAAAGTTATCAAAAGAGGTCATTATTGTAAGACATGAAATGGAATCAGGAGTTATGAAATTCACCCAAGAAATTGAAGAGAAAAGAAAAACTAAAGATGATCTAAGGCAATCCCTCAAGGAGAAGTCAAAAGACTGCCACAAAATGGATAGAATAATTAGGCATCTAGAATCTGATCTTGAAGATGCTAGAGATAATGAAGAAAAACTTGAGGATCAAATTGACACTCTTAAAAAGGATCTTCAAATAACAAATGAATACAAAAATAAATTCAAGATAAGTTCTGCTCAACTTGAAGTTCTTCTTGAAAGCCAAGAGAGGGTAGATGACAAGTGTGGCTTGGGATATGAGAAAGGTGAAAGCTCCGAATCCGGTCAGAAGAATTTTGGATTAGAAAATCCAAGGAACATGCCTAGAAGACCTCCGGTAAGGCAACCTAATGCTCAAAGATATCCATCCTTCAATGGATACTACCACAACTGTAATAACTTTGGTCATAAAGCTAATTAGTGCAGAAAGAGAATAAATTAGACTAATTCATCCTTCTCTGAACAGTGTTTCAACTGCAAAAGGTATGGTCACATATCTCATGAATGTAGAAATATGCAAATGAACAATTCATTCAATGGTAGATTCTTTACATGCAACATAATGGGACATATGGGTAATAAATGCAGATCAAGAGGATTTCATTCAAATATGTAAATAAATGTTGTTTTCCACAATTGTAATAGATCCGGTCATATTGCCAAATTCTGTAGAAGCAAGAACCAGGAAAAGGGGGTCTGGTGCATCATAATTAGAATCAAGACAAAGGAAAAAAAAAAGTAAATGCGGATGAAGTTAAAAGTGAGATGAACAAAATTTGGGTGAAGAGAAGTACAGAAAATGTAGAGGATAGATCTGTACCAGAATCTGGTGTTGATATTCCTTCCAAAAATTAAAAAATGAGCTTTGGCTCAGGGGGAGACACAAGGAGAGTTGCAAATTAAAGGATTCTCAGAAAAACATCTGAATAAACTATGTTTAAGATATGGAAGATCCGCAAGATGTTTAGAACAAGATCAGTTCGGTTCATCAAGTCATCCAATAAGGAAAACAAGGCAAACCAGAATGACTTAAGTTGAGCATTTATTGCAACTTGGTATTAGGGTTTGTGGAGCAAATATAAAGTTTTTTTATTAAAAATTTGTTCATTCTGCATTCAAGAAGAAGCGAAAAGGAGCTCTATAACAAATTTCCTCAAGCCCATCAAAGATCATTTGTAGAAGTTGATTCATCTAGCAATCAATCCAGCTCACTTCGTAAAACCTAGAAGTGTAAAAGGTATTTTCTGTTCTTAAATATCTCTCTGCAAATCTTTGAAAGATGGCTACTCTGAATGTGGTGAAGATTTCTAATAGGCCACACCTTAAATTTGAGAAGCATCCATATAAATCCCTAGAAGTTGATCCCCTAGGCGCCTTTTCAAGCATTCCACATGGGGTTCTGCATGTAGAAGATGTTAGGGCATATATTCATGCGAGTATTGAAGAATTTGGGGAATCTAAGTTGGTCAATATCTATCACAAGCATTTGATAGATGACTCATTCAAACTCAAAACCTAGTATAAAGCTATTCGGGATAAACATTTTGCACAATGTAATCATTTCTCCTATTTTCTGGAAGATGAATGGGTCTGGTATATCTTGAGCAGAATGTATGACAACTTCATGTGGTTGAGCAGGCCATTTAAGATCACTAAGGATGTCATTAGGGTAGTAACCAGATTACACTCAACTGGTGGAATGCCTACACTCAAATCTGTCAAAAACCAAATTGTCAGTGAGGCTACCAGATTGAAGTTTGATAAAAGAGTAATGACTATTGAGGATATCACAGATCCGGATATCAAGTTTGCATCAATGATAATTGGATATAAGATATATCACTCTAGCAGGGAGAATTCAGTATCTGGAACTGCTATATATACTGCTTATGAAATGTTGAGGAAGAATGTAGACTATGATCTTTGTGAGCTCCTTCTGAACCAACTCTTGGAGAATCTACAGAAGATAAAGAAGGATAAGAAGAACTCTTTCAAATATGGTGGTTTGATACTCTGCCTATTCTTTTATTACATGAATGAGCTTCTCAGATCTAGTGGCTGGGTATGGCAGAATGATAGACTAGTAGTCATTCAAATCAGAGATTATATACATGGGCTTGGTGATGCCAAGGCACAAAATACAGCTCTCTGGGGCCATTTCAAGAATTTTCAGAGCTTGATAAAAGCAAGAGAGAGAATCCCCCAATATTTAGTTGAAAAATATAAAGATACAATATGCTTTATGGTAGAAACTAATCAGTGCCTAATAGAGGCAGTGGAACCAAGAACAGTGTGGATCATGCCTATGGGGTATGAAGTGGATGAGAAAATTGTGGAGCTGCATATTCAGCACATGCTAAGTCAGCCCAAGGATCCCAAGGCAGAAAGGTTTGGAACCTTTGAAGAATTAAGTGTGAAGATCCATGTGGAGTTAAGACAAATAGAAATAAAAAGAAAAGTAAGGAGGGAAGTAGAAGAGTTTGCCAAGAGGCATGGAATTTCAAAAGAAGCACTTGATGCAAGTAGAGAGAAGACAGAAAGGCAGAGAAAGAAACAAAAAACAGAAAAAGAAGGTCCTCTGGTGGAAGTCCCCTCCCAGACCAGATCCTCTAAGACCTCTGCACCCACCACTGCAAAGAGCTCAAAGGCATCAAAACTGGAAGCAAAATCATCCAGAAAAGGAGAGAAGAGAACCAAGAGAAAGGCAACAAGGTCTTACACAAGCCAAAAGGATGAAGAAGAGATAGAATCAGATGAGGAGGTAAGGAAAATAAGGAAAAAGAAGAAAGTATCTGGTGAACCCTCTACCAGCGAAGACAAGGAAGAGATGGTAGAAGAGTTTGTTGAAAGGCCCACTCTGTCCATTGATGATGTAGTCAAATCAGTCACTATAGATGGGAACTTGAAACCAATGACTAAATTTTATGATGACTATAGTGAGGCTGATCAAAAGATCTTGCAAGAAGCCACAGTCAGGTACCTTAACATTTATAATAAAGCATTCATTGAGATTATATCTTTAATTCCAAAGAGCCTAGAGAAAGAACTATAAATCAGGAAGAACAATGCCAAGGCCAAGGACCTTGAGATCAGGGAACAAATAGCTATTCAGATATATCCTTCAATCACTCAGAAGAAAATGAATATGATCTTCAAAGATTGCAAGGATAAGTTCCCGAGCAAAGCTAGAATGAATCAGCTTATGCTTGGTGAAACTAACAAAATAGTAAAAGAGACAGAAGAGATTATCTAGAGTGCATACAAAAGATTCAACATTCCTATTATAGAGGACTTAGGTGATAATCCCTTGGCCACATATGTTGAAGAAAAATCTACTGAGATAGTGGTAGAAGAGGTAAAGGAGATAGGTGAACAAATGGGTAAAGACTTAGATTCCTCTGCTCTGGAAGAGGAGGTCCATGATCAAGCAAACATCTCTCCTCTGGTTTCCCCTACAGACTCCAGATTCAAAGAAAAAGAAAGAACACAAGAGAAGATCAATCAAGAAGAAAAAGAAAAAGAAGATGATAATAGCAAGGCTACAGAAGGAGAGAAAACTCCAACAAAGAAGGCCACAGATGATAGTGGTAAGGCTGCAGAAGGGGAGAAAATTCTGTCTCCGACAAGAGACACAGCAAAAGCAGTCAAAGAGTTCTTGACCAAAGAGATGATGGAATTTGATGAACTAGAATTGCTTCAAGGTCCATTCAATTTTGATTCCCTCTCTCCGGTCCAAACCATGAAACTAGCTTCCTTCACTCAAGTGAAGGCTAAAGAGAAACTTCTAAAGTCTCACATGGAAGACTGTGAGCTGCTAGAAATTGCATCTGGTGTGCTTGAAAAGATCATGCCATCCTTTCAAAAGGATTCCTCAGCTTCTTCATCCATTAATCTCAAGACTCTTGTTAGTTATGTCAGCACTCATTTTGAATCTTTAGAGAAATTAGCTAAGGTAAAGGTCCGAAAAGTGTTTTTGGATAAGAGATTCTCCAAGTTACAAGGCTTAATAACCAATGATAGGAGAAATATGGATATAGGGATAAAGATCTTAGAAAATGCTCTTAAGGATGGAGGAGAAGTATATAAATTTTGTATATCCTGGACTAAAGCAACAAAGGATATTGAGAAGAAAGTGAAAGAACAAGAGGATAAACTATTAAGCCTCTCTCAGAATTTTGATCCTCTCACTGTATCCATAATAAACTAGGAATGTCAAACTATTGTAGTCATGAATGAGATTAAGAAGCTTGAGAAGGAAAGGAAGAACATATTAAGCAGGATGGGTGAACTTAAAGGGATGATTATCCCTAAATTAGAGGCCATGCATGAGGCCCTAACTGATGCCCAGACAACAGCCTGAACTAGTGATCCGATAGATCTTAAGAGGGTAGAAGCTTTTGCATTCCTGTTGAGTGGTCACATCACAATTTTGGACAGGATGAAGCAGAGTTGGGCAACAAAATTTGCCTAGTTGAAGACATCTTTTGTAGATATACTTCAGTATATGTAAGTATAGCATGTGTACATACTTATGTGGCTAATTATAGATTGTTTTTGGAAAATTTTGGTGTGCAGATCCCACCCTTTGCCATTGATGTCAAAGAGGGAGTGAGGAACAGTGAAAAATTAGGAGTCCAGCTAAGGGCGAGCTCCAGAAAATGTACATAAGAACATAGCATCAGCCAAGGGGGAGTATAGTGTGACACAGTCATTTTTCACTAAGTGTTGCCATCAATGCCAAAGGGGGAGATTGTTGGCAAGAGACACTATATGGCTTCATGAGTTTTGTCATTGATGGCAACAAAGTTCATCCCACCCATCTGCAGAACATGGTGTGCCTATACCGGAAGTCCAATTGAAGAAGTGTTGTGGTTTGGTAAGAAAGAACAGAGCATACAACAAGGTCCAACAGTCAGGTCTGGATCTCTTAGAGAAAGGATCTTTGTAAAGTACAGACTTGGGGAATTCAAGAGGAATACATTAATTGATAGATTCCAGGGATTGAGCCTCCGGTGATGTAAGAGTGAAGAGATATGAGCATCTAAGTATTGGGGTTTGGTTTGGCAGAGTTGATAGAGGAAGAACTGACCGGTAGAGTATCAGACCTCAATCCGGATGAGTTGTTGATGGTGATCAAGGTTTTTAAGGTATCATCCATGATTGGCCAACATGTGAGATGATTTCTATAAGCATCTCCTTGATATGCATCACTTGACAAGTAAGGATTCAACCAACAGATCAGAATTTGGATAAATATTGACTATTCCAGATGCTGACTAGAAAGTCGATTAAATTCTTGGTGCAAATATATATACCAGATTGATTTCGGTATGAAAAGGTGTGTTGTGCATTGTGGTGTGCGAAGAAAAGTAGAAGGACAGTGTGAAAGTAGTAAGATAGGTCCGGTATGTGACAGGTCAATAACACCAAAGAAAAGGAATGATGAAGTGTAGCAAATCAATGTATTGAGCCTAACTGGAACTGAACCTCAGCATATGTGGATGCTTCTCATTAGGTCAAGGATCTTGTTATTCTTCTTACAACTTGTAGACAGTGAGTCTCTTGTAGGCAGTGAACCTCTTGTGAGCAGTTTGCTTAGGTAGTAAGCCCTAATTGGCAAGTGCCATTTTATTTTTCTATTCCTCTAATAGAGAATACAATCTTTGGGTTAATCACCTTGTGGTTTTCTCCCTTAACAGGGTTTCCATGTAAAAAATATTGTGTCATGTGTATTTCTATTTCATGGTTATGTTTACTTATTTGAATTGATGCTGCATTAATTATTAAGAAAGTTTAGAAAGATGAAATAATTAAGATAATTGATTCACCCCCCCTCTTAGTTATCAATAATTAGAATAATAGAATTCTAGAGCAATGAATGAATGAATGAATGAAGAATTTTAATAACGTCCACGAGGCTGCAACAGTGTATGGGACCCATCAACCGCACACATCCCCTTCAAATGGAACAACTGCAACAAAACTTCCTCTAAGTTACCTGAACTTCCTTCTTGAGATCTTCCCTTCTGCTGTGAAGTTTGATCACGAAGTTCACCATACTACCCAGCCTTGTCACTCAAAGAATGGTAGAGTAAAGCCCCGCCTTGAACACCTTAGAGAAATTCACATATATGCTATTTGAAACAGGAATTTTTTTTTTTAAATGATTAAGATAACAAGTACTATTAACATATCTAGTTACGACATATTCTCTAAGAATTCAAGGCTGCATTACTTTACAAACCAACTAACATTATTTACAAACATCAGTAACTAATCTATATCCCATGCATAATTAAATAACTTATTCATATTCATTACATATCGTCAAATAATACAATCTACATGATTAAATACATAATTGAAATGCTTTCATTACACATAAGTACATCATGACATCATTACATTGCCATTTTCAAACTACATCAGAATTACTTACATTATGAATGTTCTGTTACACAAGTTAGGTACAAGATTATACACATACATCTTCATCAACTGGTACAAGTACAATTGTCTGAAAACTGGGATAAATCTCTTCTGCACATGAACTTGACAAAGAATAACCAATGGACAAGATAGCTCTTCCACCCAACCATGTGGACTCCTAAGGTCCACCCCCCGAGCTAGGAGTTAACATGAGGTCCCAAACAATGACAGTCAGGTAGACGAAAGACAAACAAGAACAAAGGATGACTAAACGCCAATACAACACATGGCAATAACAACACAACACAACTTAACTTCCAGAGGCAACACTTAACAAATGAGGAGAGACCGAACAAGGGATGCTAGGTTGTAGTAGGGAGAGTGTCATCGCATGGTCCTAGCATGGATTATCCTGACAGCCTCTCACTAGGCGCCAGCCCCCATCTACGGTTATCCTGACAGCCTCTCACTAGGCGCCGGCCCCATAGGGTGACACGTGTGGAATCAACCTTCCTTTCATGAGAACAAGGAAGTCAATCATGCCGACCAGGCCTTCTCTACCCATCCTTAGTCTAAACAAGCACTACAGGTCATGGGAGAGGAATCCATTAATCTTGTTTAATGTGAAATCTACCCTTAACCCCATAGTTCATTTTAGGTTATCACTTGATTAATCTACTTCCAACGGGTTATCCTGACTGCCACTTTGGGCGCCGGCCCCACATTGAAAGCCACTCTCCTTCCTAACACCTAGTAAACCCTAACCATCATACAAGGCATTATAACATTACTCATACATATTCACTGCAAGGTAAAATTCCTCTTGCATTACAAACGGAATCAAACACTAGTTGTAATCCATTTCCTAGAACATTACAACACTTTACTTTTTACAGATTCCAGGTCTCTCCATATGATAATTACGACAAAATGGGTATAATAAGATCACAAGTGGGTTAATATCTCCACCAATACACATAATCAATTTTCACAATACCTCATTATACTTCATACTATGTTTGATCCACATAATCGTTATTACATCGCAAACACAAAACAACTATACACATGTTGCAAGTACTCGACTACGACAACTTAGCCTCTAGAATTCGAGTTTAACCACCCTCAATTCGACTCCTTACAACAAATCAATTAGTTCAATTCAGATTCAGGAGATTAAACACTACAATTCCTTCTCGGTTTAGTGTAAACAACTTTGTAATAAAATCAACAGTGGATTACCTCTTTTTCCGACCAATTGCTTTTAAATTAGTACAATAATTAAATTGATACAATACAACTAGTTATCTAACTAATCTTTATTTTGTTTCAAAAGGTAAATTACTTGATTAACTAAATAATTACAATAATTGATTAAAAAAAAACACTTAATACAATTATGCTATTCAATTCCTGTTTACCATTACGACACTTCCATATCGATACGATCTTTATCATTTTTCTTTCAAACTTGTTCAATTAACTTGACTCTTTCAAGAAATGAAATGAATAAGAATGCTACGTTAATACCATATAACTAAATGACAATTATAACGAGGGACAATCGTCAATGGCGAACATTATTAATTTATTTTCCTCAAGATTCTACCTTCAAACAGTCATTCGATTAACCTCAACCAGATAAGATAGTTTAATATACTTGCATGTCTTCATCGTAATGATGACCCAGAAATGTTTTAATCAAAATGATTTAAATCTATCTAAAAAGAAGATTAGGATGGCCATACACATGCCGTCATGCTTGCTAGATGCATAAACTATGTTTATTTCCATGGCGTTCTGCTTTTCATGTAGATTCTTTTGCTGTATCTATTACCACTGCTATAGTCTATTGTCTTACAATCATAATTCGCAGAGGAGGTGTTAAATTGTTATTGACTATTTTACCATTGAAATGGATGATAATGCTTCAATTGATAGCATCAGACTTTAAACAGTTTATTTCTGACAGAAATTGACATCACAAACACTCTGTAGGATTCAACAGTTGATTGTTGTATGTGCTTAGTTGAATTCCCTTGCTGCACTGGCCTTCAGAGGAAGCGCCAACTCTATGAGTGAGATATCTATTAAGTCTGTGTTAGTTATGTGGACTGTTTCATAGTTCGTTAAACTAATGCGAAGGTGTGATCTGGAGGAAGGAACCTCTCAGACGTCTCAGCAATGTGAATACAAAATACGGTGAATTTCCAATGATATACCAAGATTGCTAGTTTTTGGGGCTGTTCAACGAAGTTGAACTTATAATACAAGGTGCATCTAGATGACAGAAACAACGATCTATCTGCATTGAAATGATTGTAGAATATATGCGAAATGGATTAACTTCCAAGGGTAGCGTCCTATATATTTAAACTTTTTCAGAAGTGCGCCCAGCCAAAACAAGTGCGATCTCCATATTAAATTGACTAACTTTTAGATTTTAACGTTTAGCAATACAGGAACCCTAATTTCTTAAGGCATTATTCTAGCCAGATGCATTGTGAGTGCAGTTTGTAATCGAAGCATGACAATATACTAAACAACTTAGATAATGAATTTGATTAGACACTGTAAACTCACTTACCTACTAAGGATTATAATATTCGCTCAATTTTATAGTAATGGTTTATTTGTAGGCAAGCAGGGAACATGTGCCTAAGCTGTAAAATGGACTGATTGCTACCGGTCAAAAGGAAGCATCGTCTCATTACTTCGAATGATTGACGAAGACCACAGAATGGATATGTTGAAAAGGCTTCAGAGACTTTCAATCAAAAGCGAATAATAAGGCAAAGACGGCAGCGAACTACCTAAATAATCTCCTCAATATCATGCCCTAGTATTACAAACTTTCAGCGATACATGTTATTATCAATCGACTAGTAAATAAGACCAAAAGAAAAAAAAAGGTTAATAGATTCTCAGGCAAAATCGTTAACAAGGTTTTTTGACAAATGAAACTTCAATCACAGATGATTGAACAAATAATCTATGCGTGGTCCTTGGCATAACCCTAAACCTTACCATTAAGATACCCGCTAGATCTGTGTTGAAACTATGGATGTGTTTTCTGGTACTGCAGATGCTTTAGTTTTAAAATATACCCAACGCCTATATAGAAAGAGTAGAAGTGATGATAGATAAACGGCCTGGAAATTGATGAAAGATAGAGTAATTTAAAATGATTCCTGGTATAGTTAGACTCACAGCCATAAAATTTTACACGTGGGACAGAGATGAAGTAGATCTAAGAATTGCTAGGATTTTTCCAATTCAATAGCTCAAACTGTTATAAGTTACAATGCCGAATTGTTTGTTTGACATAATAGTTTAATGGATGAGAGGATGAGGAAATTGCAAAAGAAAATTCATGATTGAAACTACGCAAGAACTTTAGAAAAGGAGATCTAAGAGATCTTAAGGAAGTGTCATCTTACATCTTCAAACCCTACCAATTTTATGCCAGTCTGAGAGTGCATACAGTAGGTATTGCTGAAATACATCCTCAATGATATAAAGAAAACCATCGAAAATGAATGATTGCAGGGATGATAGAATGATTTGGCAAATGCAGTGGAAGGAGGACAATTGAACAACGAATTCCTTGAGCAAAAAAGGATTTTAAAACCCTAAGAGATGTTACTATTTAAACGTAGAGAAGATAGTCTACTAAATATAAACAGAAGGATCCAGCCGTGGAGTGGGAGAAAGTAGTTAAACAATGAATCCTCTAAGAAGAAATTGATTTAGAGACCTACAAATTAAGCTGCCTAAATGCAGAGGAGAAGGACTACAGAAATGAGCACCCGGTTCAAGATTTGGTGGGGAAAACTCAGAATACAACTTGATTTCAGATCGTAGTATATCTTAAAGTGGATATTCAACCAACAAACCATTTGGAGTGAAATAAACAACAACAACATTTGCAGATTCAGAATAAGGTTCAGAGATAAGGCATTCGGTGGAACCTAGCTACGATGTCAAATCGACGAGTCTGCTTCAATTGCTGCAGTTCCAAGCTTCTTTTTCCGGCCTTCTTCTCTCTTCTTTCACCTGTAATCCCCCCCACTTTGCCTCTACAAGTTTCTCTTTTATAGGCCAGTCCCTTCCATCTTCCAAGGAGCTCGGCACGCGATCCCGTGCATCTCCCCCCTCTAGATATATTTTTATTTAATTTAATGATCCCAAAAGGTTACTTTTTTTAAATATTAACACATAATTCTGACAAAATTTAATTTCTTTATAGCCGACCAACCATATTGTTATTAATAAAATTGTAATATTACGTCAATCTATAATTTTATAACTATATTTTAATTTATTTTATTAATTAAGTTGTAAATCACAATTTACAACATCACTACAACTATTTTATTTATTTAAATATTTATTATAAATAATATTATATTGAACAATGCAAAATTTCTTACAACTTTATTTAACGATTTTATTTCCCCTAAATTAGTAATTTATTAACAACAAGTATATTCAATTATCAACAATTATATTTTTTTGTATAATGATTCTAATTAAAGCACAACACTACCTTATACACTTAGACACCTTCAGACCTAATTAGACTTCAAGGTGCAATATTACCGACAGTAAGTCATGATCGAATGACAAGCATAACCACAAGGGTAGACTGACAACCAGACAACACTAACTAGAGACCTCACGTTAACTTCAACCAACTAATCCATTGGCGAAGGCACGCTTAGACCTGGTAATCAGGTGGAGTCGGTGCCTAGTACCTGCATCCTGCAGCAATGCATGATTAAACACAACAAGATATATATCCACATGCAGTCCTATAGTGAATAGAAATCGTAGTGGGGTAGGGTACTTGGGAGTGAGTAATACGACACTGTTCCATTCACGTATATAAATAAACTATTAACTATATTGAACAAGATTTTCTGTTTAATAGTCAACAACATAAAATGATCAATTATCTTACAATCCCAAATAGTGAATAACATCAAAACATCTGTAACATCTAGTTCATTTATCAAATTCTAAAACATAAAATAACAGAATCCAACATCAACAACTGTTATCATAATGATTAGGTCCATAACAAATTTACAAAATAACAAGAGATCCATCATCTACGGTCTAAGATACTATCATAATGTCCAATACTACTAAGCAAACATCAGTCTGATAGATGACAAGTTGAGGGGTACTACATCCTCCCCCCTAGGATTAGGCTTACTCCTGGAAGCCTGCGAACAAATATGGATATAGCTCTGTCATTCGGGATATATCTTCCCAGGTAGTTGAAGTCTCATCACTAGGATCCCATTGGACCCTTACCTGCTCTATGACTCTGCCCCTGAGAGTGAGTCGCTTGTGCTCCAAAATGCCTACAGGATCCAAAGCTAGCTGCCCGTCCTCTACTTGTAAGGCATTCCAATCAAGGACATGAGAAATATCTGGATGATAGGGTCTAAGAACAGAAACATGAAATACATCATGGACGCATGACAAGCTAGGCGGCAAAGCAAGACGGTATGCAACATGACCTATTCTCTCCAAAACCTTGAATGGCCCTACAAAACGCGGTGCAAGCTTAGAGCCTTTTCCATAACGGATCAGACTCTTTCGCGGACGCACCTGCAAGGATACCTGATCGCCAACTAAGAATTGACGATCAAGTCTATGAGCATCTGCATATTTCTTCTGTCTATCCTGTGCTGCCACCAGATGCTCTCTAATGCGATCAACCTACTGCTCCATCTCTTGAAGCATCTGTGGTCCTAAAAGAACTCTGTCCTCAAGACGATCCCAACTCAATGGGGTGCGACAAGGACAACCATATAGAGCCTGAAAAGGAGACATGCCAATAGAACTATGGTACCCATTATTGTAAGAAAACTCCACCAAATATAAGTAATCTTCCCAATGGTTTTGCTGATCCATAACATACATTCGGAGCATATCCTCGAGGACCTGATTGACCCTTTCAGTTTGCCCATCAGTCTCTGGATGATACGCTGAACTGAAGTTCAGCTGAGTTCCTAATGCATGTTGAAGGGATGTCCAAAGAACTAAAGTAAAAACTAGATCACGATCAGAGATAATCTTGTGAGGAATCTCATGCAATTTGACTATATCTTCCATGAAAATTTTGGCCACAGATGAAGCATTATATGAACATCAGACAAGAGAAAAGTGTGCTACTTTCGTAAGCCTGTCAACAGTGACCATTATTGCATCATGACGACGAGAGGACATGGGTAAACCAACTATAAAATCTATTGAAATGATGTCCCATTTCCATTCTGGAATAAGATGTGGCTGGAGAAGACCTGCCGGATGCTGATGTTCCGCCTTAACCCTCTGACATTCTAAGCATCTCAAAACAAAATCAGCAATATCCCTCTTCATTCCGGCCCAAAAATATATCTGACGAAGGTCTTCATACATCTTCTTGACACCTGGATGAGTAGAATAAGGTGCCCGATGTGCCTCGGTCATGATTAGGGTGCGAAGACCTTCTGTAGAAGGCACATAAATGTGACCAAAATGTCACAAGAGACCATCCGACTCAATAGAATATCTGGCATATCTACCCTCCAAGGTTCTACCAGACTCAACTTCAGCTTTCACTTCCTGATACCATCTATCTACAGGGAGCGCTGCAAGAATCTGTCCTCTCAAATCCACTCCAAGAGTGATTGATGAAAGTTCATGTCTTCGCTGACTAAGAGCATCTGCCACCACATTCTCCTTACCTTGGATATATTTTACCTCAAAATCGTACTCACATAGAAACTCCATCCACCGCCTCTATCTCGCATTCAGGTTTGGCTGAGTGAAAATGTACTGTAAACTTTGATGATCACTGTGTAGCACAAACTGATGCCTCAATAAGAAGTGTCTCCATCTTACTAATGCATGTACAACTACAGCTAACTCTAGGTCATGTGTAGGATAGTTCAACTCATGATCTTTGAGTTTACGGGACTCATAGGCTATCACACGACCCTCCTGCATTAAAACTACTCCTAAACCTTCCAAAGATGCATCAGTACATACCACAAAATCTCCAGCAGGATCAAGCACTGCTAAAATAGGTGCACTAGTTAACTGCTCCTTAAGAGTCTGAAAGGCTGCTTGACACTGATCTGACCAAATGAACTTCTTTCCTTTTCTCTGAAGAGAAGTTATAGGGTGAGCTATCTTTGAAAATCCTTCCACAAATCGTCGATAATAGCCTGCTAAACCCATGAAACTACGAACCTCTGAAACATTGGTGGGAGTAGGCCAGTCCATGATAGCTTGAATCTTTGAAGGATCCACTGCAATACCCTTGTTAGAAATAACATGTCCCAAATATTTCACTTCAGTTTGAAACAAATCACATTTAGCCAGATTTACATATAACTGATTTTCACTTAAACACTGTAGAACCTGTTGCAAATGATCTTCATGCTCCTCCACAGACCTTGAATAAATCAATATATCATCTAAGAAAACAAGAACAAATCTATCAAGATAGGTGCGAAATACACCATTCATCAGACTCATAAATAGTGATGGTGCATTTGTCAACCCAAAAGGTATAATAGTGAACTCATAATGCCCATAACGGGTGCGAAATGCTGTCTTGTGGATGTCAGCCTCAAAGATGTGCAATTGATGATATCCAAATTTTAGGTCTATCTTTGAAAACACCTTAGCTCCCTTGATCTGATCAAAGAGGTCATCAATCTATGGCAATGGGTATCTGTTCTTCACAGTCACCTTATTAAGCTATCGATAGTCTATGCATAACTGTAGAGATCCATCCTTTTTCTTCATAAAAATGACTGGTGCTCCCCATGGAGAGACACTGGGATGAATGAATCCCTTCGCTAATAACTCTTCTAGCTGCAAGCGAAGCTCCTTAAGCTCATGGTTAGTCATCCGATATGGAGCTCATGAAATAGGTTCTGCTCCGGGAACAAGGTCTATCTTAAAATCAATATCACGCTTCGGTGGCATACTCGGGATCTTGGTAGGAAAGACATCTTCATACTCCTTGAGAATAGGATGATCGTCAAGGGATGTCTCCCTACTCTCCCCAAAATCTAAGTCATTAACTGTTACTGCAAACAACTTGCATGCCTGATGCAAACATCTCTTCAATTGCATACCAGAAACCATGCACAAAGAGATGGGTCTCTAAATCCCAACCACTTCTACTTCATTGCCTGATTCATCAACACACCTCACTAATTTGTGGTGACAGTCTATCACTGCTCGATGAGCATCCAACCAATCCATTCCCAACACTATGTCATAGGATCCTAATAGTATAATGCGAAGATCTACCGTGGTAGATAAAGGACCTATCCTCAACTCGCAACCATACACAAGAGAGTCTACTAATACCCTAGATCCCGAGGCTAATTCCTCCTGCCACTTAACATCTTGCTTTGCTGCCACTAATTTGCAATGCTCCACTATAGAAGGGGAAATGAAAGAATCTGAAACACCAGAGTCAAAAAGAATAGAAATAGTAATACCTCGCAAGACACCTGTAGTCTCCACAACGGTACCTTGGTGCTCTGCTTGGTGATTATCTACCGCCGCAAACACCCTATGTGACCTGCCTGCATCCCCGATAGTTGGCTCTGAAGCTGTGGGCCTCTGTCCAAAACCTGAAGTATTCTTATGCGGACACTGTCTAGCAATGTGGCCCTGCTGACCGTAAGAGAAACATCCTATTCCCCTACCAAAACCTCCACCACCTACAGGAGCATTTGACTGCTGAAAACTTCCTCTACTTGCTGCAGATTGTGTGCTCTGTGCTGGTTGACTGACACGATCACGTTTAACCCTTTGCCAACTTTGATCTTTTCTGGAATGAAATCTACTACCTTGTTGATATTGAGAGTTGCTTGATTTCGTCTGGGAATACTGTTGTTGTTGTCCACTCTTAGAAGGTACATGTTGACTCCTCGGGTTACCTGCTGTATGGGACTGACCACCTCAAAAACTAGAACCTGCTCGAGATGTGCTACCAATCTGTACACCTGTATGACCCCCTAAGGCCATGGTCAAGTTCTCTTCCACCAGTCGAGCCTTCTCAACTGCTACCTCCATGGTCTTCGGCTCAAAAACACAAACTCCTCCACTGATGTGTGCATTCAGACCTCTAATAAAATGCCGAACTAACATGGCCTCGTCGTTTCCAATGCCTGCATACTGCTTGAGTTCATAAAACCTGCGCTCATACTATTCCACTGTCATGGCCATCTGTCTCAATCCATGGAACTCGTTTGCTCTACATTGCCTCTAGTGGCCAGATAGAAATCAAGCTCTGAACCTTTCCAGAAATAGTTCCCATGATATTGTTGTAACATCTAAATGCAACTTTTGTTCCTCTAGATGCCACCATGTAGAGGTGAATACTCTGAGATGCATGATGGCACATCTTGCCTTAGTGTTACTACTATATGGATGCATAGCAAACCATCTCTCCAAATCAATTAGCCATGTCTCTGCTTCCATACCGCTACCAGAACCATCGAACGTAGGAGGACGGGCTCTCATAAGGTCTCTCATGTGGCCTACAAGAATAGCTTCTTGTTTAGCGGTGATTTCTCTCCTTCTAGGAGATCATTCCCTTTCTCTCTCTTCTGGTTGTTCCATCTCCTGCCTAGGACCAAGACGAGCAAGAACCTCCTCAAGGACCTGGCATAGTTGAGCAACCTCGGGCTGATCCTAATTCTCTTGATTCTCACTTCCTCCTTCTTGTGTACTCTCATGAGGGGAACTAGGAGGAGGGCTGTTATCAACACCTCTCCCACGACCCCTACCTCGTCCACATCCTCGGCCTCTCACCATAGGCATCTTCCTAGACAACACACCCAAGAACAACTTCAGGTAGCTAAGTGAGGACTACGAATGAATATGCTCTTCAGAGTTTAAGCAACTAGTATAGCTTAATGGGCTAATTATAAAACCAGAGTACCCAGTGTTAGAAACTTGGCTCTGATACCAGATGTAATGCCCCGCCTTGAACACCTTAGAGAAATTCACATATATGCTATTTGAAACAGGAATTTTTTTTTTTTTAAATGATTAAGATAACAAGTACTTTTAACATATCTAGTTACAACATATTCTCTAAGAATTCAAGGCTGCATTACTTTACAAACCAACTAACATTATTTACAAACATTAGTAACTGATCTATATCCCATGCACAATTAAATAACTTATTCATATTCATTACATATCGTCAAATAATACAATCTACATGATTAAATACATAATTGAAATGCTTTCATTACACATAAGTACATCATGACATCATTACATTGCCATTTTCAGACTACATCAGAATTACTTACATTATGAATGTTCTGTTACACAATTCTGGTACAAGATTATACACATACATCTTCGTCAACTGGTACAAGTACAATTGTCTAAAAATTGGGATAAATCTCTTCTGCACATGAACTTGACAAAGAATAACCAATGGATAAGATAGCTCTTCCACCCGACCATGTGGAACCCTAAGGTCCACCCCCCGAGCTAGGAGTTAACATGAGGTCCCAAACAATGACAGTCAGGTAGACGAAAGACAAACAAGAACAAAGGATGACCAAATGCCAATACAACACATGGCAATAACGACACAACACAACTTAACTTCCAGAGGCAACACTTAACAAATGAGGAGAGATCGAATAAGGGATGCTAGGTTGTAGTAGGGAGAGTGTCATCGCACGGTCCTAGCATGGATTATCCTGACAGCCTCTCACTAGGCACCGGCCCCCATCTATGATTATCCTGACAGCCTCTCACTAGGCGCCGGCCCCATAGGGTGACACGTGCGGAATCAACCTTCCTTTCATGAGAACAAGGAAGTCAATCATGCCGACCAGGCCTTCTCTACCCATCCTTAGTCTAAACAAGCACTACAGGTCATGGGAGAGGAATCCATTAATCTTGTTTAATGTGAAATCTACCCTTAACCCCCTAGTTCATTTTAGGTTATCACTTGATTAATCTACTTCCAACGGGTTATCCTGACTGCCACTTTGGGTGCCGGCCCCACATTCAAAGCCACTCTCCTTCATTAACACCTAGTAAACCCTAACCATCATACAAGGCATTATAACATTACTCATACATATTCACTACAAGGCAAAATTCCTCTTGCATTACAAACAGAATTAAACACTAGTTGTAATCCATTTCCTAGAACATTACAACACTTTACTTTTTACAGATTTCAGGTCTCTCCATATGACAATTACGACAAAACGGGTATGATAAGATCACAAGTGGGTTAATATCTCCACCAATACACATAATCAATTTTCACAATACCTCATTATACTTCATACTATGTTTGATCCACATAATCGTTATTACATCACAAACACAAAACAACTATACACATGTTGCAAGTACTCGACTACGACAACTTAGCCTCTGGAATTTGAGTTTAACCACCCTCAATTTGACTCATTACAACAACTCAATTAGTTCAATTCAGATTCAGGAGATTAAACACTACAATTCCTTCTCGGTTTAGTGTAAACAACTTTGTAATAAAATCAACAGTGGATTACCTCTTTTTCTGACCAATTGCTTTTAAATTAGTACAATAATTAAATTGATACAATACAACTAGTTATCTAACTAATCTTTATTTTGTGTCAAAAGATAAATTACTTGATTAACTAAATAATTACAATAATTGATTCAAAAAGAAACACTTAATACAATTATGCTATTCAATTCCTGTTTACCATTACGACACTTCCATATCGATATGATCTTTATCATTTTTCTTTCAAACTTGTCCAATTAACTTGACTCTTTCAAGAAATGAAATGAATAAGAATGCTACGTTAATACCATATAACTAAACGACAATTATAACGAGGGACAATCGTCAACGGCGAACATTATTGTTTTATTTTCCTCAAGATTCTGCCTTCAAACAATCATTCGATTAACCTCAACCAGATAAGATAGTTTGATAGACTTGCATGTCTTCGTCGTAATGATGACCCAGAAATGTTTTAATCAAAATGATTTAAATCTGTCTAAAAAGAAGATCAGGATGGCCATACACATGTCGTCATGCTTGATAGATGCATAAACTATGTTTATTTCCATGGCGTTCCGCTTTTCATGTAGATGCTTTTGCTGTATCTGTTATCGCTGCTATAGTCTATTGTCTTACAATCATAATTCACTAAGGAGGTGTTAAATTGTTATTGACTATTTTACCATTGAAATGGATCATAATGCTTCAATTGATAGCATCAGACTTTAAACAGTTTATTTCTAACAGAAATTGACATCACAAACACTCTGTAGGATTCAATAGTTGATTGCTGTATGTGCTTAGTTGAATTCCCTTACTGCACTGGCCTTCAGAGGAAGCACCAACTCTATGAGTGAGATATCTGTTAAGTCTGTGTCAGTTATGTGGACTATTTTGCAGTCCATTAAACTAATGCGAAGGTGTGATCTGGAGGAAGGAACCTCTCAGACGTCTCAGCAATGTGAATACAAAATACGGTGAATTTCCAATGATATACCAAGATTGCTGGTTTTGGGGTTGTTCAATGAAGTTGAACTTATAATACAAGGTGCATCTAGATGATAGAAACAGCGATCTATCTACATTGAAATGATTGCAGAATATATGCGAAATGGATTAACTTCCAAGGGCAGCATCCTATATATTTAAACTTTTTCAGAAGTGCGCCCAGCCAAAACAAGTGCGATCTCCATATTAAATTGACTAACTTTTAGATTTTAACATTTAGCAATACAGGAACCCTAATTTCTTAAGGCATTATTCCAGCCAGATGCTCTATGAGTGCAGTTCATAATTGAAGCATGACAATATACTAAACAACTTAGATAATGAATTTGATTAGACACTACAAACTCGCTTATCTACTAAGGATGATAATATTCGCTCAATTTTATAGTAATGGTTTATTTGTAGGCAAGCGGGGATCATGTGCCTAAGCTATAAAATGGACTGATTGCTACCGGTCAAAAGGAAGCATCGTCTCATTACTTCGAATGATTGATGAAGACCCACAAAATGGATATGTTGAAAAGGCTTCAGAGACTTTCAATCAAAAGCGAATAATAAGGCAAAGACGGCAGTGAACTACCTAAATAATCTCCTTAATATCACGCCGTAGTATTACAAACTTTCAGCGATACATGTTATTATCAATCGACTAGTAAATAAGAACAAAAGAAAAAAAAAGGTTAATAGATTCTCAGGCAAAATCGTTAACGAGGTTATTTGACAAATGAAACTTCAATCACAGACGATTGAACAAATAATCTGTGCGTGGTCCTTGGCATAACCCTAAACCTTACCATTAAGATACCTGCTAGATCTGTGTTCAAACTATGGATGCATTTTCTAGTACTGCAGATGCTTTAGTTTTAAAATATACCTAACGCCTATACAGAAAGAGCAGAAGTGATGATATATAAACGGCCTAGAAATTGATGAAATATAGAGGAATTTAAAATGATTCCTGGTATAGTTAGACTCACAGCCATAAAATTTTACATGTGGGATAGAGATGAAGCAGATCTAAGAATTGCTACAGTTTTTCCAATTCAATAGCTCAAACTGTTATAAGTTACAGTGCCGAATTATTTGTTTGACAAAATAGTTTAATGGATGAGAGGATGAGGAAATTGCAAAAGAAAATTCATGATTGAAACTACGTAAGAACTTTAGAAAAGGAGATCTGAGAGATCTTAAGGAAGTGTCATCTTACATCTTCAAACCCTACCAATTTTACGCCGGTCTGAGAGTGCATACAGTAGGTATTGCCAAAATACATCCTCAATGATATAAAGAAAACCATCGAAAATGAATGATTGCAGGGATGATAGAATGATTCGGCAAATGCAGTGGAAGGAGGACAATTAAACAACAAATTCCTTGAGCAGAAAAGGATTTTAAAACCCTAAGAGATGTTACTATTTAAACTTAGAGAAGACAGTCTACTAAAAATAAACAGAAGGATCCAGCCGTGGAGTGGGAGAAAGCAGTTAAACAATGAATCCTCTAAGCAGAAATTGATTTAGAGACCTACAAATTAAGCTGCCTAAATGCAGAGGAGAAGGACTATAGAAATGAGCACCTGGCCCAAGATTTGGTGGGGAAAACTCAAAATACAATTTGATTTCAGATCATAGTATATCTTAAAGTGGATATTCAACCAACAAACCATTTGGAGTGAAATAAACAACAACAACATTTGCAGATTCGGAATAAGGTTTAGATATAAGGCATTCGGTGGAACCTAGCTACGATGTCAAATCGACGAGTTTGCTTCAATTGCTGTAGTTCCAAGCTTCTTTTTCCAGCCTTCTTCTCTCTTCTTTCACCTGTAATCCACCCCTCTTGGCCTCTAGAAGCTTCTCTTTTATAGACCAGTCCCTTCCATCTTCCAAGGAGCTTGGCACGCGATCCCATGCATCTCCCCCCTCTAGATATATTTTTATTTAATTTAATGATCCCAAAAGGTTACTTTTTTTAAATATTAACACATAATTCTGACAAAATTTAATTTCTTTATAGCTGACCAACCATATTGTTATTAATAAAATTGTAATATTACGTCAATCTATAATTTTATAACTATATTTTAATTTATTTTATTAATTAAGTTGTAAATCACAATTTACAACATGACTACAACTATTTCATTTATTTAAATATTTATTGTAAATAATATTATATTGAACAATGCAAAATTTCTTACAACTTTATTTAATGATTTTATTTCCCCTAAATTAGTAATTTATTAACAACAAGTATATTCAATTATCAACCATTATATTTTTCCATATAATGATTCTAATTAAAGCACAACACTACCTTACACACTTAGACACCTTCAGACCTAATTAGACTTCAAGGTGCAATATTACCTGACAGCAAGTCATGATCAAATGACAACCATAACCATAAGGGTAGACTGACGACCAGACAACACTAACTAGGGACCTCACATTAACTCCAACCAACTAATCCATTGGCGAAGGCACGCTCAGACCTGGTAATCAGGTGGAGTCGGTGCCTAGTACCTGCATCCTACAGCAATGCACGATTAAACATAACAAGATATATATCCACATGTAGTCCTATAGTGAATGGAAATCGCAGTGGGGTAGGGTACTCGGGAGCGAGTAATACGACACTGTTCCATTCATGTTTATAAATAAACAATTAACTATATTGAACAAGATTTTTCGTTTACTAGTCAACAACATAAAATGATCAACTATCTCACAATCCCAAATAGTGAATAACATCAAAACATCTGTAACATCTAGTTCATTTATCAAATTCTAAAACATAAAATAACAGAATCCAACATCAACAACTGTTATCATAATGATTAGGTCCATAACGAATTAACAAAATAACAAGAGATCCATCATCTACGGTCTAAGATACTATCATAATGTTCAATACTACTAAGCAAACATCAGTCTGATAGATGACAAGTTGAGGGGTACTACATCCTCCCCCCTAGGATTAGGCTTACTCCTGGAAGCCTGCGAACAAATATGGATATAGCTCTCGCATTCAGGATATATCTTCCCAGGTAGCTGAAGTCTCATCACTAGGATCCCATTGGACCCTTACCTGCTCTATGACTCTACCCCTGAGAGCGAGTCACTTGTGCTCCAAAATGCCTACGGGATCCAAAGCTAGCTGCCCATCCTCTACTTGTAAGGCATTCCAATCAAGGACATGAGAAATATCTGGATGATAGGGTCTAAGAACAGAAACATGAAATACATCATGGACACATGACAAGCTAGGCGGCAAAGCAAGACGGTATGCAACAGGACCGATTCTCTCCAAAACCTTGAATGGCCTTACAAAACACGGTGCAAGCTTAGAGCCTTTTCCATAACGGATCGGACTCTTTCACGGATGCACCTGCAAGAACCCCTGATCGCCAACTGAGAATTGACGATCAAGTCTATGAGCATCTGCATATTTCTTCTGTCTATCCTGTGCTGCCACCAGATGCTCTCTAATGCGATCAACCTGCTGCTCCATCTCTTAGAGCATCTGTGGTCCTAAAAGAACTCTGTCCTCAAGATGATCCCAACTCAATGGGGTACGACAAGGATGACCATATAGAGCCTGAAAAGGAGACATGCCAGTAGAAGTATGGTACCCATTATTCTAAGCAAACTCCACCAAATATAAGTAATCTTCCCAATGGTTTTGCTGATCCATAACATACATTCGGAGCATATCCTTGAGGACCTGATTGACCCTTTCAGTTTGCCCATCAATCTCTCGATGATATGTTGAACTGAAGTTCAGCTAAGTTCCTAATGCATGTTGAAGGGATGTCCAAAGAGCTGAAGTAAAAACTGGATCACGATCAGAGATAATCTTGCGAGGAATCCTGTGCAATTTGACTATATCCTCCATGAAAATTTTAGCCACAGATGAAGCATTATATGAAGATCGGACAGGAGAAAAGTGTGCTACTTTCGTAAGCCTGTCAATAGTGACCATTATTGCATCATGACGACGAGAGGACATGGGTAAACCAACTATAAAATCTATTGAAATGATGTCCCAATTCCATTCTAGAATAAGATGTGGCTGGAGAAGACCTGCGGGATGCTGATGTTCCACCTTAACCCTCTGACATTCTAAGCATCTCGAAACAAAATCAGCAATATCCCTCTTCATTCTGGCGCAAAAATATATCTGACAAAGGTCTGCATACATCTTCTTGACACCTGGATGAGCAGAATAAGGTGCCCGATGTCCCTCGGTCATGATTAGGGTGCGGAGACCCTCTGTAGAAGGCACATAAATGTGACCTAAATGTCGCAAGAGACCATCCGACTCGATAGAATATCTGGCATATCTACCCTCCAAGGTTCTACCAGACTCAACTTCAGCTTTCACTTCCTGATACCATCTATTTGCAGGGAGTGCTGCAAGAATCTGTCCTCTCAAATCCACTCCAAGAGTGATTGATGAAAGTTCATGTCTTCGCTGACTAAGAGCATCTGCCACCACATTCTCCTTACCTTGGATATATTTTACCTCAAAATCGTACTCACATAGAAACTCCATCCACCGCCTCTGTCTCGCATTCAGGTTTGGCTGAGTAAAAATGTATTGTAAACTTCGATGATCACTGTGTAGCACAAACCGATGCCCTAATAAGAAGTGTCTCCATCTTACTAATGCATGTACAACTGCAGCTAACTCTAGGTCATGTTTAGGATAGTTCAACTCATGATCTTTGAGTTTACGGGACTCATAGGCTATCACATGACCCTCCTGCATTAAAATTGCTCCTAAACCTTCCAAAGATGCATCAGTACATACCACAAAATCTCTGACAGGATTAGGCACTGCTAAAATAGGTGCACTAGTTAACCGCTCCTTAACAGTCTGGAAGGCTGCTTGACACTGATCTGACCAAATGAACTTTTTTCCTTTTCTCTGAAGAGAAGTTATAGGGTGAGCTATCTTTGAAAATCCTTCCACAAATCATCGATAATAGCCTGCTAAACCCATGAAACTACGAACCTCTAAAACATTGGTGGGAGCAGGCTAGTCCATGATAGCTTGAATCTTTGAAGGATCCACAGCAATACCCTTGTCAAAAATAACATGTCCCAAATATTTCACTTCAGTTTGAAAGAAATCACATTTAGCCAGATTTGTATATAACTGACTTTCTCTTAAACACTGTAGAACCTGTCGCAAATGATCTTCATGCTCCTCCACAGACCTTAAATAAATCAATATATCATCTAAGAAAACAAGAGCAAATCTATCAAGATAGGTGCGAAATACACCATTCATCAGACTCATAAACACTGATGGTACATTTGTCAACCCAAAAGGTACAACAGTGAACTCATAATGCCCATAACGATTGCGAAATGCTATCTTGTGGATGTCAGCCTCAAAGATGCGTAATTGATGATATCCAGATTTTAGGTCTATCTTTGAAAACACCTTAACTCCCTTGATCTGATCAAAGAGGTCGTCAATCCGTGGCAATGGGTATCTCTTCTTCACAATCACCTTATTAAGATGTCGATAGTCTATGCATAACCGCAGAGATCCATCCTTTTTCTTCACAAAAATGACTAGTGCTCCCCATGGAGAGACACTGGGATGAATGAATCCCTTCACTAATAACTCTTCTAGCTGCAAGCGAAGCTCCTTAAGCTCATGGGTAGTCATCCGATATGGAGCTCGTGAAATAGGTTCTGCTCTGGGAACAAGGTCTATCTTAAAATCAATATCACGCTTCGGTGGCATACCCAGGATCTCGGTAGGAAAGACATCTTCATACTCCTTGAGAATAGGATGATTGTCAAGGGATGTCTCCCTACTCTCCCCAAAATCTAAGTCATTAACTGTTACTGCAAACAACTTGCATCCCTGACGCAAACATCTCTTCAATTGCAAAGCAGAAATCATGTACAAAGAGATGGGTCTCTGAATCCCAACCACTTCTACTTCATTGCCTATTTCATCAACACACCTCACTAATTTGTGGCGATAGTCTATCAATGCTCGATGAGCATCCAACCAATCCATTCCCAACACTATGTCATAGGATCCTAATGGTATAATGTGAAGATCTGCCGTGGTAGATAAAAGACCTATCCTCAACTTGCAACCATACACAAGAGAGTCTACTGATACCCTAGATCTCAAGGCCAATTCCTCCTGCCACTTAACATCTTGCTTTGCTCCCACTAATTTGCAACGCTCCACTATAGAAGGGGAAATGAAAGAATCTGAAGCACCAGAGTCAAAAAGAATAGAAATAGTAATACCTCGCAAGACACCTGTAGTCTCCACAACTGTACCTTGGTGCTCTGCTTGGTGATTATCTACCACCGCAAACACCCTATGTGACCTGCCTGCATCCCCGATAGTTGGCTCTGAAGCTGCGGGCCTCTATCCAAAACCTGAAGTATTCTTATGTGGACACTGTCTAGCAATGTGGCCCTGCTGACCGCAAGAGAAACATCCTGTTCCCTTACCAAAACCTCCACTGCCTACAGGAGCATTTGACTACTGAAAACTTCCTCTACTTGCTGCAGATTGTGTGCTCTGCGCTGGTTGACTGACACGATCACGTTTAACCCTCTGCCAACTTCGATCTTTTCTGGAATGAAATCTACTACCTTGCTGATATTGAGAGTTTCTTGATTTCGTCCGGAAATACTATTGTTGTTGCTGTCCACTCTTAGAAGGTACATGTTGACTCCTCGAGTTACCTGTTGTATGGGACTGACCACCTCAGAAACTAGAACCTGCTCGAGATGTGCTACCAATCTGTACACCTGTATGACCCCCTAGAGCCATGGTCAAGTTCTCTTCCACCAGTCGAGCCTTCTCAACTGCTACCTCCATGGTATTCAGCTCAAAAACATGAACTCCTCCACTGATGCGTGCATTCAGACCTCTAATAAAACGCTGAACTAACATGGCCTTGTCCTTTCCAATGCCTGCATACTGCTTGAGTTCACAAAACCTGTGCTCATACTATTCCACTGTCATGGCCATCTGTCTCAATCCATGGAACTCGTCTGCTCTACGTTGCCTCCAGTGGTCAGATAGAAATCAAGCTCTGAACCTTTCTAGAAATAGTTCCCATGATATTGTCGTAATATCTAAATGCAACTTTTGTTCCTCTAGACGCCACCATGTAGAGGCGAATCCTCTGAGATGCATGATGGCACATCTTGCCTTAGTGTTGCTACCATATGGATGCATAGCAAAGCACCTCTCCAAATCAATTAGCCATGTCTCTGCTTCCGTACCGCTACTAGAACCATCGAACGTAGGAGGACGGGCTCTCATAAGGTCTCTCATGTGGCCTACAAGAATAGCTTCTTGTTCAGTGGTGATTTCTCTCCTTCTGGGAGATCATTCCCTTTCTCTTTCTTCTGGTTGTTCCATCTCCTGCCTAGGACCAAGACGAGCAAGAACCTCCTCAAGGAGCTGGCGTAGTTGAGCACCCTCGGGCTGATCCTGATTCTCTTGATTCTCACTTTCTCCTTCTTGTGTACTCTCATGAGGGGAACTAGGAGGAGGGTTGTTATCAACACCTCTCCCACGACCCCTACCTTGTCCACGTCCTCGGCCTCATACCCTAGGCATCTTCCTGGACAACACACCCAAGAACAACTTCAGGTTGCTAAGCGAGGACTACGAATGAATATGCTCTTCAGAGTTTAAGCAACTAGTATAGCTCAATGGGCTAATTATAAAACTAGAGTACCCAGTGTTAGAAACTTGGCTCTGATACCAGATGTAACACCCTGCCTTGAACACCTTAGAGAAATTCACATATATGCTATTTGAAACAGGAATTTTTTTAAAAAAAATGATTAAGATAACAAGTACTGTTAACATATCTAGTTACGACATATTCTCTAAGAATTCAAGGCTGCATTACTTTACAAACCAACTAACATTATTTACAAACATTAGTAACTGATCTATATCCCATGCACAATTAAATAACTTATTCATATTCATTACATATCGTCAAATAATACAATCTACATGATTAAATACATAACTGAAATGCTTTCATTACACATAAGTACATCATGGCATCATTACATTGCCATTTTCAGACTACATCAGAATTACTTACATTATGAATGTTCTATTACACAAGTCTGGTACAAGATTATACACATACATCTTCATCAACTGGTACAAGTACAATTGTCTAAAAATTGGGATAAATCTCTTCTGCACATGAACTTGACAAAGAATAACCAATGGATAAGATAGCTCTTCCACCCGACCATGTGGAACCCTAAGGTCCACCCCTCGAGCTAGGAGTTAACATGAGGTCCCAAACAATGACAGTCAGGTAGACGAAAGACAAACAAGAACAAAGGATGACCAAATGCCAATACAACACATGGAAATAACAACACAACATAACTTAACTTCCAGAGGCAACACTTAACAAATGAGGAGAGATCAAACAAGGGATGCTAGGTTGTTGTAGGGAGAGTGTCATCACATGGTCCTAGCATGGATTATCCTGACAGCCTCTCACTAGGCGCCGGCCCCCATCTATGGTTATCCTGATAGCCTCTCACTAGGCGCCGGCCCCATAGGTGACACGTGCGGAATCGACCTTCCTTTCATGAGAACAAGGAAGTCAATCATGCCGACCAGGCCTTCACTACCCATCCTTAGTCTAAATAAGCACTACAAGTCATGGGAGAGGAATCCATTAATCTTGTTTAATGTGAAATCTACCCTTAACCCCCTAGTTCATTTTAGGTTATCACTTGATTAATCTACTTCCAACGGGTTATCCTGATTGCCACTTTGGGCACCGGCCCCACATTGAAAGCCACTCTCCTTCCTAACACCTAGTAAACCCTAACCATCATACAAGGCATTATAACATTACTCATACATATTCACTGCAAGGTAAAATTCCTCTTGCATTACAAACGGAATCAAACACTAGTTGTAATCCATTTCCTAGAACATTACAACACTTTACTTTTTACAGATTCCAGGTCTCTCCATATGACAATTACAACAAAACGAGTATAATAATATCACAAGTGGGTTAATATCTCCACCAATACACATAATCAATTTTCACAATACCTCATTATACTTCATACTATGTTTGATCCACATAATCGTTATTACATCGCAAACACAAAACAACTATACACATGTTGCAAGTACTCGACTACAACAACTTAGCCTCTGGAATTCGAGTTTAACCACCCTCAATTCGACTCCTTACAACAACTCAATTAGTTCAATTCAGATTCAGGAGATTAAACACTACAATTCCTTCTCGGTTTAGTGTAAACAACTTTGTAATAAAATCAACAGTGGATTACCTCTTTTTCCGACCAATTACTTTTAAATTAGTACAATAATTAAATTGATACAATACAACTAGTTATCTAACTAATCTTTATTTTGTTTCAAAAGATAAATTACTTGATTAACTAAATAATTAAAATAATTGATTCAAAAAGAAACACTTAATACAATTATGCTATTCAATTCCTGTTTACCATTACGACACTTCCATATCGATACGATCTTTATCATTTTTCTTTCAAACTTGTCCAATTAACTTGAATCTTTCAAGAAATGAAATGAATAAGAATGCTACGTTAATACCATATAACTAAATAACAATTATAACGAGGGACAATTGTCAACGGTGAACATTATTGTTTTATTTTCCTCAAGATTCTGCCTTCAAACAGTCATTCGATTAACCTCAACCAGATAAGATAGTTTAATATACTTGCATGTCTTCGTCGTAATGATGACCCAGAAATGTTTTAATCAAAATGATTTAAATCTGTCTAAAAAGAAGATCAGGATGGCCATACACATGCCGTCACGCTTGATAGATGCATAAGCTATGTTTATTTCCATGGTGTTCCACTTTTCATGTAGATGCTTTTGCTGTATCTATTACCGCTGCTATAGTCTATTGTCTTACAATCATAATTCGCAGAGGAGGTGTTAAATTGTATTGACTGTTTTACCATTGAAATGGATGATAATGCTTCAATTGATAGTATCAGACTTTAAACAATTTATTTCTGATAGAAATTGACATCACAAACACTCTGTAGGATTCAACAGTTGATTGCTGTATGTGCTTAGTTGAATTCCCTTGCTGCACTGGCCTTCAGAGGAAGCGCCAACTCTATGAGTGAAATATCTGTTAAGTCTGTGTCAGTTATGTAGACTATTTTGCAGTCCGTTAAACTAATGCGAAGGTGTGATCTGGAGGAAGGAACCTCTCAGACGTCTCAGCAATGTGAATACAAAATACAGTGAATTTCCAATGATATACCAAGATCGCTGGTTTTTGGGGCTGTTCAACAAAGTTGAACTTATAATACAAGGTGCATCTAGATGACAGAAATAGCAATCTATCTACATTGAAATGATTGCGGAATATATGCGAAATGGATTAACTTCCAAGGGTAGCGTCCTATATATTTAAACTTTTTTAGAAGTGTGCCCAGCCAAAACAAGTGCGATCTCCATATTAAATTGACTAACTTTTAGATTTTAATGTTTAGCAATACAGGAACCCTAATTTCTTAAGGCATTATTCTAGCCAGATGCGCTGTGAGTGCAGTTCGTAATAAAAGCATGACAATATACTAAACAACTTAGGTAATGAATTCGATTAGACACTGCAAACTCGCTTATCTACTAAGGATGATAATATTCGCTCAATTTTATAGTAATGGTTTATTTGTAGGCAAGCGGGGATCATGTGCCTAAGCTATAAAATGGACTGATTGCTACCGGTCAAAAGGAAGCATCATCTCATTACTTCGAATGATTGACGAAGACCCACAAAATGGATATGTTGAAAAGGCTTCAGAGACTTTCAATCAAAAGCGAATAATATGGCAAAGACGGCATCGAACTACCTAAATAATCTCCTCAATATCACGCCCTAGTATTACAAACTTTCAGCAATACATGTTATTATCAATCGACTAGTAAATAAGACCAAAAGAAAAAAAAGGTTAATAGATTCTCAGGCAAAATCATTAACGAGGTTTTTTGACAAATGAAACTTCAATCATAGACAATTGAACAAATAATCTATGCGTGGTCCTTGGCATAACCCTAAACCTTACCGTTAAGATACCCGCTAGATCTGTGTTGAAACTATGGATGCATTTTCTGGTACTGCAGATGTTTTAGTTTTAAAATATACCCAACGCCTATACAGAAAGAGCAGAAGTGATGATATATAAACGGCCTAGAAATTGATGAAAGATAGAGTAATTTAAAATGATTCCTAGTATAGTTAGACTCACAGCCATAAAATTTTACACTTGGGACAGAGATGAAGCAGATCTAAGAATTGCTACGGTTTTTCCAATTCAATAGCTCAAACTGTTATAAGTTACAGTGCCGAATTGTTTGTTTGACAGAATAGTTTAATGGATGAGAGGATGAGGAAATTGCAAAAGAAAATTCATGATTGAAGCTACACAAGAACTTTAGAAAAGGAGATCTGAGAGATCTTAAGGAAGTGTCATCTTACATCTTCAAACCCTACCAATTTTACGCCAGTCTGACAGTGCATACAGTAGGTATTGCCGAAATACATCCTCGATGATATAAAGAAAACCATCAAAAATGAATGATTGCAGGGATGACAGAATGATTTGGCAAATGCAGTGGAAGGAGGACAATTGAACAACGAATTCCTTGAGTAGAAAAGGATTTTAAAACCCTAAGAGATGTTACTATTTAAACTTAGAGAAGACAGTGTACTGAAAATAAACAGAAGGATCCAGCCGTGGAGTGGGAGAAAGCAGTTAAACAATGAATCCTCTAAGCAGAAATTGATTTAGAGACCTACAAATTAAGCTACCTAAATGCAGAGGAGAAGGACTATAGAAATGAGCACCCAGTTCAATATTTCGTGGGGAAAACTCAGAATACAATTTGATTTCAGATCGTAGTATATCTTAAAGTGGATATTCAACCAACAAACCATTTGGAGTGAAATAAACAACAACAACATTTGCAGATTCAGAATAAGTTTCAAAGATAAGGCATTCGGTGGAACCTGGCTACGATGTCAAATCAACGAGTCTACTTCAATTGCTGCAGTTCCAAGCTTCTTTTTCCAGCCTTCTTCTCTCTTCTTTCACCTGTAATCCCCCCTCTTTGCCTCTACAAGCTTCTCTTTTATAGACCAGTCCCTTCCATCTTCCAAGGAGCTCGGCACACGATCCTGTGCATCTCCCCCCTCTAGATATATTTTTATTTAATTTAATGATCCCAAAAGGTTACTTTTTTTAAATATTAACAGATAATTCTGACAAAATTTAATTTCTTTATAGCCGACCAACCATATTGTTATTAATAAAATTGTAATATTACATCAATCTATAATTTTATAACTATATTTTAATTTATTTTATTAATTAAGTTGTAAATCACAATTTACAACATGACTACAACTATTTTATTTATTTAAATATTTATTGTAAATAATATTATATTGAACAATGCAAAATTTCTGACAACTTTATTTAACGATTTTATTTCCCCTAAATTAGTAATTTATTAACAACAAGTATATTCAATTATCAACAATTATATTTTTTCGTATAATGATTCTAATTAAAGCACAACACTACCTTACACACTTAGACACCTTCAGACCTAATTAGACTTCAAGGTGTAATATTACCTGACAGCAAGTCATGATCGAATGACAACCATAACCACAAGGGTAGACTGACAACCAGACAACACTGACTAGGGACCTTACGTTAACTTCAACCAACTAATCCATTGGCGAAGGCACGCTCAGACCTGGTAATCAGGTGGAGTCGGTGCCTAGTACCTGCATCCTGCAGCAATGCACGGTTAAACATAACAAGATATATATCCACATGCAGTCCTATAGTGAATGGAAATCGCAGTGGGGTAGGGTACTCGGGAGTGAGTAATACGACACTGTTCCATTCACATTTATAAATAAACAATTAACTACATTGAACAAGATTTTCCGTTTACTAGTCAACAACATAACATGATCAACTATCTCACAATCCCAAATAGTGAATAACATCAAAACATCTGTAACATCTAGTTCATTTATCAAATTCTAAAACATAAAATAATAGAATCCAACATCAACAACTGTTATCATAATGATTAGGTCCATAACGAATTAACAAAATAACAAGAGATCCATCATCTATGGTCTAAGATACTATCATAATGTCCAATACTACTAAGCAAACATCAGTCTGATAGACGACAAGTTGAGGGGTACTACAGGTAGAATGGTATAATATTAGAATTGTAGAATAATAGAATTATAAAATGAAAGAATTATAGGATAATAGGTTCATAGAATAATAGAATGATAGAGTTATAGATTAATAGAATGAATAATGATAGAATAATAGAATTGTAGAATGATAGAATTAAACATTAATAGAAAAATAGCCTTATAGTATAATAGAATGATAGAATTATATAATGATCCAATGAAAGAATCATAGAATAATAGAATTATTGAATAATATAATGATAGAATAATCTAGACTTAATGAATTACAAAATGATGGAACTATACAATAATAGAATTGTAAAATAATACAATAATAGAATTATAGAATTATATAATTAAAGAATGATAGAATAATAGATTTATAAATTTATAGAATAATAGAATGATAAAATGGTAGAATAATAGAATGATATAATTATTAACTGATAGAATGATAGAATTATTGAATGATAGAATAAAAGAATGATAGAACAATAGATTTATAAAATAATAGAATGATAGAATAATAGAACTGTAGAATTGTAGAATAATAGATTTATAGAATGATAGACTGAAATAATGATAGAATAAAATATTAATAGAATAATAGAATGATACAATCAAACAATGATAGAATAATAAAATTGAGGAATAATAAGATGATAGAATGAAATATTGATAGAAGAATAGATTTATGGAATAATAGAACAATAAAATTATAGAATGATAGAATAATAGAATTGTAGAATGATATGATAATAGAATGATAGAATGAAAGAATGATAGAATAATAGATAAATAGAGAATAATAAATTTATATAATAATAGAATTATAGAATGATAGAATGAAAGAATGATAGAATAATAGAATAATAGAATTGTAGGATAAGAGAATTATAAAATGATAGAATAATAAATTTAGAGAATAATAAAATGATAGAATTATGGAATGATAGAATGAAAAAATGATAGAATAATTGTTGAACTGCCAAAAGTCATGATTTCAACCTGTGGTGATTTAATTCTACAACTACCATGATTACAAATGGTTCAACTCCCTCAACTAGAAGTATAAAAAGGAGGTTGGTGCTTTTGTTGGGGGGGTTGGGTTGGTTGGTGATTGTTGTAGAAGAGAGTATTGTGTCTAAGGATTATAGATTGATTTGAATTGTGTAATTTATATTCCTAATGTTGTTATATCGAATGTGAATCTATGATATCAATAAATTTACATCGCTTTGTGTTGTTGTGTGAAAGTTGTTATTTTGGTTGCTAGATTTTGGTAGTTTGATAACACCCCTAGATCTAGACTACATTAAGTGATATCAAATCCCAATTTGGCTTGTGTCAGAAAGAAGGAATCTTAAAGAATTTTGTTGTGGGTTCAAATGAAAAATAGAAGACCTACAACTGCAAAGAATTCATGAAACATGGCACATAGAGGATTAGGGCGAAGAGAAGCACTGAGAGTTAGTGATGTAGAAGTTGTAGAGATGTTGGGAGGGATTACAACAAGATTAGATGATATGGAAGAAACACAAAGAAGAGGAGTATATGTGGATGACATTAGTGAGGATGAGAATGAAGAACCAAAAATTGAGACAGAAGATGCAGATAGAAATGAAGTAGAAAAAAGATTTTTAAAAGCAATATCAAGAATCAATAGCAAACCACTATTAGATCACCAAGTTATGATGGAAATCTCAATCTAGAAGAATTAATTGAATAGATTTCAAAGATGGATAAATATTTTAATTTTGAATCAATACATGATCTGAAAAGGGTGAAATTTGCTTGCATGAAATTGAAAGGACATGTATCCTTATGGTGGGATCATGTGAAAATAGAAAGGCAAAGAAAGGTTAAGGATAAAATCAAATTGTTGGATAGAATGGTCAAAAAATTGAAGGCTAAATTTCTACCAACCGACTATCAAATAAGTTTGTTCAAGAAACTATAAAATTTGAAGCAAAAGGAAAAGAATGTACATGAGGATGTATAGAAGAATTATATAGGTTGAATATCAATGTTGGATGTGTAGATTATGATGCTGAGAAAGTGTCAAGGTATCTTAATGGTTTACATTATTCAATTCAAGATAAAAAGAAAGTTGAATATTTAAGCTAACTGATTAACCCCCCTCTCAGTTATCTACCTTGTTTCCAACATATTTTGGAAGAGGTAGAGGAAGAGGATTCATGAGTACATGTTACCAATGAGTATTCATGAGTACTTCATCTTGGCACTTTTTCGGGGCTTAAAATTTTCATCTTGGCCCTCAAAATGGCAATTTAGTTTTTTTTCTAGATTTTTAAAAAGTTGCTTTTGTAGTAACTCGAAACTCATGTTTCAAATTTTGAATATTAGTTGGTCATTCGTCCTACCTTAGTTTTTGGAAGGATTTGGGAAAAAATAGGATTCTCAAGATATGATTGTAAAATTAACTAAAATGGCAAAATTGAACAATTGTCAAAATCTGCCAAAAAATGTAATTTTTTGTTTTTTTGGTTTTTCTTAGATATAAGAGAGTTTTCTCTCATTGTATCAATAGAGTTGATGAACAGAATTTTTTTTTGTGTTCGAGCTTCCAAATCTTTGCCTCTCGTATGTTTAAGGGCATAATTATATTAAGTGTATATTGTGTGCTACATCAATTTCCAATGGTTGTTTAGGGTGTCTGCGCCCCCTTGGCTGTCCCATGAGGATTAGTCTTGCCTCCGCTCGCCCCACAGTTATTAGCCCCAACTCGGCACAAAAATGTAAGCCCAAGGCAAGGTGCGGTGGGCAATGCTGGATGGAGTCACAATGCTCCTGTCTCTCTCGGGGGGCAGGGCTAGGGGATACCTCTGGGTTAATATATATATGTTTTTTTAAATTATTGCAAGCAGGTTGTTAAAATTAGAGATGACACTAATAAGAAATTTTTAAAAAAATATCAAAACACATCCAATTTTTTTCAAAGTTATATGGTGCACTAGAGGAAAGAGTCCTCTCCAAAAGGGTATAATTGGTTTTGTGAAAATGATAAAAAATAATACAAAAGTTGACGTGGAATGAAAACTATCAGATTCTGTAAAGTCTGACTTTAAAACGATATTACAAAAAAATATGCATTGAAAAGTGATTTTTTTTCTCCATGCACTAGATAGGGAAAAATAAGATTGTTTACTATTTTTTTGTGACGTGGACTCAAAGTCACTTTTCCTGAAATTTTCAGCAATTCAAAATTTGCTCTTAAATTTAAAAAAAAATGTCAAAGAGATCTACATTTCATTAGTTTACATCATTTTGAAATTCATAACATAAATGCCACTTTTATGAGGTCAAAGTTCAGAAATTTTTTTGTTGTTGGCGGATTCCTTTGTAAAGTTAGATAGGTTTGTCCTTTTACCCTAATAGAATTGTGAAATAATAGAATAATTGAATAATAGAATTAAAGAATTAAAGAATGATAGAATAATAGATTTATAGAATAATAGAGTGATAGAATGAGAGAATGATTGAATAATAGAATTGTAGAATGATAGAATGAAAGAATGATAGAAGAATAGAATTGTAGAATAATATAGTTATAGAATAATAAAATAAAAATATTATAGAATAAAATATTTATAAAATAATAGAATGATAGAAATGTAGAATAATAGAATAATAGAATGATATATTAATATAATAATAATAGAATGATAAAATTATAAAATGATAGATTGAAAGAATGATAGAATAATATAATTATAGATTAATAGAATGTTTGAATTATAAAATGATAGAATGAAAGAATGATAGAGTAATAGAATTTTGGAATAATATAATAATAGACTGATTGAATGAAGGAATGATATAGTAATAGATTTATAGAATAATAGAATCATAGAATAATAAAATGATAGAATAATAGAATGATAAGATTATATAATGATGGAATGGAAGAATGTTAGAAAAATAGAATTGTAGAATGATAGAATGAAAAATGTTGGAATAATTTAATAAAAGAGTTATAGAATGATGGAACTATAGACTTGAATATAACTATAAAATAATACAATTTGAGAATCAAAGAATGATAGAATAATAGATTTATAGAGTAATAGAATGATAGAATTATAGAATGATAGAATTATAGAATCTTAGAATGAAATAATTGTAGAAAAATAGAATTATAAATTAATACAATAATAGAATTACAGAAGAAAAGAATGATAGAATAATAGAATGATTGAATATAAGAATGATAGAACAATAGATTTATAGAATAATAGAATGATAGAATAGTAGATTTATAGAATCATATAATGAAAGAATGATAGAAAATAGATTTAAGGAATAATAGAATTTTAGAATTTCAAAATGATAGAATGAAAGAATCATAGAGTAATAGAACTATATGTTAATCGAATAATGGAATTATACAATGATAGAATGAACGAATGACAGAGTAAGAGATTAATAGAATAATAGAGTGATAGAATTGTATAAGAATAAAATAAAATGGATTAATAGAATTGTAGATTAATAGATCTATAAAACATGATAGAATGAAAAAAAATTATAGAATAATTTAATATTTATAGGATAATAGAGTGATAGAATAATAAATGACAAAATGAAAGACTGATAGACTAATATAATTATAGAATAATAGAATGAAAAAATGATAGAATAATAGATTTATACAATAATAGAATGTCAGAACTATAAAATGGTAGAATGAAAGAATGATAGAGTAATAAAAGTTTAGATTAATAGAATAATATAATTATACAATGATAGAATAAAGGAATGATAGAATACTAGATTTATAGAATAATATAATGGTAGAAATAAATAATGATAGAAGGAAATAGTGACAGAATAATAGAATTGTAGAATAGTAGTATAACAAAATAATAAAATGATAGAATGAAAGAATGGTAGAATAATAGATTTCTAGAATAATAGAATGATAGAATTATATAATGATAGAATGAAGGAACAATAAAGTAATGAAATTGTAGAATAATAGTATGATATAATGATAAAAATGAAAGAATGATAGAATAGTAGAATAATAGAATTGTACAGTAATAGAATTGTAGAATGAGAGAATGAAAGCATGGTAGAATACTAGAATTGTAGAATAATAGTATTATAGAAAGAAAGAATGATATAATTATATAATGATAGAATGAAAAATTATAGAATAATAGAATTGTTGAATAATACAATAATAGAGCTATAGAATAATACAATAATAGAATTACAGAACGAAAGAATGATAGAATAATAGAATGATAGAATATAAGAATGATAGAATAATAGATTTATAGAATGATAGAACAAAAGATTTATAGAATAATAGAATCATAGAATTATAGAATGGTAGAATAATAGGTTTATAGAATAATAGAATGATATAATTGTAGAATCGTAGAATGAAAGAATGATAGAATAGTAGATTTATAGAATGATAAAATGTAAGAATGATAGAATGAAAGAGTCATAGGATGAAAGAATGATAGAAAATTAGATTTAAAGAATAATAGAATTTTAGAATTGCAAAATGATAGAATGAAAGAATCATAGAGTAATAGAACTATAGATTAATTGAATAATAGAATTATGCAATGATAGAATGAAAGAATAATAAAGTAATAGATAAATATAGAATAACAGAGATATAATTGTATAAGGATAGAATAAAAGAATGATGGAATAATAGAATTATAGATTAATAGATCTATACAACATGATAGAATGAAACAATTATAACATAATTTAATATTTATAGAATAATAGAATGATAGAATAATAGATTTATACAATCATAGAATGTTAGAATTATAAAATGGTAGAATGAAAGAATGATAGACTAATAAGACTTTAGACTAATATACAATGATAGAATAAAGGAATGACAGAATAATAGAATTGTAGAATACTAGTATAATAGAATAATAGAATGAAAGAAAGGTAGAATAATAGAATGATGGAATTATAAAATGATAGAATGAAGGAACAATAGAGTAATGGAATTGTAGAATAATAGTATTATATAATGATAAAAATGAAAGAATGATAGGATAATATAATTGCATTATAATATGATAATAGAATAAAAGAATGATAGAATGAAATATTGATAGAATAAAAGATTTATAAAATAATAGAATGATAGAATAGTAGAACAATACAATAAAGGAATGATATAATAAAGGAATGATAGAATAATAGATTTATATAATAATAGAATAATAGATTTATAGAATTATAGAATTATAGATTGATAGAACAATAGATTTATAGAATAATAGAATGATACAATTGTAGGGTGAAGAATAATAAAACAAAAGAATTCTAGTTCATAATAGAATGATAGAATGAAACAATCATAGAATAAAAGATTTATAAAATAATATAATCCAGTAGAAATATAGAATGATAGAAGGAAACAACGATAGAGTAATAGAATTGTAGAATACTAGTATATTATAATGATAGAATGAAAGAATGGTAGAATAATAGATTTCTAGAATAATAGAATGATGGAATTATAGAATGGTAGAATGAAGGAACAATAGAGTAATGGAATTGTAGAATAATATTAGTATGGTATTATGATAAAAATGAAAGAATGATCAATAGAATAATAGAATTTCATAATAATATGATAATAGAATAAAAGAATGATAGAATGAAATATTGATAGAATACTAGATTTATAAAATAATAGAATGATAGAATATTAGAATAATAGAATTCTAGAGCAATGAATAAATGAATGAATGAACAATTTTAATAACATCCACGAGGCCACAGCAGCCTATGGGACCCATCATCCACGCACATCCCCTTCAAATGGAACAAAAGCCACAAAACATCCTCTAAGTTGCTTGAACTTCTTTCTTGAGATCTTCTCTTCTACTATGAAGTTTGATCACAAGGTTCACCGTACTACCCAGCGTTGTCGCTTCAAAGAATGGTAAAATGGTAGAATATTAGAATTGTAGAATAATAGAATTATAGAATGAAAGAATGATAGGATAATAGGTTCATCGAATAATAGAATGATAGAGTTATAGATTAATAGAATGAATAATGATAGAATAATAGAATTATAGAATGATAGAATGAAAAATTAATAGAACAATAGCCTAATAATATAATAGAATGATAGAATTATATAATGATACAATGAAAGAATCATAGAATAATAGAATTGTTGAATAATATAATGATAGAATAATCTAGACTTAATGAATTACAAAATGATCTGGAACTATACAATAATAGAATTATAGAATTATATAATTAAAGAATGATAGAATAATAGATTTATAGACTAATAGAATGATAAAATGATAGAATAATAGAATGATATAATTATTAACTGATAGAATGATAGAATGAAAGAATGATAGAACAATAGATTTATAAAATAATAGAATGATAGAATAATAGAACTGTAGAATTGTAGAATAATAGATTTATAGAATGATAGACCAAAATAATGATAGAATAAAATATTAATAGAGTAATAGAATGATACAATCAAACAATGATAGTATAATAAAATTGAGGAATAACTAGATGATAGAATGAAATATTGATAGAAGAATAGATTTATGTAATAATAGAACAATAAAATTATAGAATGATAGAATAATTGAATAATAGAATTGTAGAATGATATGATAATAGAATGATAGAATGAAAGAATGATAGAATGATAAAATTATAGAATGATAGAACAATAAAATTATAGAATGATAGAATAATTGAATAATAGAATTGTAGAATGATATGATAATAGAATGATAGAATGAAAGAATGATAGAATAATAGATAAATAGAGAATAAAAAATTTATGTAATAATAGAACAATAAAATTATAGAATGATAGAATAATTGAATAATAGAATTGTAGAATGATATGATAATAGAATGATAGAATGAAAGAATGATAGAATAATAGATAAATAGAGAATAATAAATTTATATAATAATAGAATTATAGAATGATAGAATGAAAGAATGAAAGAATGATAGAATAATAGAATAATAAAATAATAGAATAGAAGGGTAAGAGAGTTATAAAATGATAGAATAATAAATTTAGAGAATAATAGAATGATAGAATTATGGAATGATAGAATGAAAGAAAGATAGAATAATTGTTGAACTGCCAAAAGTCATGATTTCAACCTGTGGTGATTTAATTCTATAACTACCATGATTACAAATGGTTTAACTCCCTCAACTAGAAGTATAAAAAGGAGGTTAGTACTTTTTGTTTGGGGGTTGGGTTGGTTGGTGATTGTTGTAGAAGAGAGTATTGTCTCTAAGGATTATAGATTGATTTGAATTGTGTAATTTATATTCCTAATGTTGTTATATCGAATGTGAATCTATGATATCAATAAATTTACATCGATTTTTGTTGTGTGAAAGTTGTTATTTTGGTTGCTAGATTCTGGTAGTTTGATAACATCCCCCAGATCTAGACTGCATTAAGTGATATCAATGCCCAATTTGGGTTGTGTCAAAAAGAAGGAATCCTAAAGATTTTTGTTGTGGGTTCAAATGAGAAATCGAAGACCTACAACTATAGAGAATTCATGAGACATGGAACATAGAGGATGAGGGCGAAGTGGAGCACTAAGAGTTAGTGATGTAGAAGTTCTAGAGATGCTAGGAGGGATTGCACCAAGATTAGATGATATGGAAGCAACTCAAAGAAGAGGAGTATATGTGGATGACATTAGTGAGGATGAGAATGAAGAAGCAGAAATTGAGACAGAAGATGCAGATAGAAATGAACTAGAAAGAAGATTTTTACAAGCAATATCAGGAATCAATAGCAAACCCATATTGGATGCACCAAGTTATCATAGAAATCTAAATCTAGGAGAATTAATTGAATGGATTTCAGAGATGGATAAATATTTTGATTTTGAATCATTAGATGATTTGAAAAGGGTGAAATTTGCTTGCATGAAATTGAAAGAACATGTATCCTTATGGTGGGATCATGTGAAAATAGAAAGGTAAAGAAAGGGTAAGGAGAAGTTCAAATTGTTGGATAGAATGGTGAAAAAATTGAAGGCTAAATTTCTACCAACCGACTACCAAATAAGTTTGTTCAAGAAACTACAAAATTTGAAGCAAAAGGAAAAGAATGTGCATGAGGATGTACAGAAGAATTATATAGGTTGGATATCAATGTTGGACATGTAGATTATAATGCTGAGAAAGTGTCAAGGTATCTTAATGGTTTACATTATTCAATTCAAGATGAAATTAGTATGTTCGAATACAAATTGTAGAATAAGCATATTAGTATGCTTTGAAGGCAAAAGAAAAATTGGTGAGAAAATAAAATAATTTTAGAGTTAGAGGTAGATTCTCACATGGAAGAGGACAATCTAGTGATGGCAGAGGCTATCAAAACAAACAAGGAAAAACCAACACCTCTCAAACAAGCACCTAGGATAATAAGGGAAGAGGAGATTACTCCAGAGGTATGGGATATTTTGTTGGCAAGAGACACTATGTGGCTTCATGAGTGTTGTCATTGATGGCAAGAAAGTCCATCCCACATATTTTCAGCACATGATATGCCTATACCAGAAGTCAGATTGAAGAGTATCTTAGTCCGGTGAGCAAGAACTAAGTATGCAGCAAGGTCTGACAATCAGGTCTAGATCTATCAAAGGATGTATCTCAAAAAAGTGCAGACTTGGGGAAGTTAAGAGGAGTACCATTACTACTACACTCCATAGATGGAGCCTTCAGTGATGAAAGAATGAAAAGGTATGAGCATCCAAGTGTTGGGTTCCTAACACGCAGAGTAAACAGAGGAAGAACTGACCAGTAGAGTATCAGACCTTTATCCAGATGAGAAATTGATGGTGATCAAGTTTCTTAATGGATCATTCATGGTGGGCCCACATGATTAATGACTTCTATAACTATCTTTTTGATACTCATCACTTAGTAAGCATGGATTCAGCTGACAGACCAGAGTTTGGGAAAATCTTGAGTATTCCAGATGCCGACTAGAAAGATGTTGAAATCCTTGGTGCAAATATATATACTAGATGGATTTTGGTATGAAGGTGTGTGTGGTGTGTAGTAAAGTGTGAAGAAAAGCAGAGAGCAGTGTGAAAGCAGCAATACAGGTCTGATATGTGACACAATAACAGCACTAAAAAAGAGGAAGAATGAAGTGTCGTAGATCAGTATATTGAGCCTAACCAGAATTGAACCTCAGCATATGTGGGTGCTTGTCATCAGTTCAAACACCTGGTTACATTCTATATACCTTGTAGACAATGAGTCTCTTGTATGCAGTGAGCCTCTTGTGAGCAGTGTGCTCGGGCAGTGAGTCCTAATTGGCAAGTGCCATTTTGTACTTCTTATTATTTTAATAGAGAATACAATCTTGGGTTAGTCACCCTGTGGTTTTTCCCTTAAATGGGTTTTCCACGTAAAAATCCTTGTGTTATGTGTGTTGATTTCTTTTCTGCTCTCATGATTATGTATGGTTATATGTTTTGATGCTACACTAATTGTTAAAGAAGAAAATAAAGTTGAATATTTAAGATAACTGATTCTCCCCCCCTCTCAGTTATTTGTCTTGTTTCCAATAATTAGTATCAAAGCCAATTTCCTCCAAACAGAGCCTAATAGCTTGAGGAAGATCTGGGAATCTCAATGGATATGTATGGTATGAGGGAACAACTTCAGTCTGCCCTAGATGATCTTGAGAAATCTCACTCTAAAGTCAAAGAATTAAGGGAAAGACTCAAACAAGCTGATGACTTCATAAATGAACCAAAAACAAAACTGAGTATCTCTATGAAAAAGAGAAAGGAACTACTTCAACAATTAGCAAATCAAAGTGAAGCCAATAATACAAATGAAGATCTGAATGAGAAAAATAAGTTATGTGAGAAGCTGTCAAAAGAAGTCATTATAATAAGACATGAAATGGAATAAGGGGTTATGAAATTCACCCAAGAAATTGAAGAGAAAAGAAAAATTGAAGATAACCTAAGACAATCTCTCAAAGAAAAGTCAGAAGACTACCACAAAATGGATAGAATAATCAGGCATCTGGAATTTGATCTTGAAGAAGCTAGAGACAATGAAGAACAACTTGAGAATTAGATAGACACTCGTAAAAGTTATCTTCAAATAGAAAATGAATACAAAGAGAAATTCAAGATAAGCTCTGCTCAACTTGAAGTTCTTCTTAAAAGCCAAAAGAGGGTAGATGACAAGCATGGCTTAGGATATGAAAAAGGTGAAATCTCTGGATCTGGTCAAAAGAACTCTGGATCAAGAAATCCAAGGAACAAGTCTAGAAGACCTCTAGTAAGGCAACCAAATGCTCAAAGATTTCCATCCTTCAATGGATACTACTACAATTGCAATAACTTCAGTCATAAAGCAAATTAGTGCAGAAGAAAAATGAATCAGACTAACTCATCCTTCTCTGGTCAGTGTTTTAACTATAAAAGGTATGGTCACAAATCTCATGAATGTAGAAATATACAAATAAACAATTCTTTCAATGCTATATGCTTTTCATGCAATAGAATGGGACATATCGCTAATCAATGTAGATCAAGAGGATATTAGGCAATATGCAAAGAAATGGTATCTTCTATAACTACAATAGATCCGGTCATATTGCCAAATTCTGTAGAAGCAAGAATTAGGATAAAAAAGGGTTGAGTGCATCAAAATCAAGACAAAGGGAAAAGAAAAGAGAATGCGGATGAAGTTCAAAGGGAGATGAACAATATTTGGGTGAAGAGAAGTACATAAAATGTTGGAGATGAATCTACACCAGAATTTGGTGCTGATATTCCTTTCGGAAACTAAATAGATGAGCTCTGACTCAGGGGGAGTCACAAAGGAAAACAAATTCCCCTAGCCAGTCAATAGGTGCCTGAAATTGGCAAATGGAAAGTTGCAGATAAAAGGGTTTGCAGAGAAATATCTAATAAAGCCTTGGTAAAAATATGGAAGATCCGCAAGAAATTTTGAAGAGGTTAATCATCCAATTTTGATCCGGTTCAACAATCATCTGGTAAAAGCAGGATTCCCATAGTTAGATCTTATATGATTTAAAATTCAAATATCTTGATCTACAGATAAATGGAATGATTCGAGAAAGGGAGATAGATTGTCATTTATCACCAAGAACCATTCTAAGTGCATCTCAGTGATCTAGAAAGATCTCTCTCAGAACAACGAGAACAAGGCAACCGGAATGACTTAAGTTGTGGATTTATTGCAATGTGGAATTAGGGTTTGCACAGAAATATAAGGGTTCTTTTGTTCATCATTTGCACATTTGCATTTGAGAAGAAAAAAGAAGGAGCTCTGCAACATGATTGCCTCAATCCTCTCGAAGATCAACCGCAGAAGTCGATTCAACCAGTAATCTTATCCAGTTCATATCATTAACCCTAGAAGCGTAAAAAGGTATTTTCGCACTTGAATATCTCTCTTTGAATCTTTTGAAAGATGGCTACTCCAAATGTTGTCAAAATCACTGATAGGCCGTGCCCTAAGTTTAATAAACATCCTTACAAATCTCTAGAAGTGGATCCCTTAGGCGCCTTTTCTAGCATTCTGCATGGGGTTTTGCATGTAGAAGATGTTAGGGCATACATTCATGCAAACATTGAGGAATTTGGGGAATCTAAGCTGATGGATATCTATCACAAGTAGTTAATAGATGAATCATTTGAACTCAAACCTCAGTACAAGGGCATCCAGGATAAGCACTTTGGACATTGCATCCATTTCCCCTAGTTTGTAGAAGATGAATGGGTCCGGTATGTTTTAAATAGAATACATGACAATTTCATGTGGTTGATGAGGCCATTTAAGATCACAAAAGATACCATTAGGGCAGTAATCGAATTCCACTCATCTGGTGGGTTGCCTACTCTCAAATTGGTCAAGAACCAAACTGTAAGTGAGGCTACTAGATCAAAATTTGACAAGAGAGCAATGATAATAGAAGATATCACTAATCCGGATATCAAGTTTGCTTCTATGGTAATAGGTTATAAAATATATCACTTTAGTAGGGAGAATTCTATGTCTAGAATAGCAATATACACTGCCTATCAGATGCTGAGGGAAAATGTTGATTATGATCTTTGTGAGCTTCTTCTGAGCCAACTATTAGAAAATTTGTAGAAAGTAAAGAAGGATAAGAAGAATTCATTTAAGTTCGGTGGCTTGATACTATGTCTATTCTTCTACTATATGAATGAGCTACCCAGATCCAGTGGTTGGGTATGGCAAAATGATAGACCGGTTGCCATACAGATTAGAGATTATATGTATGGGATTGGTGATGCCAAGGCTCAAACCACAGCTCTTTGGGGATACTTAAAAAATTTCCAAAGTATGATGCAGGCCAGAGAAAGAATTTCCCAATCCATGGTTGAAAAATACAAGGATACAATGTGCTTTATGGTAGACACTGATCAATGCCTAATGGAGGTAGTGGAGACAAGGATAGTCTGGATTATGCCAATGGGGTATGAGGTGGATGAGAAAATTCTGGAACTGCATGTCCAACACCTACTAAGTCAGCCTAAGGACCCTAAGGTAGAAAGGTTTGGAACCTTTGAAGAATTGAGTGTGAAAATTCATGTTGAACTAAGACAACTGGAGATGAAAAGAAAAGTGAGAAGAGAAGTAGAGGAAGTTGCCAAAAGATATGGCATTTCAAAAGAAGCACTCGATGCAAATAGAGAAAAACTAGAAAGAGCAGAGAAAGAGAGACAAGATGCAGAAAAAGAAAGTGATCTAGTGCAAGCCCCCTCCCAGACCAAATCCTCCAAGAGCCTACACCTGCCACCTCTAAGAGCCAAAAAGGATAAAAAATGGAAGCCTAGACATCCAGAAAGGGAGAGAAGAGAACAAAGAAAAAGGCCACAAGGTCAGACACTAGTCAAAAGGATGATGAAGAGAGAAAAACTGATGAGGAGGTCAAGAAAATGAAGAAGAATAAAACAGCTGGTGAACCTTCTACTAGTCATAGCAAGGAAGAAGAAGCAGAAGAATTTGTTGAAAGGCCTACACTCTCCATTGATGATGTCGTCAAGGCAGTTATGGTGGATGGGAATCTACAACCAATGACATAATTCTATGATGAGTATAGTGATGCAGACAAAAGGATCTTGGAAGAAGCTATAGTTAAGTACTTAAACATATATAATAAAGCATTCATTGAAATCATTTCTCTAATTCCCAAAAGTTTAGAGAAAGTACTTGAACTTAGAAAAGACAATGCCAAGGAAAAGGATATGGAGATCCAAGAACAAATAGCTATTCAGCTCTATCCTTCCATCACTCCAAAATAAATGAACATGATCTTCAAAGATTGCAAGGATGAGTTTCGGAGCAAAGCCAGAATGAACAAGCTTATGCTTGAAGAGACTAAAGACATCCTCTGGATTGCCTATAAAACATTCAATCTCCCTATTATAGAGGACATAAGTGATGAACCTTCTACCATGGATTTTGAAGGATTAAGTACATCTAAGGAAGATTCTACTAAGAAAATTATAGAAGAGACAAAGGAGATAAGTGAAGAGAAGACTAAGGACTTGGATTCCTTTGTTCCAATAGAGGAAGTCCATGAAGAAGTAAATATCTCTCTTCTAGATTCCCCAGCAGACTCCAAAATTGAAGGAGAAGAAAGAAAAGAAGATAGAATCAGTCAAGAAGAGGAGAAAAAGGGAAGAGAAGAAGAACAAACAGAGAAGATCTCTAATGACACCTCTGAGGTTGCAAGAGAAAAGAAGTCACCGGCAAGAGACACTACAGAAGCAGTGAAGAATTTCTTAACCAAGGAAATGATGGAGATTGATGAACTGGAACTGTTCCAATTTCCACTCAATTTTGATTCCCTCTCCCCGGTTCAGACAATGAAGATAGCATCCTTTACCAAAGCAAAGACAAAAGAAAAACTTTTGAATTCTCACATGGAAGATTGTGAGCTGACAGAGATTGCTTCTGGTATGCTAGAGAAGATCATGCCATCCTTCCAAAAGGATTCTTTGGCCTCTCCATCCGGTAATCTTAAATCTCTGATAAACTCTGTCAACACTCATTTTGATTCCTTAGAGAAATCAACAGAAGAAAAGGTCTAGAAAGATTTTTGAGTAAGAGATTCTTTGAAGTACAAGGGCTTATAGAAAATGATAGGAGAAATCTGAATATTGAGATAAAGAGCTTAGAAAATGCTCTTAAAGAAGGTGGAGATTTATACATATTTTGTCTGTCTTGGTGCACCGTGACAGCAAACATTGCCAAGAAGGTGGAAGAACAAGAGAGCAAACTATCAAGTTTATCTAAAAATTTTGATCCTCTCACATCTTCCATAATAAATCAAGAGTGTTAGACTACTACAACTATAAATGAAATAAAGAAGCTTGAGAAAGAGAAGAAGAATAGAATAAGCAGGCTATGTGAACTAAGAGGGATAATTATCCCTAAGTTCGAGGAAATGCATGAGGCCATAACTGATGCCCAGACCACAGCCTGGACCAGTGATCCGGTAGACTTAAAGAGGGCAGAAGCATTTGCATTTTTGTTAAGTGGTCACATCTCAATTTTGGATAGGATGAAGCAGAGTTGGGCAATAGAATTTGTCTAATTGAAAACCACTTTTGCGGATATACTTAAGTATATGTAAGTATAACTTGTATATATACTTATGCGGCTATGTATAGGTTAAATTTTGCAATTTTTGGTGTGCGGATTTGGTGCAGGAGTTATGTTTTGTTTATGTTTTCAATAAGGCTTTTTAAGCCACAACATGTTTGTAATAGGGTTTTCATGTCAATTTGGTCACTAGACCTATGTAGACCATGTTTGGTCAAGTTTGATGTAATAATACAATGAAAACATGTAGTTTTCTTGTGAGAGGAGAAACCCAATAGCTAACTATTTTTCAAATCAGTTTGTACAGTTGGGAGGAATGATAACTGATGTTTTCAAGCCTTCTATAGGTGAAGAAGTAGGATGTAATGACAGAGAAGCATGCATGAATAAAGATTTGGATTCTTGATGTGTTGAAACATTGTTCTTTCTAAGTAACTCTCTGTAACAGTCTTTTTGTATGGTCTGTATGGGTAGTTGATCATCTGAAACTGATTAGGAGATGTTCAAGCATTGAAGTAGTTTCCATTTGATAGTAGTCTGGTGTCTTAAAGTATTGTAGTTTGTGAGATCTCGTTCCTTTTAGAAAGACTGGTCTGAAAACCTAGAAACTAGGGTTCTGTGAATAAATGGACTATATCTCCTTTGTCTAGTGAAAGCAAGATTCTCATTTTTAGTGTGATGGAGGAATATAGTGTAAGTTTTGTGTTTTCTATTATTTTAGGTCAACATTCGGGGAGCCAAGGAGTTTGAGCATGAGTTGACTAGGTATCTCTATGTGACTAGTCATTGAAGAAGTGCTATGGTCAAATTGATGGTTGATCAAGCATTTGCTGCGGATTTTAGACCCCTTTCCATTTTGTTGAGTTTTGTTCTGTATACTAGTTTGATGTTTGCGCAGTTGTAGAGTAACTGAAGTGTCATCGACATGAAATAGCCCTCAGGGAGGCTTTTGGAAGTTACATCGATCAACGGTGTTGGGCCAATAAGAGGTGTATCGGTGGAGAATGGTTTGAGTCTCACCAAAGGTAATATCTATCAATATATCAGTGAATGGATTTAAGGCCTCACCGACGTTGGAAGTCACACCGATGATAGGTTGTATTAGTGTATCAGCATACCTTGGTAAGTGTTTACCGACGAAGGAGGTCTCACTGATGAGTCAGGTGATAGCCTAGTGAAGTTGAAGGTATCGGCATATTAGCCAATGTTCCCAATCATTCACTGATGATTGAAGTCTTGCCGATGGATGTGTTTGAAGGTGACATTAGGGTGATTAGTGTCTCAGTGGAATGGGTTTTGAGTTGGCCGGCGGTATTAAGTCCTGCCGATAGGCGAGAAATATAGGATCATCCATCGGAGAGAGTTAAGAGATTAGCTAGAGAAGTTGCAAGGTGGCTGATGAGGTATGTTTGGCCAAGAAGAACATATTACCAAGAAATAAGTAACTCTCTCGCTGATCAGTTTCTTTATCAAGCCTACGCTTCCACTGTACACTCTGCATCAAGATTCCACCCTTTGCCATTGATGTCAAAGGTGGACTGAGGAGCAGTGAAAAATGTGAAATCTAGCTAAGGGGGAGCTCTAGAAAAGTGTTCATAAGAATAGAGCATCAGCCAAGGGGGAGTGTGTTATGACACTTAGTCATGTTTCACTAAGTGTTGCCATCAATGCCAAAGGGGGAAATTGTTGGCAAGAGACACTGTGTGGCTTCATGAGTGTTGTCATTGATGGCAACAAAGTCCATCCCACACATCTGCAACACATGATATGCCTATACTGGAAGTCAGATTGAAGAGTATCTTGGTCTAGTGAGCAAGAACAGAGCATGCAACAAGGTCTATCAATCAAGTCCGGATCTATTAGAGGATGTATCTTAGCAATGTATAGACTTGGAGAAGTTAAGAGGAGTACCATTACTACTACATTCCAGAGATTGAGCCTCCAGTGATGAAAGAATGAAAAGGTATGAGCATCCAAGTGTTGGGTTCCTAACAGGCAGAGTAAATAGAGGAAGAACTGACTGACAGAGTATCAGACCTTTATCTGGATGAGAAATTGATGGTGATCAAGTTTCTTAAGGGATCATTCATGGTGGGCTAACATGATTAATGACTTCTATAATTATCTTTTTGATACGCATCACTTAGTAAGCATGGATTCAGCTGACAGACCAGAGTTTGGGAAAATCTTAAGTATTCCGGATGCCGATTAGAAAGATGTTGAAATCCTTGGTGTGGATATATATACTAGATAGATTTTCGAATGAAGGTGTCTATGGTGTGTAGTGAAGTGTGAAGAAAAGTAGAGAGTAGTGTGAAAGAAGTAATACAGGTTCGGTATGTGACAAGATAGCAACACTATAGAAGAGGAAGAATTAAGTGCAGCAGATCAGTATATTGAGCCTAACCAGAACTGAACCTCAACATATGTGGATGCTTCTCATCAGTTCAAACACTTGGTTACATTCTATATACCTTGTAGATAGTGAGTCTCTTGTAGGCAGTGAGCCCTAATTGGCAAGTGCCATTTTGTACTTCTTATTCTTGTAACAGAAAATACAATCTTGGGTTAGTCACCCCATGGTTTTTCCCTTAACCAGGTTTTCCACATAAAAATCCTTGTGTTATGTCTGTTGATTTTTCTTTTCTGCTCTCATGATTATGTATGGTTATATGTTTTGATGTTGCACTAATTGTTAAAGAAGAAAAGAAAGTTGAATATTTAAGATAACTGATTCAGCCCCCCTCTCAGTTATCTGCCTTGTTTCCAACATATTTTGGAAGAGATAGAGAAAGAGGATTCATGAGTACATGTTACCAATGAGGAATCATGAGTACTTCATCTTGGCACTTTTTCAGGGCTTGAAACTTTCATCTTGGCCCTCAAAATGGCAATTTAGTTTTTTTTCTAGATTTTTAAAAGTTGCTTTTGTAATAACTCGAAACTGATGTTTCAAATTTAGAATATTAGTTGGTCATTCGTCCTACCTTAGTTTTTGGAAGTTTTTCGTAAAAAAATAGGATTCTCAAGATATTATTGTAAAATTACATAAAATGGCAAAATTTGACAATTGTCAAAATCTGCCAAAAAAGGTGATTTTTTGTTTTTTTTGTTTTTCTTGGATATAAGAGAGTTTTCTATCATTGTAGCAGCAGAGTTGATTAATATAAGTTTTTTTGTGTTCCAACTTCCAAATCTATGGCTCTCATATGTTTAATGACATAATTCTATTGAGTGTATGTTGTGTGCTGCATTAGTTTCCAATGGTTGTTCCAGGTGTGTGGGCCCCCTTGGCAGTCCCCTGAGGATTAGTCTCACCTCCGTTCATGAATGATAGAATGAAAGAATGATAGAACAATAGATTTATAAAATAATAGAATGATAGAATAATAGAACTGTAGAATTGTAGAATAATAGATTTATAGAATAATAGACTAAAATAATGATAGAATAAAATATTAATAGAATAATAGAATGATACAATCAAACAATGCTAGAAAAATAAAATTGAGGAATAATAAGATGATAGAATGAAATATTGATAGAAGAATAGATTTATGTAATAATAGAACAATAAAATTATAGAATGATAGAATAAAAAATGATAGAACAATTGAATAATAGAATTGTAGAATGATATGATAATAGAATGATAGAATGAAAGAATGATAGGATAATAGATAGATACAGAATAATAAATTTATATAATAATAGAATTATAGAATGATAGAATGAAAGAATGATAGAATAATAGAATAATAGAATTGTAGGATAAGAGAGTTATAAAATGATAGAATAATAAATTTAGAGAATAATAGAATGAGAGAATTATGGAATGATAGAATGAAAGAATGATAGAATAATTGTTGAACTACCAAAAGTCATGATTTCAACCTGTGGTGATTTAATACTACAAGTACCATGATTACAAATGGTTCAACTCCCTCAACTAGAAGTATAAAAAGGAGGTTGGTGCTTTTTTTGGGGGGGTTGGGTTGGTTGGTGATTGTTGTAGAAGAGAGTATTGTCTCTAAGGATTATAGATTGATTTGAATTGTGTAATTTATATTCCTAATGTTGTTATATCGAATGTGAATCTATGATATCAATAAATTTACATCAATTTGTGTTGTTGTGTGAAATTTGTTATTTTGGTTGCTAGATTTTGGTAGTTTGATAACACCCCCAAATCTAGATTGCATTAAGTGATATCAAAGCCCAATTTGGGTTGTGTCAAAAAGAAGGAATCCTAAAGAATTTTGTTGTGGGTTCAAATGAGAAATAGAAGACCTACAATTGTAGAGAATTCATAGAGTTACTGATGTATCACTAAGAGTTACTGATGTAGAAGTCATAGAGATGCTAGGAGGGATTACAACATGATTAGATGATATGGAAGCAACAGAAAGAAGAGGAGTATATGTGGACAACATTAGTGAGGATAAGAATGAAGAACCAGAAATTGAGACAGAAGATGCAGATAGAAATGAACTAGAAAGAAGGTTTTTAAAAGCAATATCAAGAATCAATAGCAAACCCATATTAGATGCACCAAGTTATCATGGAAATCTAAATCTAGAAGAATTAATTGACTGGATTTTAGAGATGGATAAATGTTTTGATTTTGAATCAATAGATGATCTGAAAAGGGTGAAATTTGCTTGTATGAAATTCAAAGGATATGTATCCTTATGGTGGGATCATGTGAAAATAGAAAAGCAAAGAAAGGGTAAGGATTAGTATCGCCTCCGCTCGCCCCGCCATTATTAGCCCCAACTAGGAACAAAAATGTAAGCCCGAGGCAAGGTGCGGTGGGCAATGCTGGGCAGAGTCGTAACGCTTCTATCTCTCTCAGGGTAGGGTTAGGGGATATCTTTGGGTTAAAATATATATATATATATATATATATATATATATATATATATATATATATATATATATATATATATATATATTTATATATTTTTAAATTACTGCAAGTAGGTTGTTAAAATCATAGATGACACTAATTAGAAATTAAAAAAAAAAAAATCAAAACACATCCAATTTTTTTCAAAATTATATGGTGCACTAGAGGAAAGAGTCCTCTCCATAAGGGTATAATTGGTTTTGTGAAAATGATAAATAATAATACAAAAGTTGACGTGGAATAAAAACTATCAGATTCTGTAAAGTCTGACTTTATAACGATATTACAAAGAAAATATGCATTGAAAACTGATTTTTTTTCTCCATGCACTAGATATTGAACTCCTCTATTTGGTAAAAAAAGAATTAGGGGAAAATAAGATTGTCTGTTCTTTTTTTGTGACGTGGACTCAAAGTTAGCCTAAAATTTTCAGCAATTCAAAATTTGCTCTTAAATTTTAAAAAAATTGTAAAAGTAATTTTTTAATTTTTTTTTAAAATTACAAGCATAAAACTAATTAAGAGATCTACATTTCATTAGTTTAAATCATTTTAAAATTCAAAACATAAATGCCACTTTTATGAGGTCGAAGTTCAGAAATATTTTTGTTGTTTGTCGATTCCTTTGTAAAGTTTGATAGGTTTGTGCTTTTACGCTAATAGAATTGTAAAATAATTCAATGATAGAATAATAGAATTAAAGAATTGAAGAATGATAGAATAATAGATTTATAGAATAATAGAGTGATAGAATGAGAGAATGATTGAATAATAGAATTGTAGAATGATAGAATGAAAGAATGATAGCAGAATAGATTTGTAGAATAATATAGTTATAGAATAATAAAATGAAAATATTATAGAATAAAACATTTATAAAATAATAGAATGATAGAAATGTAGAATAATAGATTAATATAATAATAATAGAACGATAAAATTATAAAATGATAGATTGAAAGAATGATAGATTAATATAATTATAGATTAATAGAATGTTCGAATTATAAAATGATAGAATGAAAGAATGATAGAGTAATAGAATTTTGGAATACTTTAATAATAGAATGATTGAATGAAGGAATGATATAGTAATAGATTTATAGAATAATAGAATGATAGAATAATAAAATGATAGAATAATAGAATGATAAGATTATATAATGATAGCATGGAAGAATGTTAGAAAAATAGAATTGTAGAATGATAGAATGAAAAATGTTGGAATAATTTAATAAAAGAGTTATAGAACTATGGAACTATATACTTGAATATAACTATAAAATAATACAATTAGAGAATAATAAAATTTGAGGATCAAAGAATGATAGAATAATAGATTTATAGAATAACAGAATGATAGAATTATAGAATGATATAATAATAGGTTTATAGAATAATAGAATGATATAATTATAGAATCATAGAATGAAAGAATTGTAGAAAAATAGAATTATAAAATAATACAATAATAGAATTCAAGAAGGAAACAATGATAGAATAATAGAATGATTGAATATAAGAATGATAGAACAATAGATTTCTAGAATAATAGAATAATAGAATTACATAATCGTATAATAATAGAATGAAAGAATGATAGAATAGTAGATTTATAGAATTATGAAATGAAAGAATGATAGAATGAAAGAGTGATAGAATGATAGAAAATAGATTTAAGGAATAATAGAATTTTAGAATTGCAAAATGATAGAATGAAAGAATCGTAGAGTAATAGAACTATAGATTAATTGAATAATGGAATTATACAATGATAGAATGAAAGAATGACAGAGTAAGAGATTAATAGAATAATAGAGTGATAGAATTGTATAAGAATAGAATAAAAGAATGATGAATCAATAGAATTGTAGATTAATGGATCTATACAACATGATAGAATGAAACAAAATTATAGAAGAATTTAATATTTATAGGATAATAGAGTGATAGAATAATAGATTTATATAATAATAGAATGATAGAATTATAAATGACAAAATGAAAGAATGATAGACTAATATAATTATAGAATAATAGAATGAAAAAATGATAGAATAATAGATTTATACAATAATATAATGTTAGAATTATAAAATGGTAGAATGAAAGACTGATAGAGTAATAAAAGTTTAGATTAATAGAGTAATATAATTATACAATGATAGAATAAAGGAATGATAGAATAATAGATTTATTTAATATAATAATAGAATGATAAAATAATAGATTTATACAATAATAGAATGTTAGAATTATAAAATGGTAGAATGAAAGAATGATAGAGTAATAAGACTTTAGAGTAATATACAATGATAGAAGTAAAGAATGACAGAATAATATATTTATAGAATAATATAATGGTAGAAATATAGAATGATAGAATGAAACAATGATAAAATAATAGAATTGTAGAATACTAGTATAACAGAATAATAGAATGAAAGAAAGGTAGAATAATAGAATGATGGAATTATAGAATGATAGAATGAAGGAAGAATAGAGTAATGGAATTGTAGAATAATAGTATGATATAATGATAAAAATGAAAGAATGATAGGATAATATAATTGCATAATAATATGATAATAGAATAAAAGAATGATAGAATGAAATATTGATAGAATAGTAGAACAATACAATAAAGGAATGATAGAATAATAGATTTATATAATAATAGAATGATAGATTTATAGAATTATAGAATTATAGATTGATAGAACAATAGATTTATAGAATAATAGAATGATAGAATTGTAGGGTGAAGAATAATAAAACAAAAGAATTGTAGTTCATAATAGAATGTTAGAATGAAACAATCATAGAATAAAAGATTTATAAAATAATATAATCCAGTAGAAATATAGAATGATAGAAGGGAACGATGATAGAATAATAGAATTGTAGAATACTAGTATAATAGAATGATAGAATGAAAGAATGGTAGAATAATAGATTTCTAGAATAATAGAATGATGGAATTATAGAATGGTAGATTGAAAGAACAGTAGAGTAATGGAATTGTAGAATAATATTAGTATGGTATTATGATAAAAATGAAAGAATGATCAATAGAATAATAGAATTTCATAATAATATGATAATAGAATGAAAGAATGATAGAATGAAATATCAATAGAATAATAGATTTATAAAATAATAGAATGATAGAATATTAGAATAATAGAATTCTAGAGCAATGAATGAATGAATGAATGAAGAATTTTAATAACGTCCACAAGGGTACAACAGCGTATGGGACCCATCAGCCACTGACATCCGCTTCAAACAGAACAACAGCCACAAAATGTCCTCTAAGTTTCTTGAACTTCCTTCTTGAGTTCTTCCCTTCTGCTATGAAGTTTGATCACGAGGTTCACCGTACTACCCAGCATTGTCGCTTCAAAGATTGGTAGAATGGTAGAATATTAGAATTGTAGAATAATAGAATTATAGAATGAAAGAATGATATGATAATAGGTTCATAGAATAATAGAATGATAGATTTATAGATTAATAGAATCAATAATGATAGAATAATAGAATTGTAGAATGATAGAATGAAACATTAATAGAACAATAGCCTTATAGTATAATAGAATGATAGAATTACATAATGATAGAATGAAAGAATCACAGAATAATAGAATTGTTGAATAGTATAATGATAGAATAATCTAGACTTAATGAATTACAAATATGATGGAACTATACAATAATAGAATTGTAAAATAATACAATAATAGAATTATAGAATTATATAATTAAAGAATGATAGAATAATAGATTTATAGATTTATAGAATAATAGAATGATAAAATTATAGAATAATAGAATGATATAATTATTAACTGATAGAATGATAGAATTATTGAATGATAGAATGATAGAATGAAAGAATGATAGAATAATAGAACTATAGAATTGTAGAATAATAGATTTATAGAATGATAGACCGAAATAATGATAGAATAAAATATTAATAGAATAATAGAATGATGCAATCAAACAATGATAGAATAATAAAATTGAGGAATCATAAGATGATAGAATGAAATATTGATAGAAGAATAGATTTATGTAATAATAGAACAATAAAATTATAGAATCATAGAATAAAAAATGATAGAATAATTGAATAATAGAATTGTAGAATGATATGATAATAGAATGATAGAATGAAAGAATGATAGAATAATAGATAAATAGAGAATAATAAATTTATACAATAATAGAATTATAGAATGATAGACTAATAGAATAATAGAATAATAGAATTGTAGGATAAGAGAGTTATAAAATGATAGAATAATAAATTTAGAGAATAATAGTATGATAGAATTATGGAATGATAGAATGAAAGAATTATGGAATGATAGAATAATTGTTGAACTGCCAAAAGTCATGATTTCAACCTGTGGTGATTTAATTCTACTACTACCATGATTACAAATGGTTCAACTCCCTCAACTAGAAGTATAAAAAGGAGGTTGGTGATTTTTGCTCGGGGGTTGGGTTGGTTAGTGATTGTTGTAGAAGAGAGTATTGTCTCTAAGCATTATAGATTGATTTGAATTGTGTAATTTATATTCCTAATGCTATTATATCGAATGTGAATCTATGATATCGATAAATTTACATCGATTTGTGTTGTTGTGTGAAAGTTGTTATTTTGGTTGCTAGATTCTGGTAGTTTGATAACACCCCCAGATCTAGATTGCATTAAGTGATATCAAAGCCCAATTTGGGTTGTGTCAAAAAGAAGGAATCTTGAAGAATTTTGTTGTGGGTTCAAATGAGAAATAGAAGACCTACAACTACAGAGAATTTGTGAAACATGGCACATAGAGGATGAGTGCGAAGAGGAGCACTAAGAGTTAGTGATGTAGAAGTCATAGAGATGATGGGAGGGATTACAGCAAGATTAGATGATATGGAAGCTGATGCAGAGGGAAACCAGTTACAGCATAAAAATAGGTTGAAGACTCTTTTGAAGCCCACAAAATAGCCACTTGAGAGGCTATCAGCAAGACCTTTGAATTGTCTCACCGAAACATACACACTCTTGCCTATCGGCAAGACAGTCCACCGTCGGGTAAGCCAAAATCTCTTTCACTGACCACTTGAGTCACTCCGATGACCCTTTCATAAACAGCCTTCATCGGCTAGACTAATGTCTTCGGCCTGACCCTAAGATCTTTCACCGATATACATATAATTTCTGTCGCACATACAATACATGACCTCCTATCACTGGTAATTCCTTTGTATCTCCTTCCGTTGCGACCGCTACAACTGGTCATCCTTTGCATCTACCACAATGTACATTCACTCATACATACAACCGCAAAATACAATTGTTGGATACACACAGAATGTTTTTACATACAAATGTGGTATACACATATATTGTTTGTGACATACAAATGACCGATACTCACAAATTGCTCCATCATACAAATGCACTGTATACACAAACTGCTCGACATACAATGAACGTATACACATGAAATGTCTTTGACATACAAATGATGTATACACACAAACTGTATAACTGACATACTTAAACAGTATATACATAGATTGTCTCTTTCCCCATACAAATGACGAATACTCACAACTTGTATCTTCTCAACATGCAACGACAGGATGTACACATACATCTGCAATATACACAAGAAATGCTCACTAACATACAAAAGTGATATACTCATAGAATGCACATTTTGTGATACAACCCAAAATTCATGCCGCTAACTTTCTTTGCACATTGTAACCGAACACACTACATAGAAACGACAAAACTTTAACAGAACAGAAAATAAACGAACACACTGGCGCAGAATATAAAATGAATTAACAAATGGGGGGGGGGGGGGGCATTCCACTGATTTCAGAGAAATCCTCCAGTGGAATGACCCCAAACGAGATTCACTGTGATTGCACCAGAACACAACAATCCTTCTATTCCTTCTAATTCAGAATGTACATACAGTTTCTTTTCACTTTGTCTCTACCTTACATCTACCTCTCCCCCTTTTTGGTCTGTCCACATTCTTTTATAGATACAGACTTTTGCTAGAGAATGACACCTATGCCAACAATTACATTACGTGGTGGGAGGTGAACCACCAATCGACCACCGTTTATAAAACAGACAGTTCGGTTACATCACATTAATCCTTTATGACACGTTCCTATATTCATTTAACATGGCTTGAAAGCTTTTACATAACATTTCTTGAAATGTGAGGACTTTTTAGATTTACGAGGTGCCCCTGCACAGGAATTTTTAGATTTTCGAGGGTGCTCCTGCACCATACTCCCGGACTTGAAAAAATTTCCATGTCCCATGGAAATGCTCAGTGAAAAGCCTGCAATATCTTTTGGCTTTCTTGATGTCTTCAATGCTAACTGGATGCCTCTGTTGCTTTCTCTTCATCCTCAACTGTGCCTTCTATCAATGGCCGCCTCCGAAATGCAACAACTGAAATCCACTCCTTTATGCTACACCAACACCTCTGTCCCTCGCCTGGGAGTCCTCTCTCGCCTCTCTCCCCAGGACTTTTGGTGACACCAACTGGACCTCCTTCTCAGGCCCTTGAACCATCTCCTATGGCTCCATGATAGATCTCTCATCTGCCCACTGTAGCGAGTGAATCTGCACCTGCAACCGGAAGTCAGCAAAATTCTTTTCTAGCACTCTTTCTTTCAGCTTCTTGCTTCTCTCTTCTTCTTCTTTCTTCTTCTGCCTATTCAGTGACAGAATACCCACAACTTTTTCTACCTATTCAGTGACAGAATACCCACAACTTTTTCTGCCTATTCAGTGACAGAATCAATACACAAATAGCCCAGTCCTTTCACTGAGCTCTGATACCACTCTGATGCAGAGGGAAACCAGTTACAACATAAAAATAGGTTGAAGACTCTTTTGAAGCCCACAAAATAGCCACTTGAGAGGCTATCGGCAAGACCTTTGAATTGTCTCACCGAAACATACACACTCTTGCCTATCAGCAAGACAGTCCACCGTCGGGTAAGCCAAAATCTCTTTCACCGACCGCTTGAATCACTCCGATGACCCTTTCATAGACAGCCTTCATCGGCCAGACTAATGTCTTTGGCCTGACCCTAAGATCTTTCACTGATATACATACAATTTCTGTCGCACATACAATACATGACCTCCTATCACTGGTAATTCCTTTGTATCTCCTTCCGCTGCGACTGCTACAACCGGTCATCCTTTGCATCTACCACAATGTACATTCACTCATACATACAACCGTGAAATACAATTGTTGGATACACACAGAATGTTTTTACATACAAATGTGGTATACACATATATTGTTTGCGACATACAAATGATAGATACTCACAAATTGCTCCTTCATACAAATGCAGTGTATACATAAACTGCTCGACATACAACAAATGTATACACATGAAATGTCTTTGACATACAAATGACGTATACACACAAACTGTATAACTGACATACTTAAACAGTATATACATAGATTGTCTCTTTCCCCATACAAATGACGAATACTCACAACTTGTATCTTCTCAACATGCAACGACAGGATGTACACATACATCTGCGATATACACAGGAAATGCTTAGTGACATACAAAAGTGATATACTCATAGAATGCACATTTCATGATACAACCCAAAATTCACGCCGCTAACTTTCTTTGCACATTGTAACCGAACACACTACATAGAAACGACAAAACTTTAACAGAACAGAAAATAAACGAACACACTGGCGCAAAATATAAAATGAATTAACAAATCGGGGGGGTGGGCATTCCACTGATTTTAGAGAAATCCTCCAGTGGAATGACCCCAAACGAGATTCACTGTGATTGCACCAGAACACAACAATCCTTCTATTCCTTCTAATTTAGAATGTACATACAGTTTCTTTTCACTCTGTCTCTCCCTTACATCTACCTCTCCCCCTTTTTGGTCTGTCCACATTCTTTTATAGATACAGACTTTTTCTACAGAATGACACCTATGCCAATAGTTACATTACGTGGTGGGAGGTGAACCACCAACTAACCACCATTTATAAAATAGACAGTTCAGTTACATCACATTAATCCTTTATGACACGTTCCTATATTCATTTAACATGGCTCGAAAGCTTTTACATAACATTTCTTGAAATGTGAGGAATTTTTAGATTTATGAGGTGCCCCTGCATAGGAATTTTTAGATTTTCGAGGGTGCTCCTGCACCAGAAGCAACACAAAGAAGAGGAGTATATGTGGATGCTATTAGTGAGGATGAGAATGAAGAACCAGAAATTGAGATAGAAGATGCAGATAGAAATGAACTAGAAAGAAAATTTTTACAAGCAATATCAAGAATCAATAGCAAACCCATATTGGATGCACCAAGTTATAATGGAAATCTAAATCTAGAAGAATTAATTGAATGGATTTCAGAGATGGATAAATATTTTGATTTTGAATCAATAGATGATCTTAAAAGGGTGAAATTTGCTTGCATGAAACTGAAAGGACATGTATCCTTATGGTGGGATCATGTGAAAATAGAAAGGCAAAGAAAGGGTAAGGAGAAAATCAAATTGGTGGATAGAATGGTCAAAAAATTGAAGGCTAAATTTCTACCAACCGACTATCAAATAAGTTTGTTCAAGAAACTACAAAATTTGAAACAAAAGGAAAAGAATGTGCATGAGGATGTACAGAAGAATTATATAGGTTGGATATCAATGTTGAACATATAGATTATGATGCTGAGAAAGTTTGAAGGTATCTTAATGGTTTACATTATTCAATTCAAGATGAAATTAGTATGTTCGAATACAAATTGTAGAATAAGCTTATTAGTATGCTTTGAAGGCAAAAGAAATATTGGTGAGAAAATAAAATAATTTTAGAGGTAGAGGTAGATTCTCACGTGGAAGAGGAAAATCTACTGGTGGCAGAGGCTATCAAAACAAACAAGGAGAAACCAACACCTCTCAAACAAGCACCTAGAATAATAAGAGAAGAGGAGATTATTCTAGAGTGGAAGAGGAGATTACTCTAGAGGTAGGGGATATTTTGGAAGAGGTAGAGGAAGAGGATTCATGAGTACATGTTACCAATGAGGATTCATGAGTACTTCGTCTTAGCACTTTTTCGGGGCTTGAAACTTTCATCTTGGCCCTCAAAATGGCAATTTAGTTTTTTTTCTAGATTTTGAAAAAGTTGCTTTTGTAATAACTCAAAACTCATGTTTCAAATTTAGAATATTAGCTGGTCATTCCTCCTACCTTAGTTTTTGGAAGCTTTTGGGAAAAAATAGGATTCTCAAGATATGATTGTAAAATTACCTAAAATGGCAAAATTTGACAATTGTTGAAATCTGCCAAAAAAGGTAATTTTTTTTCTTGGATATAAGAGAGTTTTCTCTCATTGTAGTAGCAGAGTTGATGAACAAAAGTTTAGTTTGTGTTCCAGCTTCCAAATCTTTGGCTCTCATATGTTTAATGGCACAATTCTATTGAGTGTATGTTGTGTGCTGCATCAATTTCTAATGGTTGTTCAGGGTGTGTGGGCCCCCTTGGTATTCCCCTGAGGATTAGTCTCACCTTTGGTCACCTCACCATTAGTAGCCCCAACTCGGCACAAAAATGTAAACCCGAGGCAAGGCGCGGTGGGAAACACTAGGTGGAGTCGCAACACTCCTGTCTCTCTCTAGAGGCAGAGCTAGGGGATACCTCTGGGTTAAAATGTGTGTGTGTGTGTGTGTGTGTGTGTGTGTTTTAAATTACTGTATGTAGGTTGTTAAAATTAGAGATGACACTAATTAGAAATTTTAAAAAAATATATCAAAACACATCCATTTTTTTTCAAAATTATATGGTGCACTAGAGGAAAGAGTCATCTCCAAAAGGGTATAATTGGTTTTGTAAAAATGATAAAAAATAATACAAAAGTTGACATGGAATGAAAACTATCAGATTCTGTAATGTCTGACTTTAAAACGATATTACAAAGAAAATATGCATTGAAAACTAATTTTTTTTCTCCATGCACTAGATATTGAATTCCTCTATTTGGGAAAACAAAATTAGGGAAAAATAAGATTGCTTGCTCCTTTTTTGTGATGTGGACTCAAAGTCACTTTTGCTGAAATTTTCAGCAATTTAAAATTTGCGCTTAAATTTTATAAATACTCTCAAAGTAATTTTTAAATTTTTTTTGTAAATTACAAGCATAAAATTCATCAAGAGATCTATATTTCATTAGTTTACATCATTTTGAAATTCAAAACTTAAATGCCACTTTTATGAGATCGAAGTTCAGAATTTTTGTTGTTGTTTGATGATTCCTTTATAAAGTGTGACAGGTTTGTGCTTTTACTCTAATAGAATTGTAAAATAATTCAATAATAGAGTAATAGAATAATAGAATTAAAGAATTAAAGAATGATAGAATAATAGATTTATAGAATAATAGACTGATGGAATGAGAGAATGATTAAATAATAGAATTGTAGAATGAAAGAATGAAAGAATGATAGAAGAATAGAATTGTAGAATAATATAGTTATAGAATAATAAAATAAAAATATTATAGAATAAAACATTTATAAAATAATAGAATGATAGAAATGTAGAATAATATAATAATAGAATAATAGATTAATATAATAATAATAGAATGATAAAATTATAAAATGATAGAATAATATAATTATAGATTAATAGAATGTTTGAATTATAAAATGATAGATTGAAAGAATGATAGAGTAATAGAATTTTGGAATAATATAATAATAGAATGATTGAATGAAGGAATGATATAGTAATAGATTTATAGAATAATAGAATGATAGAATAATAAAATGATAGAATAATAGAATGGTAAGATTATATAATGATAGAATGGAAGAATGTTAGAAAAATAGAATTGTAGAATGATTGAATGAAAAAGGTTGGAATAATTTAATAAAAGAGTTATAGAATGATGGAACTATAGACTTGAATATAACTATAAAATAATACAATTAGAGAATAATACAATTTGAGAATCAAAGAATGATACAATAATAGATTTATAGAATAACAGAATGATAGAATTATAGAATGATATAATAATAGGTTTATAGAATAATAGAATGATATAATTATAGAATCATAGAATGAAAGAATTGTAGAAAAATAGAATTATAAAATAATAGACTAATAGAATTATAGAAGGAAAGAATGATAGAATAATAGAATGATTGAATATAAGAATGATAGAACAATAGATTTATAGAAGAATAGAGTGATAGAATTACATAATGGTATAATAATAGAATGAAAGAATGATAGAATAGTAGATTTATAGAATTATAAAATGAAAGAATGATAGAATGAAAGAGTGATAGAATGAAAGAATGATAGAAAATAGATTTAAGGAATAATAGAATTTTAGAATTGCAAAATGATAGAATGAAAGAATCGTAGAGTAATAGAACTATAGATTAATCGAATAATGCAATTATACAATGATAGATTGAAAGAATGACAGAGTAAGAGATTAATAGAATAATAGAGTGGTAGAATTGTATAAGATCGAATAAATGAATGATGGATTAATAGAATTGTAGATTAATAGATCTATACAACATGATAGAATAAAACAAAATTATAGAATAATTTAATATTTATAGGATAATAGAATGATAGAATAATAAATTTATATATTAATAGAATGATAGAATTATAAATGACAAAATGAAAGAATGATAGACTAATATAATTATAGAATAATAGAATGAAAAAATGATAGAATAATAGATTTATACAATAATAGAATGTTAGAATTATAAAATGGTAGAATGAAAGAATGATAGAGTAATAAAACTTTAGATTAATAGAATAATATAATTATACAATGATAGAATAAAGGAATGATAGAATACTCGATTTATAGAATAATATAATGGTAGAAATAAAGAATGATAGAAGGAAACAATGATAGAATAATATAATTGTTGAATAATATAATGATAGAATAATCTAGACTTAATGGATTACAAAATGATGGAACTATACAATAATAGAATTGTAAAATAATACAATAATAGATTTATAGATTTATAGAATAATAGAATGATAAAATGATCGAATAATAGAATGATATAATTATTAACTAATAGAATGATAGAATTATTGAATGATAGAATGAAAGAATGATAGAACAATAGATTTATAAAATAATAGAATGATAGAATAATAGAACTGTAGAATTGTAGAATAATGGATTTATAGAATGATAGACTGAAATAATGATAGAATAAAATATTAATAGAGTAATACAATGATACAATAAAATAATATAGAATAACAAAATTAAGGAATAATAAGATGATAGAATGAAATATTTATAGAAGAATAGATTTATGTAATAATAGAACAATAAAATTATAAAATGATAGAATAATTGAATAATAGAATTGTAGAATGATATGGTAATAGAATGATAGAATGAAAGACTGATAGAATAATAGATATATAGAGAATAATAAATTTATATAATAATAAAATTATAGAAATAAAGAATGATAGAATAATAGAATAATAGAATAATAGAATTGTAGGATAAGAGAGTTATAAAATGATAGAATAATAAATTTAGAGAATAATAGAATGATAGAATTATGGAATGATAGAATGAAAGAATGATAGAATAATTGTTGAACTACCAAAAATCATGACTTCAACCTGTGGTGATCTAATTGTACAACTACCATGATTACAAATGGTTCAACTCCCTCAACTAGAAGTATAAAAAGGAGGTTGGTGCTTTTTGTTTGGGGGTTGGGTTGGTTGGTGATTCTTGTAGAAGAGAGTATTGTCTCTAAGGATTATAGATTGATTTGAATTGTGTAATTTATATTCCTAATGTTGTTATATCGAATGTGAATCTATGATATAAATAAATTTACATTGATTTGTGTTGTTGTGTGAAAGTTGTTATTTTGGTTGCTAGATTCTGGTAGTTTGATAACACCCCCAGATGTAGATTGCATTAAGTGATATCAAAGCCCAATTTGGGTTGTGTCAAAAAGAAGGAATCCTAAAGAATTTTTTTGTGGGTTCAAATGAGAAATAGAAGACCAACTGCAAAGAATTCGTGAGACATGGCACATAGAGGATGAGGGCGAAGAGGAGCACTAAGAGTTAGTGATGTAGAAGTCGTAGAGATGCCGGGAGGGATTACAACAAGATTAGATGATATGGAAGCAACACAAATAAGAGGAGTATATGTGGATGACATTAGTGAGGATGAGAATGAAGAACCATAAATTGAGATAGAAGATGTAGATAGAAATGAACTAGAAAGAAGATTTTTACAAGCAATATCAAGAATCAATAGCAAACCGATATTGGATGCATATTTTGATTTTGAATCAATAGATGATCTGAAAAGGGTGAAATTTGCTTGCATGAAATTGAAAGGAAATGTATCCTTATGGTGGGATCATGTGAAAATAAAAAGGCAAAGAAAGGGTAAGGAGAAAATCACATTGTTGGATAGAATTGTCAAAAAATTGAAGGCTAAATTTCTACCAATCGACTATCAAAGAATTTTGTTCAAGAAACTACAAAATTTGAAGCAAAAGGAAAAGAATGTGCATGAGGATGTACAGAAGAATTATATAGGTTGGATATCAATGTTGGACATGTAGATTATGATGCTGAGAAAGTGTCAAGGTATCTTAATGGTTTACATTATTCAATTCAAGATGAAATTAGTATGTTTGAGTACAAATTGTAGAATAAGCTTATTAGTACACTTTGAAGGCAAAAGAAAAATAAGCTTATTTCCAATGGTTGTTCAGGGTGTGCGGGCCCCCTCGGCAGTCCCCTGAGGATTAGTCTCGCCTCCACTTGCCCCGCCATTATTAGCGCCAACTTGGCACAAAAATGTGAGCTTGAGGCAAGGCACGGTGGGCAACGCTAGGTGTAGTCATAATGCTCCTGACTCTCGCAGGGGGCAGGGCTAGGGGATACCTCTGGGTTTATATATATATATGTTTTTTTTAAATTATTGCAAGTAGGTTGTTAAAATCAGAGATGACACTAATTAGAAATTTTAAAAAAATATATCAAAACACATCCAATTTTTTTCAAAATTATATGGTGCACTAGAGGAAAGAGTCCTCTCTAAAAGAGTATAATTGGTTTTGTGAAAATGATAAAAAATAATACAAAAGTTGACATGGAATGAAAACTATCAGATTTCGTAAAGTCTGACTTTAAAACGATATTACGAATAAAATATGCATTGAAACTGATTTTTTTTCTCCATGCACTAGATATTGAACTCCTCTATTTGGGAAAAAAAATTAGGGAAAAATAAGACTGTTTGCTCTTTTTTTGTGACATGGACTCAAAGTCACTTTTCCTAAAATTTTCAGTAATTCAAAATTTGCTCTTAAATTTTTTTAAAAATGTCAATGTAATTTTTTAAATTTTTGTAAAAATTACAAGCATAAAATTCATAAAGAGATCTACATTTCATTATTTTACATCATTTTGAAATTTAAAACATAAATGCCACTTTTATGAGGTCGAAGTTCAAATTTTTTTTTGTTGTTGGCTGATTCCTTTATAAAGTGTGAGAGGTTTGTGCTTTTACCCTAATAGAATTGTAAAATAATTCAATAATAGAATAATAGAATAATAAAATTAAAGAATTAAAGAATGATAGAATAATAGAGTGATAGAATGAGAGAATGATTGAATAATAGAATTGTAGAATGGTAGAAGAATAGAATTGTAGAATAATATAGTTATAGAATAATAAAATGAAAATATTATAGAATAAAATATTTATTAAATAATAGAATGATAGAAATGTAGATTAATAGAATAATAGAATAGTAGATTAATATAATAATAATAGAATGATAAAATTATAAAATGATAGGTTGAAAGAATGATAGAATAATATAATTATAGATTAATAGAATGTTTGAATTATAAAATGATAGAATGAAAGAATGATAGAGTAATAGAATTTTGGAGTAATATAATAATAGAATGATTCAATGAAGGAATGATATAGTAATAGATTTATAGAATAATAGAATGATAAAATAATAAAATGATAGAATAATAGAATGATAACATTGTATAATGATAGAATGGAAGAATGTTAGAAAAATAGAATTGTAGAATAATAGAATGAAAAATGTTAGAATAATTTAATAAAAGGGTTATAGAATGATGGAACTATAGACTTGAATATAACTATAAAATAATACAATTAGAGAATAATACAATTTGAGAATCAAAGAATGATAGGATAATAGATTTATAGAATAACAAAATGATAGAATTCTAGAATGATATAATAATAGGTTTATAGAATAATAGAATGATATAATTATAGAATCATAGAACGAAAGAATTGTTGAAAAATAGAATTATAAAATAATACAATAATAGAATTACAGAAAGAAAGAATGATAGAATAATAGAATGATTGAATATAAGAATGATAGAACAATAGATTTATAGAATAATAGAATGATAGAATTACATAATGGTATAATAATAGAATGAAAGAATGATAGAATACTAGATTTATAGAATTATAAAATGAAAGAATGATAGAATGAAAGAGTGATAGAATGAAAGAATGATAGAAAATAGATTTAAGGAATAATGGAATTTTAGAATTGCAAAATAATAGAATGAAAGAATCATAGAGTAATAGAACTATAGATTAATCAAATAATGGAATTATACAATGATAGAATGAAAGAATGACAGAGTAAGAGATTAATAAAATAATAGAGTGATAGAATTGCATAAGAATAGAATAAAAGAATGATGGATTAATAGAATTGTAGATTAATAGATCTATACAACATGATAGAGTGAAACAAAATTATATAGTAATTTAATATTTATAGGATAATAGAATGATAGAATAATAGATTTATATAATAATAGAATGATAGAATTATAAATGACAAAATGAAAGAATGATAGATTAATATAATTATAGAATAATAGAATGCAAAAATGATAGAATAATAGATTTATACAATAATTGAATGTTAGAATTATAAAATGGTAGAATGAAAGAATGATAGAGTAATAAAAGTTTAGATTAATAGAATAATATAATTGATGCAGAGGCATCCACATTAAAACCTTGACATATAGCATGTATGTCTACAACCCTTCATCATCATCATATTTTCTGTTAACATTGTCAGCATCATCATATTTTCTCTTGCCGACTGATATCCTCCTGCAGACAAACCTTCGACCCTTCGTCTGTCATCAGCATCATCATATTCGGCTATCGGTAGCATCATCACATTCGGCAAGCGCAAACATCCTCCTGACGTTCACTGTTCACCTTACCGCCAAACACTATCTGCAGCATCATGATGTTCAACATCATGTTCATCAGCAGGATATAAAATATCCTGTTCCTCCCATATATCCTGATGACGACACTTCACGCACCTTTCCTTCGATGCTTACGTCACCCCGATATCCTGATGACGATTATCCTGATGACGATGACGTCACATGCAGTTCCTTCAATATCCTGTTGTCGGCCAAACTTAACATTATCAGCCCGTGATGGTTTTATCAACCTGATCTTCTACCTTATGCCGATACGCTCCTCCTCGGCAACACCTAATGATGATCACCCCGATGCACATTCACCTTATGCAATCTACTGCATCATGCTCACCTCCATCTACTCGGATGACGGCCGAAGTAACTGCAGAATATACACAGAAATATCCTGATGATGCCGTTGTGACAGATTTTCCAACCTTAGCGAATTTCGATCCACCGAACCTCCTGAGGTGACCCGATCTGCTTCCTGGACAACTTTCCAGACTCGAACTACCAACACGACCTAGCACATGCCCATGCTAGGGGTCTCAACACCTCTTGATTGCGATCCTGCAAACATACATGCAAACAAACAGAAAATGCAAACTAAATCCTAAACTACTGTACATAGCCATTCCACCGATTCGACGAATCAACTGGTGGAATGGATCAGCGAATCCATGCAACCACCAGAACAGCAACTCGATTACACAATGGAATTCAAAATAGAGAATGGACACAAACAGGATCTCTTTATTGATTTCAAAAGATGCAAATACAATATTCTGTCTCTCTCTCTGTCTCACTCTGTGCAACCTAGCTCCTCAATATATATCTATATCTCAATCTGTCTAAAACCCAACAGATCCTAATGCATAAATAGGAACTCCTCACAAGTACTACCACTCGATTCCCAGCAGCTGGGAGCTTCCAAGCGGCTGGGAGGATCCAACTGAACTAACAAACTATACAGTTGTCTAGACAACTACCTAAAAATAGTAAAGTATGGTCAACATGACCTTATTACATGCATTGGTCTTAAAAGACCTTCTTGGAAACATTAACCAGACCTATAACAAACTAACTACCTCATGGAGGCCAGCTGTCAGGTAGGTGCTCCTGCACCATACTCCCCAACAGAAAAGAACTCATGTCCCATGAGTTAGGATGTGGAAGTCCTCCACCTTTACACTTTGCCTTTGCAGTGTCTTGACCTGTTCTAGCTTTATCCTCTGCTAGCTCTCGGCTGCTCCAAGACTTCTAAACTGTAACTTGCTTTCTTGCAAGTGAATCCTCATGCCTGTCAATGTAGGCCCTTCTCTCACATACCTTGTGTTTGTCAGGTTGTCTGACCAGAACCTCTATCTGAACTGCCTCTTGAACTTCCGCAATGTTCAACTCTGTCTTTCTTTCAACTTTTATAGGACAACCAATAGTCCCAACTATGACAACATCCTTGTCATTCCTCTCAACTGGTTGTTGTTTGCAAACCTGTTGCTGAACCTGCTGCTGACCTCTGTCAGTCACAACTGAAACTTTCTTCAACTTGTTGTCCTTAACAACTCCTTTCCCTACAGTGTCCTCAACTGCCTTTATGCCTGCTCCCATAGGCTTCTGCACAAATTCCTTCTTTCCCACTAAAATGACTTTTGCTGCCTTCTGTACTACAGCTGCTTCCCGTAATGGCATCAACATAATAGTTTTCCCATCTTTCTTGATAGTGTAGGTATTAGCATACCCATCATACAGTACCCTCCTATCAAATTTCCATGGCCTACCCAACAGTAGGTGACAACATTCCATGGGCAAAATGTCACACAAAACTCTATCATGATATGCTCCAATCTGAAAATCAACATATGCCTGTTCATAGACAAAAAGTGATTGACTATCACTCACCCAAGATGCCTTGTAAGGGTGTTGGTGTGGAATCCTTTCCAAATTTAGTTTATCCACCATTTCCTGAGATACCATGTTATCTGTTGAACCAGTATCAATGACAACCTTACATACTTTACCTTTGCTCTTGCATGTGGTCGTGAAAAGAGCTCTTCTTTGCATCATATCCTTTGATGTCTGCAAACTAATTCTCCTTAGCATCAATGCTTCTCCCTCCTCAGGATACCCATAACCGTCAGGAACTCTATCTTGTTGATAAGTGGTTGAACTTTGCACACTTTGCTCTACTTTCTCTTCTTGCACAAGTTGTACTTTCTTGTCATTCGTTCTATCATCTCTGGATGATGAACCTTTGCTTTCTGGACATTTGAAAAATAGATGACTAGACTCACCACAGGTGTAACACTTTCTTGAAAATGTAGTAGAACCTCTACCACTTCCAAATCTGCCTCTATTACCTTTCCATCCACCTCTGAAATCAGACTGTCCCTGTCCTTTACCAGTGTCTTTTTGACCCTCATTGGTTTGCCTTGTTGTAGGGGCTAATCCTCTTCCCCTCATATTGCTGCCTCTTCCTCTCATGGACTTATCTTGTCTCCTATTCATCTTTTCTTCAATCCTGATTGCCATTTGGTAACAATCCTCCACACTCTTAGGGTTAGCTAAAACTAACTCATCCTGTATGTTCAATCTCAAACCAACCAAGTACCTAGCCACCTTTTCTACCTCATTCTCATGATGACCAGATCTCATACTCAACTTATAAAACTCCTCAGTATATGCCTTCACATCCATTTCCTTCTGCCTTAAAAATTACAGCTTCTTAAACATCTGAATCTCATAATCCCTAGGCAAGAATTTACCTTTTATCCTTGCTACCATCTTATCCCATGAAGTGATCTTTGACCTTCCTTGTTTCCTTCTCTCAGATTGTACATAATCCCACCATACCAAAGATTGACCTCCTAACTTGGTCTTTGCAATCTTTACCTTCTGATCCTCAGCAACATCTTCACATTTAAAGTGATTATCAAGTGGAGCAATCCAATCCAGTAACTCATCTTCATTCAAACTTCCATTATACTTGGAAACATCAACCTTTACCTTAGGTTTATCACTCTGCACTGCCTTTAACAGTTTTGCAAATCTCTGGTCTTCAGCATCCAGATCTTCAGCTACCTCTTCATACTCTTCAACAACATCTTCATCTTCTTCTGATTCACTGTCGTCCACTTCCCTCTTTTTGTTCTTCTCCAAGGCTACAAGCCTGGCTTGAAGTGCTTCAGCAAGCTTCTTCATCTTCCTCATCTCTCTGGCATGTTTTTCCTTCATCTCTTGCAATTCCCTTGCAGTACCATTACCTTTCGGAGGCATTTTGTCAACCTCTCACTCCTCTACCTCTGTCTTTTCAGTGACAGAATCAACACACAACAGCCCAGACCTTTTGCTGAGCTCTGATACCACTATGATGCAGAGGCATCCACACTAAAACCTTGACATACAGCATGTATGTCTACAACCCTTCATCATCATCATATTTTCTGTTAACATTGTCAGCATCATCATATTTTCTCTTGCCGACCGATATCCTCCTGCAGACAAACCTTCGACCCTTCGTCTGTCAGCAGCATCATCATATTCGGCTATCGGCAGCATCATCACATTCGGCAAGCGCAAACATCCTCCTGACGTTCACTGTTCACCTTACTGCCAAACGCTATCTGCAGCATCATGATGTTCAACATCATGTTCATCAGCAGGATATAAAATATCCTGTTCCTCCCATATATCCTGATGACGACACTTCACGCACCTTTCCTTCGATGCTTACGTCACCCCGATATCCTGATGACGATTATCCTGATGACGATGACGTCACATGCAGTTCCTTCAATATCCTGATGTCGGCCAAACTTAACATTATCGGCCTGCGATGGTTTTATCAACCCGATCTTCTACCTTATGCCGATACGCTCCTCCTTGGCAACACCTGATGATGATCACCCTGATGCACATTCACCTTATGCAATCTAATGCATCATGCTCACCTCCATCTACTCGGATGATGCCCGAAGTAACTGCAGAATATACACAGAAGTATCCTGATGATGCCGTTGTAACGGATTTTCCAACCTTAGCGAATTTCGATCCGTTGAACCTCCTGAGGTGACCCGATCTGCTTCCTGGACAACTTTCCAGACTCGAACTACCAACACGACCTAGCACATGCCCATGCTAGGGGTCTCAACACCTCTTGATTGCGATCCTGCAAACATACATGCGAACAAACAGAAAATGCAAACTAAATCCTAAACTACTGTACATAGCCATTCCACCAATTCGACGAATCAACCGGTGGAATGGATCAGCGAATCCATGCAACCACCAGAACAGCAACTCAATTACACAATGGAATTCAAAACAGAGAATGGACACAAACAGGATCTCTTTATTGATTTCAAAAGATGCAAATACAATATTCTGTCTCTCTCTCTCTCTCTGTCTCACTCTGTGCAACCTAGCTCCTCAATATATATCTATATCTCAATCTGTCTAAAACCCAACCGATCCTAATGCATAAATAGGAACTCCTCACGAGTACTACCACTTGATTCCCAGCGGCTGGGAGGATCCAACTGAACTAACAAACTATACAGCTGTCTAGACAACTACCTAAAAATAGTAAAGTATGGTCAACATGACCTTATTACATGCATTGGTCTTATAAGACCTTCTTGGAAACATTAACCAGACCTATAACAAACTAACTGCCTCATGGAGGCCAGCTGTCAGGTAGGTGCTCCTACACCAATAATTATACAATGATAGAATAAATGAATGATAGAATACTAGATTTATAGAATAATATAATGGTAGAAATAAAGAATGATAAAAGGAAACAATGATAGAATAATAGAATTGTAGAATACTAGTATAACAAAATAATAAAATGATAGAATGAAAGAATGGTAGAATAATAGATTTTTAGAATAATACAATGATAGAATTATATAATGATAGAATGAAGGAACAATAGAGTAATGAAATTGTAGAATAATAGTATGAGATAATGATGAAAATGAAAGAAAGATAGAATAGTAGAATAATAGAATTGTAGAGTAATAGAGTTGTAGAATGATAGAATGAAAGAATGGTAGAATACTAGAATTGTGGAATAATAGAATTATAGAGAGAAAGAATGATAGAATAATAGATTCATAGAATAATAGAATGAGAGTTATAGATTAATAGAATGAAACAATGATAGAATAATAGAATTGTAAAATGAGACAACGAAACATTAATAGAACAATAGCCTTATAGTATAATAGCTTGATAGAATTATATAATGATAGAATTAAAAAATTATAGAATAATAGAATTGTTGAATAATACAATAATAGAATTATAGAATAATACAATAATAGAATTACAGAATGAAAAAATGATAGAATAATAGAATGATAGAATTTAAGAATGATAGAATAATAGATTTATAGAATGATAGAACAATAGATTTATAGAATAATAGATGATCGAATTATAGAATGGTAGAATAATAGGTTTATAGAATAATAGAATGATATAATTGTAGAATCATAGAATGAAAGAATGATAGAATAGTAGATTTATAAAATGATAAAATGTAAGAATGATAGAATAATAGAATTTAAGGAATAATAGAATTTTAGAATTGCAAAATGATAGAATGAAAGAATTGTAGAGTAATAGAACTATAGATTAATTGAATAATAGAATTATACAATGATAGAATGAAAGAATAATAAAGTAATAGATAAATATAGAATAATAGAGTGATAGAATTGTATAAGGATAGAGTAAAAGAATGATGGAATAATAGAATTATAGATTAATAGATCTATAAAACATGATAGAATGAAACAATTATAGCATAATTTAATATTTATAAAATAATAGAATGATAGAATAATAGATTTATTTAATATAATAATAGAATGATAAAATAATAGATTTATACAATAATAGAATGTTAGAATTATAAAATGGTAGAATGAAAGAATGATAGAGTAATAAGACTTTAGAATAATATACAATGATAGAATAAAGGAATGATAGAATAATATATTTATAGAATAATATAATGGTAGAAATATAGAATGATAGAAGGAAACAATGATATTATAATAAAATTCTAGATTACTAGTATAACAGAATAATAGAATGAAAGAAAGGTAGAATAATAGAATGATGGAATTATAGAATGATAGAATGAAAGAACAATAGAGTAATGGAATTGTAGAATAATAGTATGATATAATGGTAAAAATGAAAGAATGATAGGATAATATAATTGCATAATAAGGGAGAGGGGCCAGTTGCCGCCCACGCCCCATTAACCACTATGTTTTTAATCACTTGACCCCCCAATTAAATTTTTAAAAAGAACCAATACGTGTAAAATACCAACATAATAAATTAACACAAATGCACCAATACATGTTCACAAATGCACCAATACATGTTCACAAATGCACTAATACATTTGTAAATTAACCAATGAAATTAAGACAAGAGTACAAATGTGATGGCGAGCGGTTACAGGCACATCATTGCAGATGTATGGGGTGACATTTTGAAATGACCATTTTTCGACCCATGTGCACATAACGCGTCCTATAGGGAAATGTATAAGTGCCCAAAAGATGAAAGAATAGCTTTAATCTCTTTAGTCGCATCTGGAAAAACACAAAACAAATTGTCGAAATTCGATATGTCTCGCTATGTGCTTGACGTGCGCAAATTAGGGAGGGTGGATACTGGCCCCTCTCTCTTAATATGATAATAGAATAAAAGAATGATAGAATGAAATATTGATAGAATAATATATTTATAAAATAATAGAATGATAGAATAGTAGAACAATACAATAAAGGAATGATATAATAAAGGAATGATAGAATAATAGATTTACATAATAATAGAATGATAGATTTATAGAATTGTAGAATTATAGAATTATAGATTGATAGAACAATAGATTTATAGAATAATAGAATCATAGAATTGTAGGGTGAAGAATAATAAAACAAAGGAATTGTAGTTCATAATAGAATGATAGAATGAAACAATCATAGAATAAAAGATTTATAAAATAATATAATCCAGTAGAAATATAGAATGATAGAAGGAAACAATGATAGAATAATAAAATTGTAGAATACTAGTATAATAGAATGATAGAATGAAAGAATGGTAGAATAATAGGTTTCTAGAATAATAGAATGATGGAATTACAGAATGGTAGAATGAAAGAACAATAGAGTAATGGAATTGTAGAATAATATTAGTATGGTATTATGATAAAAATGAAAGAATGATCCATAAAATAATAGAATTTCATAATAATATGATAATAGAATAAAAGGATGATAGAATGAAATATTGATAGAATAATAGATTTATAAAATAATAGAATGATAAAATATTAGAATAATAGAATTCTAGAGCAATGAATGAATGAAGAATTTTAATAACATCCACGAGGCCACAATAGCCTACGGGACCCATCAGCCGCACACATCCCCTTCAAACGGAACAGCAGCCACAAAACATCCTCTAATTTGCCTGAACTTCCTTCTTGAGATCTTCCCTTTTGCTATGAAGTTTGATCACAAGGTTCACCGTACTACCCAGCGTTGTCACTTCAAAGAATGGTAGAATGGTAGAATATTAGAATTGTATAATAATAGAATTATAGAATGAAAGAATGATAGGATAATAGGTTCATAGAATAATAGAATGATAGAGTTATAGATTAATAAAATGAATAATGATAGAATAATAGAATTGTAGAATGATAGAATGAAACATTAATAGAACAACAACCTTATAGTATAATAGAATGACAGAATTATATAATGATAGAATGAAAGAATCATAGAATAATAGAATTGTTGAATAATATAATGATAGAATAATCTAGACTTAATGAATTACAAAATGATAGAACCATACAATGATAGAATTGTAAAATAATACAAAAATAGAATTATAGAATTATATAATTAAACAATGATAGAATAATAGAATGATAAAATGATAGAATAATAGAATGATATAATTATTAACTAATAGAATGATAGAATTACTGAATGATAGAATGAAAGAATGATAGAACAATAGATTTATAAAATAATAGATTGATAGAATAATAGAACTGTAGAATTCTAGACTAATAGATTTATAGAATGATAGACTGAAATAATGATAGAATAAAATATTAATAGAATAATAGAATGATACAATCAAGCAATGATAAAATAATAAAATTAAGGAATAATAAGATGATAGAATGAAATATTGATAGAAGAATAGATTTATGTAATAATAGAACAATAAAATTATAGAATGATAGATTAAAAAATGATAGAACAATTGAATAATAGAATTGTAGAATGATATGATAATAGAATGATAGAATGAAAGAATGATAGGATAATAGATAGATAGAGAATAATAAATTTATATAATAATAGAATTATAGAATGTTAGAATGAAAGAATGATAGAATAAAAGAATAATAGAATAATAGAATTGTAGGATAAGAGAGTTATAAAATGATAGAATAATAAATTTAGAGAATAAAAGAATGAGAGAATTATGGAATGATAGAATGAAAGAATGATAGAATAATTGTTGAACTGCTAAAAATCATGATTTCAACTTGTGGTGATTTAATTCTACAACTACCATGATTACAAATGGTTCAACTCCCTCAACTAGAAGTATAAAAAGGAGGTTGGTTCTTTTTGTTTGGGGGTTCAGTTGGTTGGTGATTGTTGTAGAAGAGAGTATTGTCTCTAAGGATTATAGATTGATTTGAATTATGTAATTTATATTCCTAATGTTGTTATATCGAATTTGAATCTATGATATCAATAAATTTACATCAATTTGTGTTGTGTGAAAGTTGTTATTTTGGTTGCTAGATTCTAGTAGTTTGATAACACCCCCAGATCTAGACTGCATTAAGTAATAACAAAGCCCAATTTGGGTTGTGTCAAAAAGAAGGAATCCTAAAGAATTTTGTTGTGGGTTCAAATGAGAAATAGAAGATCTACAACTGCAGAGAATTCGTAGAGTTACTAATGTAGCACTAAGAGTTATTGATGTAGAAGTCGTAGAGATGCTAGGAGGGATTACAACAAGATTAGATGATATGGAAGCAACACAAAGAAGAGGAGTATATGTGGACAACATTAGCAAGGATGAGACTGAAGAACCAGAAATTGAGACAGAAGATGCAGATAGAAATGAACTAGAAAGAAGGTTTTTAAAAGCAATATCAAGAATCAATAGCAAACCCATATTGGATGCACCAAGTTATCATGGAAATCTAAATCTAGAAGAATTAATTGAATGGATTTTAGAGATGGATAAATGTTTTAATTTTGAATCAATAGATGATTTGAAAAGGGTGAAATTTGCTTGTATGAAATTCAAAGGATATGTATCCTTATGGTGGGCTCATGTGAAAATAGAAAAGCAAAGAAACGGTAAGGAGAAAATAAAATTGTTGGACAGAATGGTCAAAAAATTGAAGGCTAAATATCTACCAACCGACTATCAAATAAGTTTGTTCAAGGTATCTTAATGGTTTACATTATTCAATTCAAGATGAAATTAGTATGTTCGAATACAAATTCTAGAATAATCTTATTAGTATGCTCTGAAGGAAAAAGAAAAATTGGTGAGAAAATAAAATAATTTTAGAGGTAGAGGTAGATTCTCACGTGGAAGAGGACAATTCAGTGGTGGCAGAGGTTATCAAAACAAACAAGGAGAAACCAACACCTCTCAAACAAGCACCTAGGATAATAAGGGAAGAGGAGATTATTCTAGAGAGGAAGAGGAGATTACTCCAGAGGTAGGGGATATTTTGGAAGAGGTAGAGGAAGAGGAATCATGAGTAAATGTTACCAATGAGGATTCATGAGAACTTCATCTTGGCACTTTTTCGGGGCTTGAAACTTTCATCTTGGCCCTCAAAATGGCAATTTAGTATTTTTTCTAGATTTTTTAAATGTTGCTTTTGTAATAACTCAAAACTCATGTTTCGAATTTAGAATATTATTTGGCCATTCATCCTACCTTAGTTTTTGGATGCTTTTGGGAAAAAATAGGATTCTCAAGATATGATTGTAAAATTACCTAAAATGGTAAAATCTGACAATTGTTGAAATCTGCCAAAAAATGTAATTTTTTGTTTTTTTTTTTGTTTTTTTTGTTTTTCTTGGATATAAGAGAGTTTTCTCTCATTGTAGCAGCAGAGTTGATGAATAGAAGTTTTTTTGTGTTCCAACTTCCAAATCTTTGGCTCTCATATGTTTTATGGCACAATTCTATTGAGTGTATGTTGTGTGCTGCATCAATTTCCAATCGTTGTTCGGGGTGTGTGGGCTCCCTCGGCAGTCCCTTGAGGATTAGTATCGGCTCCGCTTGCCCCACCGTTATTATCCCCAACTAGGCACAAAAATTTAAGCTCGAGGCAAGGCACGGTGGGTAACGCTAGGCGGAGTCGCAACGCTCCTGTCTCTAGGTTTATATATATATATATGTATATGTATATATGTATATATATATATATATATATATATATATATATATATATATATATATATATATACGTATATATATATACCTATATATATACGTATATATATATATACGTATATATATATGTATATATATACGTATATATATGTATATATATACGTATATATACGTATATATACGTATATAAACGTATATATATATATGTTTTTTTTTAAATTACTGTAAGTACGTTGTTAAAATCATAGATGACACTAATTAGAAATTTTTAAAAAATATATCAAAACACATCCAATTTTTTTCAAAATTATATGGTGTACTAGAGGAAAGAGTCCTCTCCAAAATGGTATAATTGGTTTTGTGAAAATGATAAAAAATAATACAAAAGTTGACGTGGAATGAAAACTATCAGATTCTGTAAAGTCTGACTTTAAAATGATATTACAAAGAAAAATGCATTGAAAACTGATTTTTTTTTCTCCATGCACTAGATATTGAACTCCTCTATTTGGGAAAAAAAAATTAGGGAAAAATAAGATTGTTTGTTCTTTTTTTGTGATGTGGACTCAAAGTCACTTTTCCTAAAATTTTCAGCAATTCAAAATTTGCTCTTAAATTTTTAAAAAAATGTCAAAGTAATTTTTTAAATTTTTTTTAAAATTACAAGCATAAAATTCATTAAGAGATCTACATTTCATTAGTTTACATCATTTTGAAATTCAAAACATAAATGCCACTTTTATGAGGTCGAAGTTCAGAAATTTTTTTGTTGTTTGTCGATTCCTTTGTAAAGTTTGACGGGTTTGTTCTTTTACCCTAATAGAATTGTAAAATAATTCAATAATAGAATAATAGAATTAAAGAATTGAAGAATGATAGAATAATAGAGTGATAGAATGAGAGAATGATTGAATAATAGAATTGTAGAATGGTAGAATGAAAGAATGATAGCAGAATACAATTGTAGAATAAGATAGTCATAGTGTAGTGTCCCTCCGTTTTCACTTTTGTTGTGTCAGGAATGTTTGACATATGGTTATTTGGTTTGGATTGTTCATTTGATACTATTGTTTAATCATGGCATTAAAATAATATTAGTAGTCATTAAAACATTTTTGATAATTAAATAAATAGAAATGCCTTTATGCAAATTTAGTGCTGAAAATTTAAAAGGGTAAACCCAAATTTATAAATCATTATTTATAGCACTATAGTTTATTAGCTATATTAATTTGTTACATTTTCTAGAGGTATTTTATATTATTGGTGAGTGAAACCTTATTTTATATAAGGAAACCTAATAAAATATAATGTTATTAAATATTACTTTAGGATACCTAATTATAATTGCTTGAGGACAAGCAATCTTGAGTGGGGAGGGTTGTCATGTCCCTATAATGATTTATAATTGAATTGTTTATTTAAATAATAAGTTAGCCTTATATAAACTAAATATATAATATATTTATTTAAAATATATTATTAATATGTATTATTTAATAAATAATATTATTAATTTAATATAATTTAAATATTATAAAATATATGATATATATATATATTTTAATTAACTAGATATATTATAAATATAAATATTTTAATATAATATTTATGTGAGTAATTAATAAGATATATTATTATATATCAAAATAAATATTATGAAGAGTCTTATCTATTAAAGTTAGAAAGTAAAGTAATTTGGAATAAGACAAAGTAATACGGTTAAACAAAAGGTTAAATTCAAAATAAAATCATATAAAAATAAAAGTCTAATAAGACAAACATTACCCCACCATATTATATGCTTGGAAATAAAATAAAATAAAAGAGCTCCCGTACTTAATAACAAAAGTATTTATTTATATTATATAATGTACTTTAAAAAGATTAAGGGGAGGTTGAAGGAAGGTATTTATAAGTGCAGCACATTAATAAATAATATATTATAAATATATCTAATAATATAAATACAAATATTATTATTATTGTTATTATCTTATATTGTAATATAAATATAAATAATATATCATTTATTATAATGATATAATATAAATACAAATAAAATAAACATCTTTTAACCTATCCTCTTATGATAAGGGAGTTACGTATGGTTAGAACTAGTTTTACCACAAAAGGGAATTAATATAAAGTAATAAAAATAATAAGAGACATACCTCTTCAAACATATCCCTTGAAAGGAAAATAAATAAAGGTTGTGAGATAGAAGGAAATGATCATCGAAAGAATGAAGTAATAAAAAGAAAAAAATAAACAGTTGTGAATTCAATAAAGGTAATAAAGAAGGAACATCATTTGAATTCATCAAAGACATAGCAAGAAAATATCACAAGGAAGACATGAGGGCAGCCAAGGAAAAGGATCATGGGGAGAAAATATAAAAAGAGTATGGGATAAATACATATGTTTAGATCTGCATTTTATAACAGCAATGCAATAAAGACTATAGTACTGCAGCATAGGTAAGGAATCCCAGGTAAAGCAGGTAAGTAAGTATTTACATTTACTTATTCAATTTATGATTTGTAAGAATTTATAATTACTTGTTCAATTTATGACTTGTAAAATATAAATGATAAGGTTATTAAGTAGAAACTGATATATGTGATATATACATTTATGTCTGAAATTTATATTTTAAATATGTATCTTGTATGATTTGAATTCATAAGTTGTTAATAAATGACGTATGAGAGATAAAAAGTATGTATATGTATAGATGAAGATTAATTAAGGCCTTAGGGTAAAACCTAGGGAGAAGGCTCTAGGATAAAACCTAAAGATTAATGAAGGCTTTAGGGTAAAACCCTAAGATTAATAAAGGCATGAATTCCTAAGGGTAGATACAAGACTTCCTAATTAACCACCTAACACTAAGAAGGTGGGGTAGATAGTTATGGTAGGTATTAATCATTCCATGGGAAGGTGAGGTTAATAAGAGGCCTAAGGATTATCTCACCCGAGGAGAATCATGATGTATGGAAACATGAATTTATAAAATGGCAAATAGTATATGGTTATGTTTATGATTATCATCAAGATTAAAAGGAAATGAAAAATGGAATACTAATGTTCTGTTTTGGTAAGTTGAAATTGTTTGCAAGGATGCAAAAATTTTGGCTTGCTAGAAGGGGACATTACATTTGGTATTAGAGCCAAGTTTCAGCACTGGGACCTCTGGATTAATGTTGTCACCCATGTTTAGCTATAGTAGTACTTTTTATGCAAGTGGTAGGAAACTCCTGAGTAGGATACTATGCTTGATCTATACACCTAGATTGATGTATTAGATAGATGATCATGAGATTGAGATTTAGCATCGTGTGATATGTAGAAAAGTAGAGTGGAAAGAAACTGGAATAGGGAAGTGGATAACAGGTAATGTTATGATTTTGCAAATAGGAATCATATTGGTAGTAATGGAATTGTGTATATAAAAGTAATCTTCCCATGTAAAAGTGTGAAACCAGTAACTGTGCATTGGTTGAGTGTTGTGAATACCCCGTACTTGCTATGTGTGCCCTTGAGATGGTGATACTAGGTACCCATCCATGGGGAAATGTGTATTTTAGGTATGGAATCAACCATACCATTATGTGTGTTTGTATGTGTGTTACCCGATTGAGGGCCAACCCTTGTGTGGTTGAAAATATATATATATATATATATATATATATATATATATATATATATATATATATATATATATATATATATATATATATATATATATATATATATAAGAGTTGTAGTGCCCTTCACCTTGTCATCTGTCAAATTGATGGTTGCTTACTAGGATTCAACTTTATGATAGTATCTTAGATTATCTGATGATGGATCCCTTGTTGTTTTGTTAATTCATTATGGAACTAATCATTATGATAGCAGTTGTTGATGTTGGATTCTATTATTTTATGCTTATAGTTGATAAATAAACTAGATGTTTTAGATGTTTTGACGTTAATTGCTATATTTGATGGTGAGATAATTGATTGTTTTGATAAGTAACTAGAAACCTTGTTCAAAGTAGTGATTTGTTTATATTGGAACGTGAATGGAACAGTGTCGTACTACTCGCTCTCGAGTACCCTACCCCACTGCGATTTCCATTCACTATATGATTGCATGTGGATATATATCTTGTTATGTTTAATCATGCTGTTGCTGCAGGATGCAGGTACTAGGCATCAACTCCACCTGATTTACCAGGTCTGAGTGTGCCTTCACCAATGGAATAGTTGTTTGGAGTTAACATGAGGTCCCCTGTCATTGTTGTCTAGTCGTCAATTTACCCTATGGTCATTGTTTGTTGTTTGATCGTAACTTGCAAGCAGGTAATGTTACACCTTGATGTCTAACTAGGTTAGAAGGTGTTTTTGTGTGTATGGAAGAATTGTGCATTAAATAGTATTATTTTACGAAAAAATATAAGGTTGATAATTAAACATATTAAGTAATGTTGTTAATTGTTGATAGTTGTGGTAAATAAATTATAGTATGAGAAGTGAAATTATAAATTAATAGTTATAAGAAACTATGTATTATTGAATTTAATATTATTTTCTTTGAGCATTTAAATAAATAAATTATTGATAAATTAAACTGTAAGATTTAAATAAATAAAATAAAATTATTTATTTTGAGTTGATAGTTGGGTAGTTGCAATAGTTTGATTTAATTAATTAAAATAAATCCTCTCTATGGAATAACAGACTATTAATGGTTCTGATAGGAGGAGGTTTAATGAGGGAAGCTAGAAAATTTTGGGGGCAGATCAAAGAGGTTTGGGGGCTGGTTCGGCAATTGTAGAAGTGATCCTGAGATTGAAATCTCAGAGCGGAGAAACCAGGTTTTATTGTTATTCACATTTATTCCTGGTAGATTAATATAATGATTGTTTGTTCCTAAGGATTTAAAAATTCCATCAATTGCCTTTGCATGAGCAATCTTTTATTTTGATTAAACACTACTTTCCCTATAGGCCACATATATCCAGTAGAGGAGAATATGAAAGATAGCCCTTTTTCTGCAATTCATGGTCTACCTTGCAACGGGGAATAGATTGAAAGTATATATATTAATTTTTGGCTCACAAGTCTGCATGTTAATATTATACCCTAGAATGAAGCTTCCTAACTGAATGCAGATGGCACGTTTTCATTAAATCAAATTTTATTTTCAGATCTTGGTGGCTGCATGCGCCAAGCTTTCAAGCAGGGCCGTGAAATGTGTCTAATCCTATCTATTATAGTTACTTAATCATTCTAAAATCCTTTTAACCAAAATTTCATTCTGTGCATATTCTTCAATCATTGCAATTCTTGAGATGATGTTTCCTTGAAGCATCGATCCTCACCTTACCTGCTGCCCTTGCATAGATGCTTAAGAGAAGAACATAGGTCCCAAATCAAAGAAGAGTGTTGCTGGAAATACTCCTTAACCTATATTCATATGTGATTTACAGCCTCCAAGAAAGTGCACCCATATAGCCAACATAGATTCAACAGCTTTCTCAACCATAAAGTTTAGGGTGTCTTTTGATAGCCAGTGTGAGCAAGAAGGTTGACTTGCACACATAATGATCAACTATTAAATGTAATGCATTAAGGGTTCCACGTGGTTGGGTGGAAGAGCTTTTATCCATTGGTTTTTCCCTTTCTATTGTTCGTGTGCGAGGAAGAGGTATCTTGTGTACCAGCCATCAGATCCTGTACCTGTTTATGGAGATGGTTATTATGCTCATGTACTGGCCTATGTATCAGATGAATCATTATGTATGTATTCATATGTCAGGAGAAATTGTAACTATGTACTAGAGCCTGATGATTCTTATCTGATGTTTTGGAGATGTAAATATTTATTGATTTAATGCAATAGGTTTAGAATGATCTACTGATGTTAACTTATGATGTGTGTTAGATTATGTTAATTGTTTTGTTAAGTAATGCAACCATGAAATCTTAGAGGACAAGTCATTAGTTGAAATGATGTGTTTGGATATGTTAACATTACTTTGTTATTTTTATCTTTAAAAAAAAAAATTATTCTATTTTGCATAACATAGATGTGTTGTTCTCTAAGGTGCTCATGGCGGGGCATTACAAGAGTAGCCAAAAGTTAGATTCATATATTCTCTTCTTTTGGTTCACTAGTCCCTCAATATATGAAGGGGTAGTAGCAGCCACAAAGTTCCTTGGGTGGAGTGTACAGCATACACTTATGATGGCGCAGAGCAGTCCCTCGCTCAACTGAACTTGAGGAAACGTACTCACTACTTTCCCTTATGATGGATCAGGGTACTTGATTCATATGTGTTAGCCTAATCCCCACAGTTTCTGAGCATCTGGATGGTATTTCTTGGAGGATCATTTACCTTGTCTTCACGAAAGGTATGATATGCCACATGAGTCGTTAGTTGGGGGCCGGGGTCTAGGACCTGCAAGGATAACCCAACTGGAACTATGCAATGACATGAGTCATCATTTGGGGGCCAGGGTCTAGGACCTGCATGGATAATGTAGCGCCCCTCCATTCGCACCTTGGATGTATAGGTGAACTGGTCAAGGCGCATGAAGGTGAAGGTAAAATAACCGAAATATTCAAGATAAGGTAAACAATTGATGTTGTATAATATAGGTAGATGCTTCATCCATGGGTGGTTTCATATGAAAGATAATGTGTTTTATTGATAACCTCTATTGTGGCACTGATGATGCAGGCTTTGATATTGTTTTGCATTCCAATGATTAAGATGTCGATCTTATTACAATTGTTATATATTGAATGGATCTCATGTGACTGATTCTGTTAGATTTATTTGTTATGATGGTACTTCTGACACTTATGATTTCATGCACTTGTATGTTAAGTGTAGGGATTTGTTTAGATTAAGATATAGATTTGATTTGGTTATGATTGAGCTAATCTAGATTGATATGACGTGGAAGGGACAATGTCGCATCACTCACTTGTGAGCGCCCTGCGATGTTGTGATTCCTTTTTCCACCTAGTGCTAGCTTATATGCATCTATACATGCTTGACCGTGACATTTGTTGCAGGATGCAGGTACCAGGCATCGACTCCACCTGAATTAATAGGTCTGAGTGTGCCTTGAACCCACTGGATATGTTGTTTTGGAGATAACTTAAGGTCCCACATCCCAAGTCATTATCCTCGATCAAGATGCATGACATGTCTAGTTCAACCTGTCAGTTCTGTTAGTATGTCGGTCTTGCAATTGATTTATATTTGATGGAGCTTGTTGGCTAAGTGTGGTTTGGCCTGACTTGAGAACATGTTTGATTTGGTTTTTGACAGTTGTCCTGCTCAGTGGGTTATGTTGTATGCCAGATTTTGCTAGATAGTCATACTGATCCACTATAATATATTTAACAAGGTTACTTCATATTATCATTATTATTATTAATACTTAATAAGATTTAAAATGGTGATTGATAACTACCTAGTTCAAGATAATTAAAGGAAGCAAGTAGGTAGTCAAAACACTTAAAATTCACCACTCCTGCAAAATTCAATGTTGCGGTGCACCTGGTCAACCATAGGATTGACATTAGCAGTGGCTTGCTTCTTCTATTCTTCCTTGGGAATTGTATTAGGGACTTAAAGAAGTGAAATTGCCCAAATGATGAGTTAACTTGGTCTCCAATTACTTATGCACATTTAATTGAGAAAAGAGACTGATGCCATACTGGTCAATGTGGTTAGCCCTAAATATTTAAGATAATGCAAACTGGTCCAGTTAAGCAGATCGGCCGGGCAAATTAAGTCAGTAGGTAAGAGTCAAGACTTAAGATTTTGAAACTTATAAATTACTTTGTTTATGATAATCCAAATGCCAAATCTTAATAATTTACGACATTTATAAATGATTTTGGAAATTAGGCTGTGAGATCAATCGAATCAAGTAATTATCGTACTGAACTATATTTCTTTCAATGTATATGCTGAAAATATAAGGGTGTGATTCTTTTTTTACTTGGCAGACACAAGATAATACTAAATCCTACCTTACTGTAGTGGACGAGAAGCAATCGCTCAGTCTAATCACACAAGGACTTTGGGGTCTACTAAAGACTTAGATGTGAAACATGATCGTATGTAGACACGAGACTAGTATTAGATTAGAAATTTTAGGGGCTCTTAGGGCAGACAGAGGTTTGAATCTCTTGTTCCAAAAATGTCAGGATGCACATAAATCAAATCTTATAACAGTCTCGAGTCAGAGGATACACTTCTACTTGAAATTTGTTTAGCTTGCGGACTTGAATCTTTTGGTCAGACAAAATTAATTAATTCCTCAGGTCTACTAAATTTGTGGTAAGGCATGAATTCTAAGACTAGACTAATACATCTTTAAAGCTACTCCAAGACCAATGTCAAGACACCATGATTGTTAGAAAACTTATATGGACAAAAAATAATAAACTCCAAAACAAAATGTAACTAGAGAACACGTAGATTGAAGACTATACGAGATAACTAGAGTTTGGATAAGCATGAAAACAGTAGCAACAAGCATACTGGTAGACAGTTTCCTCAAAAGGAGTGAAGGCCATTCGGATTCTCCACTCACCCACCCCCTTCCACATAATTTTATTTGACCTTGGGGGCCTGTAGAGCCCTGGGAAGCAAGCCAGCATGGGCCTCCTAATACAGGACAAAAATGGTAGCTTTAAGAAGCTCTTGAAAACCCTTAAGGCCACAGAGGGTGCCCTGAATCTCGTCAGGAACAGCAGAGTGTTGGGGACAAGAGGAATATGTATCGATGAAGATAAGACATAGGGTTTCAGGGTTGCAGGCTGGTGGGCTTGCTAAAATTGGTTTGATAAGGGTTTGCCTTCGAGATATTTATGGGGAGTATGCTTGTTGCCCATAAAAACACTGTAGTGTGATTTGGAGTGTCTCTTTTTCTCTTTGTTTTCCCATGTCGATTAGAGCAATTTTGTTGCAGATGATCAGGAGCAGGGGATTTGGTTTCAGGAGGGACGAATAGAGGGGCAATAAATACTATGGAATCTCCCTTGAAAATTCTCTCTACTATCAGATTGTAGAAACTCCTCTGCCTACCTGGTTAACTGCAATATCCCCATCAAAATAAATAGTGCAGAGTTTGGATTTTGTCTAGCCCTTCTGCTCACACTGTAAATGCAGAGTATGGATTGAAGATGGAGTGGGTTGTGCTCAATAGTTGCTCAAACGTTAGCTTCTCTCCTAATGCACAATGTGTTAAAGCAACACCATCAAGGACGGTGTTTAATGCCAGTGTGAATCTAGCTATGGAGGGGATGGATTTGCAGAGGGAGTTGGACGGTTCAAAGGTAAGCCTAACTTAACTTCCATCATTTACTTGATAATTCACATTTTATGTCTCTAAAAATGTGGTTAAAAAGACCTTTGGCTTATACTCCCTATTTGTCATTCATGCTTCATTTAAGCATGCAACTCAAAAACAGCTCCATGGGATTCAATAGCAAGACATTTTATTTTGAATGTGTGAAATCTTGGCACTGAATCTAGTTGGGCACTAAATTTGCATATTTTGCTTCTAGGTGGGTAAAAGTTTGAGTTTTTCACTTCAGCTTTGCATATAAATTTTGGATCAATTAATCGTAATCGGGACAGTGGATTTGTGCCTATCAACTTTGATTTGTGTTTTGTCATACTATATAATACATGAAAATTACAGAGCTGCATATTTGACATGCAGCCATGGTGAATGATATTTAATGCAATCTACAATTCTTCATTGGTCTCCAACTTTGAATATTCTACTTTAGAAATACCACCTTTATTGATAAAAATCTGCTTCTTATAGGCTGCCAATAGTCACATTATCTTACAAAACTCATAGGGTCTTATCATTGGTCATTGCACATGGGTATTGTGTAATTTCTCCAAGAAGATCAACTTCTAGAGGAGTCGTTAACAGCTCCATTTTAAATATATCCTGCAATCGTGGCATTCTATGTGACCATATTTCTTTAGGATCCCACGTTTTGCACGCCTGTCCACCAGGGCACTTACAATTGCCAGATCTGACAAAAATTCCCCTCATGTTATGCTTCGATGAATGTATCACTATCTTCATCATTACTGGAGATCTGATACAGTGCACATTATTATAAAGCAAGCTGATTTTTCAGATTGTTTCGTTTAGCATCACTGATAATCTCCACAAGATCATTGTCTGGTGACAATCTTGAATAAAAATTTTGTTGCACTGGGGCAATCAACACATACTCAAAGGTCTTAACAACTCTAGTAGTTGTTCCATGGGGCATGTTTAACAAACCAAATGCGATTACCACTATGGTGGCAGTGAAATAATTCCTTTTCCTATTTCTCCACAGTATTAAGTAAATATCTTGAATCTGGAAAATACCTTGCTGCCTTCATCTTCCAAGCCAATTTCTCCAACTTTGCATAGATCTATTCCATCTATGGATGTGATCTATCTACTACACAAAAGCATGTACCATTTTATGCCCTTAAATCCAAGTGCAGCTAGTGATATTTTTAATCCCTTTATCTTTCTTTTATCTTTTTACCAAAATTGACCCTCACCACACCTGTCGACTTATGCATAGATATATGAACCAAGCACACAGATGTATTCTTAATCTACCTTGCCTTTTATTCAATTTATAAATATGTTACAATCCCACCCTATTCAATCTACTCCAGATGGTACTCTTACACTCCTCATGTTTATATCTTCCTTGTCCTGCTATGCCATCACTAACATATTACAATGACACATATAATGCATCAAATATGTTAAAAAATGCAGAGACATGATTGTTACTCTTGTCTTCTCTCCACCCATGGCTATAGGTCATGCCTCCAGATGCAACATGATGTTTTGCAAGCTAAACACTGCCACGATTATGTGCTTTTTATTATCATTCTTAAGGTGCCAATGGCATAATGGGTAACTCTGCAATATGCTCCTGTAGAGAATGTAACCTCCCTCTCGCTATTTGATTTGCATGGAACTATGATTCCTGATCCTTCCTAAACTTCCCCTTTTGAACACTATTATACAATTATTTAGCTGGATTGACATTTCATTTGTCAAACATTCTTATGGTTAGCATTAAATGCAACTTAAATAATGAAAATCTAGTTTATAAATTGATTTTGCCATTTAAGTTCCTTGTTGCCACAACTTTGGAAACTGGCCACATCTTCATACAAATCGAAGATCCTTGTGTTGGACTTATGGACCATTTAATCCCATGACATCCGTATCCTTTTCCCTTCCATTATTCTTTTGCTCAATAGTGAACTTGATAGATTGACCCCTCTGTGCCAGGAAGCAGTATTGATTAATGTTATGCCATAAACTGAAGCATTATGCACAAGTGTTTTACCGTGTTCCCTAAAACCCGACATCTGGCTGTAAGTTTTCTCTTTATCCCTCTCTATCCCTTGGGAGTCTAACTTTATTCATTTTAATGATCTGCAAGTTTTGGAATTGAAGTATTCTTAGATGGTTTGATGACAATTTATTTTATAAACTCATCTATGTTCTTGAAGCGGATTACGGTTTAATCTTATAAAGGTTAGTGCTAACGTAATTATCATTTAGTTATAAGTGTTTTAATATATAATTCTTTTGGAAATAGGTTCAATAATTACCTGTGTGTTAGAATTAGATATGTATCAAACGAAGTTATGTTATTGGTTTACACTACACTGTGTATCAAATGCAATCTCAACCAAGTTTGCATGATTATTATCAGATAAGTTTACTAGCTTAATAGATAGATTAGGGAACAATTAGTCCATTGTCTTAGTAAATATAGTGTATGTGCCTATCTTATTGGCATTAAATTGTTTATTGTATTGAAATATGTTATTAATTAACTATTTTATTGAGATATGTTGGAGGCAAAAATATGAGTTCAAATTAATTATTCTATCTAACAAAAATTGTGTTTAGGGTTGAATAGGTGGGAAACCAAGTGTATTATGTTAAATCTATTTTAGTATCTAATTGGGTTATAATTTTTCTTCATTGCCTTTGAAGAAAGGATGTTGTATTGAGTTTAGACTATGACTTATTCTTATTTTGAGTTACTAGAATGGCATCCATACTAGAATTTAACTGGTTGGGAACTCCTTGTGTAAGTAAAGTTTAATGATTGGCATAATAAAGGTTATGCAAGTGATCAAGTTTGAATTCTCAAGACCTAGCTTGTCTATGTTTTAATCCAAGTAATGTTGTTAATAATATGTTGGTAGAGTATTATGTCTCATGTATGAGAACTTTAGTTATCATAAATAAGGTAGGATGTAGGGTTTGGATCTTGAGGTTCTTAGTGAGCATCGCATCTTAGTTTAAAAGTGATATGCTTATCATGTTATTGGATTAAGAATAGAGTCAATTGTGATGTCTTTTAGATAGTTTAGTTCTAAGCGTTGCTCATCAAGTGTCTTGTCGAGTAATGGTTATTGTTAACTTTTCCTAGTAGTGAATTAAATGTTGAGTATAAGTGCTAACTTGTTGTTATAAGTGTTTTGAACTTTGATGAGTTGTTGTTTGCATTCATAATGAAGTCCACATTCATGGATCTCATTTGATATAATAAATTATGTTGTTTATATCCTCTTAGTTACAAGGAATAGTAGAATAATTGAAGTGAATGTTGTATTGATTCATGGGCATCTTATGAGTACGGTACTGTTTTGAAGACCCATGGTTAGTATGTCTTATTATATATTGCTCTTAGGGTATGTTAATTAGATTGGTCTAATTGAAGGAGTTGTGCTTTTAAGAGTAAATTTTAATGTGGGATTGTTGTGTTACAGTGGTGTCTAGTGAAAGTTTATTCCAAAGGCCAGTAGGGGTAGTTTTGGGTTTGATCCTTGTATTATTGCATTCTAGTTAAAGGATGAGCATGTTTTGGTTTTATGTGATGTTGACTTCTCTCTTCTTATGGTTTATTTGATTTTAACACCTGTGCAAGAGGGATAATGCCTTGCTTAGTATATCTAGTCCTGTTGTTATGTCTTGAATCCATGTGGTAAAGTCCTTCATAATTGTGGTGGTTCATTACTGTTGTTGGCATGTAATAAATTTTTGGGTTGGTTTATTTTATGAGATTTTTGGAGCAAGAGGACCCATGCCTTGCTCTAGAATACACCTTGTTATGGTGGAGATGTTGAAGTAAGAGGACCCATGCCTTGCTCTGGTGATTTATTATGTTGTGATTGGTTGCAAGATGGTTGATGCGTTACATTGTTATGTATATTAGCTATTATGATGATAGTTGTTATGTGTGATGTATAGGGTTTCTAGGTCTAGGTAGGGGAGTGGCTTCCAATGTGGGACCGGTGCCCAAAGTGGCTACCAGGGTAATCCATTGGAAGTTGGTAATAAGTGATGACCTAATAATTAATCTAGGGGTTGGGTAGTTTTCACACTAACAAGATAATTGGATGCCTCACTCATGCCTGTAGTGCTTGTTCAGGCTCAGGATGAGATGAGAAGGCCGTGGTTGGCAAAATCAACTTCCTTGTCCTCACAAAAGGAATGTTGATTCTGCATGTGTCACCCTATGGAGCCGGTGCCTAGAGAGAGGCTGCCAGGGTAACCATAGATGGGGGCCGGCTTCTGGTGACAGATAGCCTGGGTAACCCATGTTACGACCATACAATGACACTCTCCCTACTACAGCCTAGAATTCCCTAGTTGTACTCTCCCCATTTGTTAAGTGTTGCCTCTGGAAGTACTGTTGTGTTGTTAGTGATATTGACTTGTGCGGTTGGAAGTCATGTGTTGTCTTTGTTCTATAGTCCTCTATCTACTTGACTATCCGTTGTTGTGGGACCTTATGTTGTCTCCTAGCTTGGGGGGTGGACCTCAGGGTTCCACATGGTTGGGTGGAAGAGCTTAATCCATTAGTTTTTTTTTCCTTGCTGATGTTCATGTGTGAGGAGGATATATCTTGTGCATCAGGCATCAGATCTTGTACCTGTTTATGAAGGCAGTTATTATGCTCATGTACTAGCCTATGTATCAGTTGATTTATAATGTATGTATTCAAAAGGTGATTATGTAACAATGTAATGATGTACTCATATGTATAGACTTTTGAATATGTTCATGTAATCTTGATCAAGTTGATTATCTAACTGATGTCATGAAATGGGGATGTATATGTATAATCATTAGTGCAATAGATTTAGAGCGATCTACTGATGTTAGTTAATGATGCATGTTAATTTATGTTAATTGATTTTTCAAGTAATGCAACCATGGAACCTTAGAGGACAAGTTGTTAGTTAATGATGTGTAATGACTTGTTAAACATTTATTTATTATCTTTTACATTAAAAAAAAAAAAATTCCGCATTGCATAGCATAGATGTGTTGTCCTCTAAGGTGTTCATGGTGGGGCGCTACATCTGGTATCAGAGCAAAGGTTGCAACACTGGGATCTCTTGTTCTTGTCGTTGTTTTAGGTTAAACATTTTTCTCCTTATGGCGAATTGGTAATAGTACATCTCACCAATGAACCTTAGTATGGTGTTAGAAGGATGACAAATTTACCGACTTGTTCTTGACTCTAGAAGAAATAAATTCTTTATGCTTTGTTTTACTTGTGTGTCTATTATGTGAAAATGTGATGTTATAGCTGACAATATGTGTTTCTTGAACACTAGTGCTTATAATTGTTAAGGCCTCTTGTCCCTCTTGTTGTCTCTAGTGCTTTAGAAGATAGAAGCCCGGTTACTTTTAGTACATGGGATTAGGAGAGTGGAATTTGTCCCCTCTAGTGGTGTGAATATCCTGAACCCATTTTAGGTGAGGTATTGTGAAAGGGCAGTGGTGTTTTGTCTTCCATGGGCTGGTTAAGTAACCATATCTTGTGAGGTATCTTTATGTGTTTGCTTCATAATCTAATATCTTTCTCTTGTTGGCCATGACTTCATGTGGAAGTTCTAAGGTGGGTTATGTGAGTTACCAGTGTATAAGCATGTGTAAGAGTTGTGTGTAGGAGGAGAAATTGAAATTTGAGTTAGACCCATATGTCATAAATTTGATACAGTAAGTCCAATGTAGTCTTGAATAAGTATGTTCTTGTGTGCGATATTAGCTACTCTTCCTCACATAAAGAAATGGTATTGCATTAAAGGTAGAGATTGTTGTAAATAAGTAATGATTTTGTTGCCTTAAATCCTTGTATAGAAACTTGTTTAGGTTTGAGGATGTAGATAACCTAATTATCTATGTGTGGCGTACATTCTCTAACGCATTCTAGACCTTGTGTCCTGGGTGTTGTGTAGCGGATACTCCCTTTTTGTGGCTAAAATTAGCCACATTGTGATGTGGGTTTGTTTGCAATTTGGTTATTTTGAAATTTTGATAGATGTTTCATGTGTCATTAGGGGTTAACAATGAATTTGTTTTCATTAAACCTCCTTATGATAGGAGTGGCCATCAAAATCATTTTCTCTATACTTGAGTTATTGTTGGAAATTGCTGTCATTTTGTGACTTAAGATTGGATTTGGTTATTTTCCCACTTGGGTTTTCACCTTCTTTAAAATTTCAAATGGTGGCTATTCTGAATGTTTGTTTCTATTAGCCCTGTACTGTGTTAAGTGTGGTTTCTATCATGTTCATTTCGAACCTCTGATAGTATGTACAAGGGAGGACTCCACAGAGAATTGTACATTACATGTTAGTAATTAGTTGGAACCATAGTGGAAATAGGAAATGAGATGTAATTTTTGATAATCTGTAAATACAGTTCCCTGAATCATATGAAATTCTCAAAAAATGTGTGATTGGTTATAAGTAGATCACATGATACACCTTAAAGGGTAGGAAATGATGTCTTGTATGCCTTTATTGAACAATTGTGCTTGACTTAGAAATAATTGCTTAATGTGAATGCATATGTTGGCAATAGAAAATTGTAATATTAATGTGTTATGTTTCCACCCTAGTCTGTGACTTCCAGGAATAAGTCAAGTTTTAGGGGGGGAGGATGTAGTGCCCCTCCATTCACACCTTGGATGTATAGGTGAATTGGTCAAGGCGCATGAAGGTGAAGGTAAAATAACCAAAATATTCAAGATAAGGTAAACAATTGATGTTGTACAATATAGGTAGATGCTTCATCCATGGGTGGTTTCATATGAAAGATAATGTGTTTTATTGATAACCTCTATTGCGGCACTGATGGTGCAGGCTTTGATATTGTTTTGCATTCCAATGATTAAGATGTCGATCTTACTACAATTGTTATATATTGAATGGATCTCATGTGACTGATTTTGTTAGATTTATTTGTTATGATGGTACTTCTAACACTTATGATTTCATGCACTTGTATGTTAAGTGTAGGGTTCTGTTCAGATTAAGAGATAGATTTGATTTGGTTATGATTGAGCTAATCTAGATTGATATGACGTGGAAGGGACGACATCGCATCACTCACTTGTGAGCGCCCTACGATGTTATGATTCCTTTTTCGACCTAGTGCTAGCTTATATGCATCTATACATGCTTGACCATGACATTTGTTGTAGGATGTAGGTACTAGGCATCGACTCCACCTGAATTAATAGGTCTGAGCATGCCTTGAACCCAATGGATATGTTGTTTCGAAGATAACTTAAGGTCCCACATCCCAAGTCATTATCCTCGATTAGGATGCATGACATGTCTAGTTCAACCTGTCAGTTCTGTTAGTATGTCGGTCTTGCAATTGATTTATATTTGATGGAGCTTGTTGGCTAAGTGTGTTTTGGCCTAACTTGAGAACATGTTTGATTTGGTTTTTGACAGTTTTCTTGCTTAGTGGGTTATGTTGTATGCCAGATTTCATTAGATAGTCATACAATGATTTGATCCACTATAATATATTTAACAGGGTTACTTCATATTATAATTATTATTATTAATATTTAATAAGATTTAAAATGGTAATTGATAACTACCTAGTTCAAGATAATTAAAGGAAGCAAGTATGGTAGTCAAAACACTTAAAATTCACCACTCTTGCAAAATTCAATGTTGCGGTGCACCTGGTCAACCATAGGATTGACATTAGCAGTGGCTTGCTTCTTCTGTTCTTCCTTGGGAATTGTATTGGGGACATGAAAAAGTGAAATTGCCCAAATGATGAGTTAACTTGGTCTCCAATTACTTATGCATATTTAATTGAGAAAAGAGACTGATGCCATACTGGTCAATGTGGTTAGCCCTAAATTATTTAAGATAATGCAGACTAGTCAAGTTAAGCAGATAGGCCAGGCAAATTAAGTAGGTAGGTAAGAGTCAAGACTTAAGATTTTGACACTTATAAATTACTTTATTTATGATAATCCAAATGCCAAATTTTAATAATTTACGGCATTTATAAGTGATTTTGGAAATTAGGCTGTGAGATCAACGGAATCAAGTAATTATCGTACTGAACTATATTTATTTCAATGTATATGCTGAAAATATAAGGGTGTGATTCTTTTTCTTACTTGGCAGACATGAGATAATACTAAATCCTAACTTACTACAGTGGACGTGAAGAAATCGCTCAGTCTGATCACACAAGGACTTTGGGGTCTACTAAAGACTTAGATGTGAAACATGATCGTATGTAGACACGAGACTAGTATTAGATTAGAATTTTTAGGGGCTCTTAGGTTAGATAGAGGTTTGAATCTCTTGTTCCACAAATGTGAGGATGCACATAAATCAAATCTTATAACAGTCTTGGGTTAGAGATACACTTCTACTTGAAATTTGTTTAGCTTACAGACTTGAATCTTTTGGTCAAACAAAATTAATTAATTCCTCGGGTCTGCTAAATTTGTGGTAAGGCATGAATTCTAAGACTAGACTAATACATCTTTAGAACTACTCCAAGACCAATGTCAGGACACCATGATTGTTAGAAAACTTATATGGACAAAAAATAATAAACTCCAAAACAAAATGTAACTAGAGAACACATAGATTGAAGACTATATGAGATAACTAGAGTTTGGATAAGCATGAAAATAGTAGCAACAAGTATACTAGCAAACAGCTTCCTCAAAAGGAGTGAAGGCCATTCGGATTCTCCACTCACCCACCCCCTTCCACATAATTTTATTTAACCTTGGGGGCCTGTAGAGCCCTGGGAAGTGAGCCAGCATGGGCCTCCTAATACAGGAAAAAATGGTAGCTTTAAGAAGCTCTTGAAAACCCTCAAGGCCACAGAGGGTGCCCTGAATCTCATCAGGAACAGCAGAGCATTGGGGACAAGAGGAATATGTATCGATGAAGATAAGACATAGGGTTTCGGGGTTGCAGGATGGTGGGCTTGCTAAAATTGGTTTGATAAGGGTTTGCCTTCAAGAAATTTATGGGGAGTATGCTTGTTGCCCATAAAAACATCGGAGTGTGATTAGGAGTGTCTCTTTTTCTCTTTGTTTTCCCATGTCGATTAGAGCAATTTTGCTGTAGATGATCAGGAGTAGGGGATTTAGTTTTAGAAGGGATGAATAGAGGAACAATAAATACTATGGAATCTCCCTTGAAAATTCTCTCTGCTATCAGATTTTAGAAAATCCTCTACCTACCTAGTTAACTGCAATATCCCCATCAAAATAAATAGTGCAGAGTTTGGATATTGTCTAGCCCTTCTGTTCACACTATAAATGCAAAGTATGGACTGAAGATGGAGTGGGTTGTGCTTGATAGTTTCTCAAATGTTAGCTGCTCCCCTAATGCACAATGTGTTAAAGCAACACCATCAAGGACGATGTTCAATGCTAGTGTGAATCTAGCTATGGAGGGGAAGGATTTGTAGAGGGAGTTGGACAGTTCAAAGGTAAGCCTAACTTAACTTCCATCATTTACTTGATAGTTCACATTTTATGTCTCTAAAAATGTGGTTAAAAAGACCGTTGGATTATACTCCCTATTTGTGATTCATGCTTCATTTAAGCATGCAACTCAACAATAGCTCCATGGGATTCGATAGCAAGACATTTTATTTTGAATCTGTGAAATCCTGGCACTGAATCTAGTTGGGCACTAAATTTGCATATTTTGCTTCTGGGTGGGTAAAAGTTTGAGTTTTTCACTTCAGCTTTGCATATAAATTTTGCATCAATTAATCGTAATCGGGATAGTGGATTTGTGCCTGTCAGCTTTGATTTGTGTTTTGTCATACTGTATAATACAAGAAAATTACAGAGCCGCGTATTTGACATGCAGCCATGGTGAATGATATTCGATGCAATCTACAATTCTTCATTGGTCTCCCACTTTGAATACCCTACTTTAGAAATACCACCTCGATTGATAAAAATCTGCTTCTTATAGGCCGCCAATAGTCACATTCTCTTACAAAACTCGTAGGGTCTTATCACTGGTCATTGCACATGGGTATTGTGTAATTTCTCCAAGAAGATCAACTTCTACATGAGTCATTGACAACTCCATTTTAAATATATCCTGCAATCGTGGCATTCTATGTGACCATATTTCTTTAGGATCCCACGTTTTGCACGCCTGTCCACCAGGGCACTTGCAACTGCCACATCTGACAAAAATTCCCCTCGTGTTATGCTTCGATGAATGTATCACTATCTTCATCATTACTAGAGATCTAATATGGTGCACATTATTATAAAGCAAGCCATTTTTTCAGATTGTTTCGTTTAGCATCACTGATAATCTCCACAAGATCATTGTCTCGTGACAATCTTGAATATAAATTTTGTTGCACTGGGGCAATCAACACATACTTAAAGGTCTTAACAACTCTAGTAGTTGTTCCATGGGGCATGTTTAACAAACCAAATGTGATTACCACCATGGTGGCAGCAAAATAATTCCTTTTCCTATTTCTCCACAGTATTAAGTAAATATCTTAAATCTGGAAAATACCTTGCTGCCTTCATCTTCCAAGCCAATTTCTCCAACTTTGCATAGATCTATTCCATCTATGGATGTGATCTATCTACTACACAAAAGCATGTACCATTTTATGCCCTTAAATCCAAGTGCAGCCAGTGATATTTTTAATCCCTTTATCTTTCTTTTATCTTTTTACCAAATTTGACCCTCACCACACCTGTCGACTTATGCATAGATATATGAACCAAGCACACAGATGTATTCTTAAACTACCTTGCCTTTTATTCAATTTATAAATATGTTACAATCCCACCCCATTCAATCTACTCCAGATGGTAGTCTTACACTCCTCATGTTTATATGTTCCTTGTCCTACTATGCCATCACTAACATATTACAATGGCACATATAATGCATCAAATATGTTAAAAAATGTAGAGACATGATTGTTACTCTTGTCTTCTCTCCACCCATGGCTATAGGTCATGCCTCTAGATGCAGCATGATGTTTCGCAAGCTAAACACTACCACGATTATGTGCTTTTTATTATCATTCTTGAGGTGCCAATGGCATAAATGGTAACTCTGCAATATGCTCCTGCAGAGAATGTAACCTCCCTCTCCCTATTTGATTTGCATAGAACTATGATTCTTGATCCTTCCTAAACTTCCCCTTTTGAACACTATTATACAATTATTTGGCTAGATTGACATTTCATTTGTCAAACATTCTTATGGTTAGTATTAAATGCAACTTAAATAATGAAAATCTAGTTTATAAAGTGATTTTGCCATTTAAGTTCCTTGTTGCCACAACTTTGGAAACCGGCCACATCTTCATACAAATCAAAGTTCCTTGTGTTGGACTTATGGACCATTTAATCCCATGGCATTTGTATCCTTTTCCCTTCCATTATTCTTTTGCTCGATAGTGAACTTGATAGATTGACCCCTCTATGCTAGGAAGCAGTATCAATTAATGTTATGCCATAAACCGAAGCATTACGCACAAGTTTTTTACCGTGTTCCCTAAAACTTGACACCTAGCTGTAAGTTTTCTCTTTATCCCTCTCTATCCGTCAGGAGTCTAACTTTATTCATTTTCATGATCTGCAAGTTTTGGAATTGAAGTATTCTTAGATGGTTTGATGACAATTTATTTTATAAACTCATCTATGTTCTTGAAGTGGATTACGGTTTAATCTTATAAAGGTTAGTGCTAATGTAATTATCATTTAGTTATAAGTGTTTTAATATATAATTCTTTTGGAAATAAGTTCAATAATTACCTATGTGTTAGAATTAGATATGTATCAAACAAAGTTATGTTATTGGTTTACACTACACTGTGTATCAAATCCAATCTCGACCAAGTTTGCATGATTATTATCGGATAAGTTTACTAGCTTAATAGATAGATTAGGGAACAATTAGTCCTTTGTCTTAGTAAATATAGTATATGTGGCTATCTTATTGGCGTTGAATTGTTTATTGTATTAAAATATGTTATTAATTAACTATTGTATTGAGATATGTTGGAAGCAAAAATATGAGTTCAAATTAATTATTCTATGTAACAAAAATTGTGTTTAGGGTTGAATAGGTGGGAAACCAAGTGTATTATGTTAAAGCTATTTTAGTATCTAATTGGGTTATAATTGTTCTTCATTGCCTTTGAAGAAAGGATGTTGTATTGAGTTTAGACTATGACTTATTCTTATTTTGATTTACTAGAATGGCATCCATACTAGAATTTAACTGGTTGGGAACTCCTTGTGTAAGTAAAGTTTAATGATTGGCATAATAAAGGTTATGCAAGTGATCAAGTTTGAATTCTCGAGACCTAGCTTGTCTATGTTTTAATCTAGGTAATGTTGTTAATAATAATATGTTGGTAGAGTATTATGTCTCCTGTATGAGAACTTTAGTTATCATAAATAAGGTAGGATGTAGGGTTTGGATCTTGAGGTTCTTAGTGAACATCACATCTTAGTTTAAAAGTGATATGCTTATCATGTTATTGGATTAAGAATAGAGTCAATTGTGTTGTCTTTTAGATAGTTTAGTTCTAAGCGTTGCTCGTCAAGTGTCTTGTCGAGTAATGGTTATTGTTAACTTTTCCTAGTAGTGAATTCAATGTTGAGTATAAGTGCTAACTCGTTGTTATAAGTGTTTTGAACTTTGATGAGTTGTTGTTTGCATTCATAATGAAGTCCACATTCATGGATCTCATTTGATATAATAAATTATGTTGTTGTTTATATCCTCTTAGTTACAAGGAATAGTAGAATAATTGAAGTGAATGTTGTATTGATTCATGGGCATCTTATGAGTACAGTACTATTTTGAAGACCCATGGTTAGTATGTCTTATTATATATTGCACTTAGGGTATGTTAATTGGATTGGTCTAATTGAAGGAGTTGTGCTTTTAAGAGTAAATGTTAATGTGGGATTGTTGTGTTACAGTGGGTTCTAGTGAAAGTTTATCCTAGAGGCTAGTAGGTGTAGTTGTGGGTTTGATCCTTGTATTATTGCATTCTGGTTAAAGGATGAGTATGTTTTGGTTTTATGTGATGTTGACTTATCTCTACTTATGGTTTATTTGATTTTAACAACTGTGCAAGAGGGATAATGCCTTGTTCAGTATATCTAGTCCTGTTGTTATGTCTTGAATCCATGTGGTAAAGTCCATCATAATTGTGGTGGTTCATTACTATTGTTGGCATGTAATAAATTTCTAGGTTGGTTTATTTTATGAGATTTTTGGAGCAAGAGGACCCATGCCTTGCTCTGGTGATTTATTATGTTGTGATTGGTTGCAAGATGGTTGATGCCTTGCATTGTTATGTATGCTAGCTATTATGATGATAGTTGTTATGTGTGTTGGATAGGGTTTCTAGGTGCAGGTAGGGGAGTGGCTTCCAATGTGGGACCGGTGCCCAAAGTGGCTACCAGGGTAACCCATTAGAAGTTGGTAATAAAGTGATAACCTAATATTTAATCTAAGGGTTGGGTAGTTTTCACACTAACAAGATAATTGGATGCCTCACTCATGCTTGTAGTGCTCGTTTAGGCTAAGGATGAGATGAGAAAGCCGTGGTTGGCAAAATCAACTTCCTTGTCCTCACGAAAGGAATGTTGATTCCGCATGTGTCACCCTATGGGGCCAGTGCCTAGAGAGGCTGCCAAGGTAACCATAGATGGGGGCCAGCTTCTGGTGATAGATAGCCTGGGTAACCCATGTTAGGACCATGCAATGTTACTCTCCCTACTGCAGCCTAGAATTCCCTAGTTGTACTCTCCCCATTTGTTAAGTGTTGCCTCTGGAAGTACTGTTGTGTTGTTAGTGATATTGACTTGTGCGGTTAGAAGTCATGTGTTGTCTTTGTTCTATAGTCCTCTGTCTACCTGACTGTCCATTGTTGTGGGACCTTATGTTATCTCCTAGCTCGGGGGGTGGACCTCAGGGTTCCACGTGGTCGGCTGGAAGAGCTTAATCCATTGGTTTTTTTTTCCCTTGCTGATGTTCATGTGCGACGAGGATATATCTTGTGCATCAGGCATCAGATCTTGTACCTGTTTATGAAGGCAGTTATTATGCTCATGTACTAGCCTGTGTATCAGTTGATTTATAATGTATGTATTCAGAAGGTGATTATGTAACAATGTAATGATGTACTCATATGTATAGACTTTTGAATATGTGCATGTAATCTTGATCAAGTTGATTATCTAACTGATGTCATGAAATGGGGATTTATATGTATAATCATTAGTGCAATAGATTTAGAGTGATCTACTGATGTTAGTTAATGATGCATGTTAATTTATGTTAATCGATTTGTCAAGTAATGCAACCATGGAACCTTAGAGGACAAGTTGTTAGTTAATGATGTGTAATGACTTGTTAAACATTACTTTGTTATCTTTTACATTAAAGAAAAAAATATTTTGCATTGCATAACATAGATGTGTTGTCCTCTAAGGTGTTCATGGTGGGGCGTTACAGATAACCCAAGTGAGACCATGTGCCCCATGTATATTTGAGGTCCAGCATGTGGAGGGAGATTTGTTACACATGTTGAGACAGATTCTGTATCTGTACATGTTCTGACATGATGCAGTAGGTATGATGCCACACCCCACTGATGTTCTGACATAGTGTTGGTGATGATGTCATGTTGCTAATGGTAGTGAGTTGGGCTCGAGGACACAATGCCACGTGCATAGCCACGTGAAGGTGCACTATGAGATTGTGTTATAGCCTACTTGTGTGATGAGAATAATGGGGCCTCGCACACTTGTAGAGGGATACCCATGTTTGCTTTCGACAGTGTTGGGTTGATTAGCATATGGGTAGGTCCTAGCCATGTATACCTCTGGCTACGGTGAGTACCTGCGTGTGCCTTTTCCATGAGGTATCGCTATGCGGGGTGTGTTCTGTGTGTGCCTACTTTCACGAAGCCACAGACACATTGCCATGCGGCATACGACCAGTACATGCCTTCTCCAGCTGGCGTATGACCATGCCGCACTGAGATGTGATGTGGGATGTGGCTGAGGTGCATGTTCCATGTGGGTAGCTAAGGAGTGTGCGGGCCACTTGGTTAGTCCATGCCGTGTGATGACGCGATGTAGGGTGTAGCCGAGGAGTACACCTTGAGCCATGTGGATGGCATGCTCACTCCGCACCACATGAGGGCTACTACTATAGCCTGACGTTGTTCCCTCCTTCCTCATTTGGTGGCTAGTATCTAGTCACGTAGTGTTGTACAGTGCAATTTTGAAGATTGTTGACTTTCTTTATGGTTGTTGATGATTTTCTATTGATTGTGAAGGCTGACACTTTGTTTATATTTAATTGTGATGGTTTAGCCACACCTTGTGATCTTATTTGCATGTAGCCATCGTGGTTACATTTGATTTAGTGTTGAAATTATGCGCATTTCTTTCTTTATTGTTGAAATTGAATTTTTATTGATCTTTCTTTATGACATTGGTGGCTAAACTAGTTTTTCCTTATTGTTTTCGATGTCGGCCATGTGTCGTATTGTGATTCCTCTACAAGGACATATGAGGAGTACTTGATGAGTGTATACGAGGAAGCAGACGTAGGGAACCTTGAGGATGGGGGTATGTGAGGCTGTTACACAGCTAGGACCCACTACCCACCCATGTGTGATGACTATCTCTTGGAGGCTAACTACCTTATACAACAAGAGATAGGTCATTATGGTCTTGTTTGGATGGTCTCACCATGTGTGTGTGGCCTAACACCATCAAGCCACTACGTGTGAGGTATAGATTATGTGAGATGGATTTTGGCTCTTAGCTCATGGATTATGTATCATGGATTAGTATGTTGTTTCTGGTATCCAGATGAACCCTTGTGTAGCCTTGTGATGTGAATCCCGGTAATGTTAATTTGTGTGTAATGGATTTATGAAATGATAAAGTGTGTTTCCATGCTTCAAAAGGTGAAAGAAATTCATGACCTTGTTGAAAATGCTATGAGATTTAGTGAAAAAGGTGTGTTTTAGGTGTATGAATATGTTGATATTTTGTGAAAATGTAGCATTCTGACCTATGGTTTGCTTAACAGTAGATTGGTAGAGAAATTACAATGGTGGTGTATTTGAAATAGAATGCTTCATATGTTTATGATATGATATTTTTTACAAGTTAGGAATAAAAAGGTGTAATGTTTTCCTTGTTCTGAAGAAACTGGTTGGGTGTCAATGCTAACTTGTAAGGATTGGGAGTGGTTTATGCATTATGAAACCACTTTTGAAATTGCAAGCTTTGATTGTGTAGATTATTTTTGAAATGGAGTATATAAGTTTATATTTTATTATGTATTATTGTATGAAATGAATCAGCTTTAATGTTGTTACTAACTTGTAATGTTTCCACATTAGCTGTGACTGCCAGGAGTAAGTCGAGTTTTAGGGGGGGAGGATGTAGTGCCCCTCTATTTTCACTTTGGTTGTGTCAGGTATGTTTGACATTTGGTTATTTGTTTTGGATTGTTCATTTGATGCTATTGGTTAATCATGGCATTAAAATAATATTAGTAGTCATTAAAACATTTTTGATAATTAAATAAATAGAAATGCCTTTATGCAAATTTAGTGCTGAAAATTTAAAAGGGTAAACCCAAATTTATAAATTATTATTTTAGGCCCCTATATTATTTATAGCACTATAGCTTATTAGCTATATTAATTTGTTACATTTTCTAGAGGTTATTTTATATTATTGGTGAGTGAAACCTTCTTTTATATAAGGAAACCTAATAAAATATAATGTTATTAAATATTACTTTAGGATACCTAATTATAATTGCTTGAGGACAAGCAATCTTGAGTGGGGAGGGTTGTCATGTCCCTATAATGATTTATAATTGAATTGTTTATTTAAATAATAAGTTAGCCTTATATAAACTAAATATATAATATATTTATTTAAAATATATTATTAATATGTATTATTTAATAAATAATATTACTAATTTAATATAATTTAAATATTATAAAATTTATGAAATATATATATTTATATTTTAATTAACTAGATATATTATAAATATAAATATTTTAATATAATATTTATGTGAGTAATTAATAAGATATATTATTATATATATAAATAAATATTATGAAGAGTCTTATCTATTAAAGTTAGAAAGTAAAATAATTTAGAAAGTAAAGTAATTTGGAATAAGACAAAGTAATATGGTTAAACAAAAGGTTAAATTCAAAATAAACTCATAAAAATAAAAGTCTAATAAGACAAACATTACCCCACCATATTATATGCTTGGAAATAAAATAAAATAAAAGAGCTCCCGTACTTAATAACAAAAGTATTTATTTATATTATATAATGTACTTTAAAAAGATTAAGGGGAGGTTGAAGGAAGGTATTTATAAGTGCAGCACATTAATAAATAATATATTATAAATATATCCAATAATATAAATATAAGTATTATTATTATTATTATTATCTTATATTGTAATATAAATATAAATAATATATCATTTATTATAATGATATAATATAAATACAAATAAAATAAACATCTTTTAACCTATCCTCTTAAGATAAGGGAGTTACGTATGGTTAGAACTAGTTTTACCACAAAAGGGAATTAATATAAAGTAATAAAAATAATAAGAGACATACCTCTTAGAACATATCCCTTGAAAGGGAAATAAATAAAGGTTGTGAGATAGAAGGAAATGATCATCGAAAGAGTAAAGTAATAAAAAGAAATAAATAAATAGCTGTGAATTCAATAAAGGTAATAAATAAGGAACATCATTTGAATTCATCAAAGACATAGCAAGAAAATATCACAAGGAAGACACGAGGGCAGCCAAGGAAAAGGATCATGGGGAGAAAATATAAAAAGAGTAAGGGATAAATACATATATTTAGATATGCATTTTATGACAGCAATGCAATAAAGACTATATTACTGTAGCATAGGTAAGGAATCCCAGGTAAAGCAGGTAAGTAAGTATTTATATTTACTTATTCAATTTATGATTTGTAAGAATTTATAATTACTTGTTCAATTTATGACTTGTAAAATATAAATGATAAGGTTATTAGGTAGAAACTGATATATATGATATATACATTTATGTCTGAAATTTATATTTTAAATATGTATCTTGTATGATTTGAATTCATAAGTTGTTAATAAATGACATATGAGAGATAACAAGTATGTATATGTATAGATGAAGATTAATTAAGGCCTTAGGGTAAAACCTAGGGAGAAGGCTCTAGGATAAAACCTAAAGATTAATGAAGGCTTTAGGGTAAAACCCTAAGATTAATAAAGGCATGAATTCCTAAGGATAGATACGAGACTTCCTAATTAACCACCTAACACTAAGAAGGTGGGGTAGATAGTTATGGTAGGTATTGATCATTCCATGGGAAGGTGAGGTTAACAAGAGGCCTAAGGATTATCTCACCTGAGGAGAATCATGATGTATGGAAAAATGAATTTATAAAATGGCAAATAGTATATGGTTATGTTTATGATTATCATCAAGATTAAAAGGAAATGAAAAATGGAATATTAATGTTCTCTTTTACTAAGCTGAAATTGTTTGCAAGGGTGCAAAAATTTTGGCTTGCTAGAAGGGGACATTACATATAGAATAATAAAAAAAAAATATTATACAATAAAACATTTTTAAAATAACAGAATGATAGAAATGTAGAATAATAGAATAATAGATTAATATAATAATAATAGAATGATAAAATTATAAAATGATAGATTGAAAGAATGATAGAATAATATAATTATAGATTAATAGAATCTTTGAATTATAAAATGATAGAATGAAAGAATGATAGAGTAATAGAATTTTGGAATAATATAATAATAGAATGATTGAATGAAGGAATGATATAGTAATAGATTTATAGAATAATAGAATGATAGAATAATAAAATGATAGAATAATGGAATGATAATATTAGATAATGATAGAATGGAAGAATGTTAGAAAAATAGAATTGTAGAATGATAGAATGAAAAATGTTGGAATAATTTAATAAAAGAGTTATAGAATTATGGAACTATATACTTGAATATAACTATAAAATAGTACAATTAGAGAATAATAAAATTTGAGAACTAAAGAATGATAGAATAATAGATTTATAGAATAAAGAATGATAGAATTATAGAATGATATAATAATAGGTTTATAGAATAATAGAATGATATAATTATAGAATCATAGAATGAAAGAATTGTAGAAAAATAGAATTATAAAATAACACAATAATAGAATTACAGAAGGAAAGAATGATAGAATAATAGAATGATAGAATTACATAATGGTATAATAATAGAATGAAAGAACGATAGAATAGTAGATTTATAGAATTATAAAATGAAAGAATGATAGAATGAAAGAGTGATAGAATGATAGAAAATAGATTTAAGGAATAATAGAATTTTAGAATTGCAAAATGATAGAATAAAAGAATCGTAGAGTAATAGAACTATAGATTAATCGAATAATGGAATTATATAATGATAGAATGAAAGAATGACAGAGTAAGAGATTAATAGAATAATAAAGTGATAGAATTGTATAAGAATAGAATAAAAGAATGATGGATTAATAGAATTGTAGATTAATGGATCTATACAACATGATAGAATGAAACAAAATTATAGAATAATTTAATATTTATAGGATAATAGAGTGATAGAATAATAGATTTATATAATAATAGAATGATAGAATTATAAATGACAAAATGAAAGAATGATAGACCAATATAATTATAGAATAATCCAATGGAAAAATGATAGAATAATAGATTTATACAATAATAGAATGTTAGAATTATAAAATGGTAGAATGAAAGAATGATAGAGTAATAAAAGTTTAGATTAATAGAATAATATAATTATACAATGATAGAATAAAGGAATGATAGAATACTAGATTTATAGAATAATATAATGGTAGAAATAAAGAATGATAGAAGCAAACAACGATAGAATAATAGAATTGTAGAATACTAGTATAACAAAATAATAAAATGATAGAATGAAAGAATGGTAGAATAATAGATTTCTAGAATAATAGAATGATAGAATTATATAATGATAGAATGAAGGAACAATAGAGTAATGAAATTGTAGAATAATAGTATGAAATAATGATAAAAATGAAAGAATGATAGAATAGTAGAATAATAGAATTGTAGAGTAATAGAATTGTAGAATGATAGAATGAAAGAATGGTAGAATACTAGAATTGTAGAATAATATAATTATAGAAAGAAAGAATGATAGAATAATATATTCATAGAATAATAGAATGAGAGTTATAGATTAATAGAATGAAATAATGATAGAATAATAGAATTGTAAAATGATAGAATGAAACATTAATAGAACAATAGCCTTATAGTACAATACAATGATAGAATTATATAATGATAGAATGAAAAAATTATAGAATAACAGAATTGTTGAATAATACAATAATATAATTATAGAATAATACAATAATAGAATTACAGAATGAAAGAATGATAGAATAATAGAATGATAGAATATAAGAATGATAGAATAATAGATTTATAGAATGATAGAACAATAGATTTATAGAATAATAGAATTATTGAATTATAGAATGGTAGAATAATAGGTTTATAGAATAATAGAATGATATAATTGTAGAATCATAGAATGAAAGAATGATAGAATAGTAGATTTATAGAATGATAAAATGTAAGAATGATAGAATGAAAGAGTGATAGGATGAAAGAATGATAGAAAATTAGATTTAAGGAATAATATAATTTTAGAATTGTAAAATGATAGAATGAAATAATCGTAGAGTAATAGAACTATAGATTAATTGAATAATAGAATTATACAATGATAGAATGAAAGAATAATAAAGTAATAGATAAATATAGAATAATAGAGTGATATAATTGTATAAGGATAGAATAAAAGAATGATGGAATAATAGAATTATAGACTAATAGATCTATACAACATGATAGAATGAAACAATTATAGCATAATTTAATATTTATAGAATAATAGAATGATAGAAGGAATCAATGATAGAATAATAGTATTGTAGAATACTAGTATAATAGAATAATAGAATGAAAGAAAGGTAGAATAATAGAATGATGGAATTATAGAATGATAGAATGAAGGAAGAATAGAGTAATGCAATTGTAGAATAATAGTATGATATAATGATAAAAATTAAAGAATGATAGGATAATATAATTGCATAATAATATGATAATAGAATAAAAGAATGATAAAATGAAATATTGATAGACTAATAGATTTATAAAATAATAGAATGATAGAATAGTAGAACAATACATTAAAGGAATGATAGAATAATAGATTTATATAACAATAGAATGATAGATTTATACAATTATAGAATTATAGATTGATAGAACAATAGATTTATAGAATAATAGAATGATAGAATTGTAGGGTGAAGAATAATAAAACAAAAGAATTGTAGTTTATAATAGAATGATAGAATGAAACAATCATAAAATAAAAGATTTATAAAATAATATAATCCAGTAGAAATATAGAATGATAGAAGGAAACAATGATAGAATAATAAAATTGTAGAATACTAGTATAATAGAATGATAGAATGAAAGAATGGTAGAATAATATATTTCTAGAATAATAGAATGATGGAATTATAGAATGGTAGAATGAAAGAACAATCGAGTAATGGAATTGTAGAATAATATTAGTATGGTATTATGATAAAAATGAAATAATGATCAATAGAATAATAGAATTTCATAATAATATGATAATAGAATAAAAGAATAATAGAATGAAATATTGATAGAATAATAGATTTATAAAATAATAGAATGATAGAATATTAGAATAATAGAATTCTAGAGCAATGAATGAAGAATTTTAATAACGTCTATGAGGATGCAGCAGCCTATGGGACCCATCAGCCACACACATCCCCTTCAAATGGAACAACAGCCAGAAAGCATCCTCTAAGTTGCCTGAACTTCCTTCTTGAGATCTTCCCTTCTGTTGTGAAGTATGATCACGAGGTTCGCCGTACTACCCAGCCTTGTCACTTCAACAAATGGTAGAATGGTAGAATATTAGAATTGTAGACTAATAGAATTATAGAATGAAAGAATGATAGGATAATATGTTCATAGAATAATAGAATGATAGAGTTATAGATTAATAGAATGAATAATGATAGAATAATAGAATTGTAGAATGATAGAATGAAACATTAATAGAACAATAGCCTTATAGTATAATAGAATGATAGAGTTATATTATGATAGAATGAAAGAATCACAGAATAATAGAATTGTTGAATAGTATAATGATAGAATAATCTAGACTTAATGAATTACAAATATGATGGAACTATACAATAATAGAATTGTAAAATAATACAATAATAGAATTATAGAATTATATAATTAAAGAATGATAGAATAATAGATTTATAGATTTATAGAATAATAGAATGATAAAATTATAGAATAATAGAATGATATAATTATTAACTAATAGAATGATAGAATTATTGAATGATAGAATTAAAGAATGATAGAACAATAGATTTATAAAATAATAGAATGATAGAATAATAGAACTGTAGAATTGTAGAATAATAGATTTATAGAATGATAGACCGAAATAATGATAGAATAAAATATTAATAGAATAATGGAATGATACAATCAAACAATGATAGAATAATAAAATTGAGGAATAATAAGATGATAGAGTGAAATATTGATAGAAGAATAGATTTATGTAATAATAGAACAATAAAATTATAGAATGATAGAATAATTGAATAATAGAATTGTAGAATGATATGGTAATAGAATGATAGAATGAAAGAATGATAGAATAATAGATAAATAGAGAGTAATAAATTTATATAATAATAAAATTATAGAATGATAGAATAATAGAATAATAGAATAATAGAATTGTAGGATAACAGAGTTATAAAATGATAGAATAATAAATTTAGAGAATAATAGAATGGTAGAATTATGGAATGATAGGACAATAGAATGATAGGATAATTGTTGAACTACCAAAAGTCATCATTTCAACCTGTGGTGATCTAATTGTACAACTACCATGATTACAAATGGTTCAACTCCCTCAACTAGAAGTATAAAAAGGAGGTTGGTGCTTTTTGTTTGGGGGTTGGGTTGGTTGGTGATTGTTGTAGAAGAGAGTATTGTCCCTAAGGATTATAGATTGATTTGAATTGTGTAATTTATATTCCTAATGTTGTTATATTAAATGTGAATCTATGATATCAATAAATTTACATTGATTTGTGTTGTTTTCTGTAAGTTGTTATTTTGGTTGCTAGATTTTGGTAGTTTGATAACACCCCTAGATCTAGACTTCATTAAGTGATATCAAAGCCCAATTTGGGTTGTCTCAAAAAGAAGGAATCCTAAAGAATTTTGTTGTGGGTTCAAATGAGAAATAGGAGACCTACAACTGCAGAGAATTCATGAGACATGGCACATAGAGGATGAGGGTGAAGAGGAGTAGTAAGAGTAGTGATGTAGAATTTGTAGAGATGTTGGGAGGGATTATACCAAGATTAGATGATATGGAAGCAACGCAAAGAAGAGGAGTATATGTGGACGACATTAGTGAGGATGAGCATGAAGAACTAGAAATTGAGATAGAAGATGCAGATAGAAATGAACTAGAAAGAAGATTTTTACAAGCAATATCAAGAATCAATAGCAAACCCATATTGGATGCACCAAGTTATCATGGAAATCTAAATCTAGAAGAATTAATTGAATGGATTTCAGAGATGGATAAATATTTTGATTTTGAATCAATAGATGATCTGAAAAGGGTGAAATTTACTTGCATGAAATTGAAAGGACATGTATCCTTATGGTGGGATCATGTGACAATAGAAAGGCATAGAAAGGGTAAGGAGAAAATCAAATTGTTTGATAGAATGGTCAAAAAATTGAAGGCTAAATTTCTACCAACCGACTATCAAATATGTTTGTTCACGAAACTACAAAATTTGAAGAAAAAGGAAAAGAATTTGCGTGCGGATGTATAGAAGAATTATATAGGTTGGATATCATTGTTGGAAATGTAGATTATGATGCTGAGAAAGTGTCAAGGTATCTAAATGGTTTACATTATTCAATTCAAGATGAAATTAGTATGTTCGAATACAAATTGTAGAATAAGCTTATTAGTATGCTTTGAAGGCAAAAGAAAAATTGGTGAGAAAATAAAATAATTTTAGAGGTAGAGGTAGATTCTAACATGGAAGAGGACAATCCAGTGGTGGCAGAGGCTATCAAAACAAACAAGGAGAAACCAACACCTCTCAAATAAGCACCTAGGATAATAAGGGAAGAGGAGATTATTCTAGAGAGGAAGAGGAGATTACTCCAGAGGTAGGGGATATTTTGTTGGCAAGAGACACTGTGTGGCTTCATGAGTGTTGTCATTGATGGAAAAAAAGTCCATCCCACACATTTGCAGCACATGATATGCCTATATCAGAAGTTTGATTGAAGAGTATCTTGGTCCGGTGAGCAAGAATAGAGCATGCGGCAAGGTCTGACAATCAGGTCCGGATCTATCAGAGGATGTATCTCAGCAAAGTGCAGGCTTGGGGAAGTTAAGAGGAGTACCATTACTACTACACTCTAGATATTGAGCCTCTGGTGATGAAAGAATGAAAAGGTATGAGCATCCAAGTGTTGGGTTCTTGATAGGTAGAGTAAACAGAGGAAGAACTGATCGGCAGAGTATCAGACCTTTATCCGGATGAGAAATTGATGGTGATCAAGTTTCTTAAGGGATCATTCATGGTGGGCCAACATGATTAATGACTTATATAACTATCTTTTTGATATGCATCACTTAGTAAGCATAGATTCAGCCGACAGACCAGAGTTTGGGAAAATCTTGAGTATTCCAGACATGCCAACTAGAAAGATGTTGAAATCCTTCATGTGGATATATATACCAGATGGATTTTGGTATGAAGGTGTGCGTAGTGTATAGTGAAGTGCGAAGAAAAGCAAAGAGTAGTGTGAAAGCAGTAATACAGGTCCGGTATGTGACAAAATAGAAGCACTAAAGAAGAGGAAGAATGAAGTGCAGTAGATCAGTATATTGAGCATAACCGGAATTGAACCTCAGCATATGTGGATGCTTCTCATTAGTTCAAAAACCTGGTTACTTTCTATATGCCTTGTAGACAGTGAGTCTCTTGTAGGCAGTGAGCCTCTTGTGAGTAGTGTGCTCAGGCAGTGAACCCTAATTGGCAAGTGTCCTTTTGTACTTCTTATTCTTTTAATAGAGAATACAATCTTGGGTTAGTCACCCCATGGTTTTTCCCTTAACAAGGTTTTCCACGTAAAAATCCTTGTGTTATGTGTGTTGATTTCTTTTCTTCTCTCATGATTATGTATGGTTATATGTTTTGATGCTACACTAATTGTTAGAGAAGAAAAAAAAGTTAAATATTTAAGATAACTGATTCACCCCCCCCTCTCATTTATTTATCTTCTTTCCAACAATTGGTATCAAAGCCAAGTTCCTCCAAACAGAGCCTAACAGTTTGACGAAGATCTAGGAATCTCAATGGATATGTATGGTATGAGGGAATAAATTCAGTCTGCCCTAGATGATCTTGAGCAATCTCACTCTGAAGTCAACAAATTGAGGAAAAGACTCAAACAAGCTGATGACTTCATAAATGAACTAAAAGGAAAACTGAGTATCTCTATGAAAAAGAGAAAGGAACTACTTCAGCAATTAGCAAATCAAAGTGAAGCCAATAATACAAATGAAGATCTGAATGAGAAAAAAAAGTTATGTGAGAAGCTATCAAAAGAAGTCATTATGATAAGACATGAAATGGAATCAGGGGTTACGAAATTCACCCAAGAAATTGAAGAGAAAAGAAAAATTGAAGATAATCTGAGACAATCTCTCAAAGAAAAGTCAAAAGACTGCCACAAAATGGATAGAATAATCAGGCATCTAGAATCTAATCTTGAAGAAGCTAGAGACAATGAAGAACAACTTGAGAATCAGATAGGCACTCTTAAAAGGGATCTTCAAATAGCAAATGAATACAAAGAGAAATTCAAGATAAGCTCTGCTCAACTTGAAGTTCTTCTTGAAAGCCAAAAGAGGGTAGACGATAAGCATGGCTTGGGATATGAAAAAAGGTGAAAACTCTGAATCTGGACAGAAAACTCTGGATCAGGAAATCTAAGGAACAGGTCTAGAAGACCTCCGGTAAGACAACCAAATGCTCAAAGATTTCCATCCTTCACTAGATACTGCTACAATTGCAATAACTTCAGTCATAAAGCAAATCAGTGCAGTAGAAGAATGAATCAGACTAACTCATCCTTCTTTGGTCAGTGTTTTAACTGCAAAAGGTATGGTCACAAATCTCATGAATGTAGAAATATGCAAATAAACAATTCTTTCAATGGTAGATGCTTTGCATGCAATAGAATGGGACATATGGCTAATCAATGCAGATCAAGAGGATATCAGCCAAATATACAAAGAAATGTTATCTACTATAACTACAATAGATCCAATCATATTACCAAATTCTACAAAAGCAAGAATCAGGATAAAAAGGGTCTGGTGCATCAAAATCAAGACAAAGGGAAAGGAAAAGTGAATGTGGATGAAGTTCAAAGGGAGATGAACAAGATTTGGGTGAAGAGAAGTATAGAAAATGTTGGAGATGAAGGTGTTGATATTCCTTCTGAAAACTAAATAGATGAGGTTTGGCTCAGGGGGAGTCACAAAGGAAAACAAATTTCCCCAGCCAGTTAATAGGTGCCTAAAATTGGCACATGGAAAGTTACGGATAAAAGGATTCTCAAATAAATATCTAATAAAGTCTTGGTAAAAATATGGAAGATCTGCAAGAAGTTTTGAAGAGGTTAATCATCCAAGTTTGATCCGGTTCAACAGTCATCCGATAAAAGCAGGATTCCCACAGTTAGATCCGGTATGATTTAAAATTCAAATATCTTGATCTACGGATAAATGGAATGATTTGAGAAAGGGAGATAGATTGTCATTTATCACCAAGAACCATTCTAAGTGCATCTCAGTGATCCAGAAAGATCTCTCTCAAAACAAGGAGAACAAGGCAACCAGAATGACTTACGTTGTGCATTTATTGCAATGTGGAATTAGGGTTTGCGCAGAAATATAAGGGTTATTTTGTTCATCATTTGTACATTTGCATTTGAGAAGAAGAAAGAAGGAGCTCTACAACAAGATTGCCTCAAACCTCTCAAAGATCAACCGCAGAAGTTGATTTAACCAGTAATCTTATCCGACTCATATCGTGAACCCTAGAAGTGTAAAAAGGTATTTTCACACTTGAATATCTCTCTGAATCTTTTGAAAGATGGCTATTCTGAATGTTGTCAAAATCACTGATAGGCCGCACCCTAAGTTTAAGAAACATTCTTACAAATCTCTAGAAGTGGATCCCTTAGGTGCCTTTTCTAGCATTCTGCATGGGGTTTTACATGTAGAAGATGTTAGGGCATACATTCATGCAAACATTGAGGAATTTGGGGAATCTAAGCTAATGGATATCTATCACAAGAAGTTAATAGATGAATCATTTGAACTCAAACCTCAGTACAAGGGCATTCAGGATAAGCATTTTGGACATTGCATCCTTTTCCCCTGTTTTGCAGAAGATGAATGGGTCCGGGATGTTATGAGCAGAATGCATGACAATTTCATGTGGTTGATGAGGCCATTTGAGATTACAAAAGATGCCATTAGAGTAGTAACCAGATTCCACTCATCCGGTGGGTTGCCTACTCTCAAATCGGTCAAGAACAAAACTGTAAGTGAAGCTACCGGATCAAAATTTGACAAGAGAGCAATGACAATAGAAGATATCACTGATCCGGATATCAAGTTTGCCTCTATGGTAATAGGTTATAAAATATATCACTCCAACAAGGAGAATTCTGTGTCCGGAACGGCAATATACACTGCCTATTAGATGCTGAGGGAAAATGTTGATTATGATCTTTCTGAGCTTCTTCTGAGCCAACTATTAGAAAATTTGTAGAAAATAAAGAAGGATAAGAAGAATTCATTTAAGTTCGGTGGCTTGATACTATGTCTATTCTTCTACTATATGAATGAGCTACTCAGATCTAGCGGTTGGGTATGGCAAAATGACAGACTGGTTGCCATACAGATTAGAGATTATATGTATGGGATTGGTGATGCCAAGGCTCAAAGCACAGATCTCTGGGGATACTTAAAAAATTTCCAAAGTATGATGTAGGACAGAGAAAGAATTCCCCAATCCATGGTTGAAAAATACAAGGATACAGTGTGCTTTATGGTAGACACTGATCAATGCCTAAAGGAGGTAGTGGAGCCAAGGACGGTCTGGATTATGCCAATGGGGTATGAGGTGGATGAGAAAATTCTAGAACTACATGTGCAACACCTACTAAGTCAGCCTAAGGACCCTGAGGCAGAAAGGTTTGGAACCTTTGAAGAATTGAGTGTGAAAATTCATGTTGAACTAAGACAACTGGAGATGAAAAGAAAAGAGAGAAGAGAAGTAGAGGAAGTTGCCAAAAGATATGGCATTTTAAAAGAAGCACTCGATGCAAATAGAGAAAAACTAGAAAGAGCAGAGAAAGAGAGACAAGATGTAGAAAAAGAAAGTGATCCAGTGCAAGCCCCCTCCTGGACCAGATCCTCCAAGAGCTCTACACCTACCACCTCTAAGAGCCAAAAAGCATCAAAACTGGAAGCCCAGACATCTAGAAAGGGAGAGAAGAGAACAAAGAAAAAGGCCACAAGGTCATACACCAGTCAAAAGGATGATGAAGAGACAAAAACTGATGAGGAGGTCAAGAAAATGAAGTAGAAGAAGAAAACATCTGGTGAACCTTCTACCGGTCATAGCAAGGAAGAAGAAGCAGAAGAATTTGTTGAAAGGCCTACACTCTCCATTGATGATGTCGTGAAGCCAGTTACAGTGGATGGGAATCTACAACCAATGATAGCATTCTATGATGAGTATAGTGACGCAGACAAAAGGATCTTGGAAGAAGCTATAGCTAAGTACTTAAACATATATATTTTGCAAGTATGAGGTTAACCAGTGTTGTCATTGATGTCAACATACTCATATTGCATTGGTAAGAAGGATTGGATGAGTTGTGTGCTGTTGTTATTGAGGAAATCAGTCTCCATCTGGAATAGTGAAGAACAGTGATGAGAAGAAGACAATAGGTTGAGTATCAAAGGATACAGATTAAAGGGTTTGTAGATATGAGTCTTGAGATGTTCTAGTTATGATTTTAGAGGTCCACATAAAGATCTGAAGAAGTTATGGCTGTTTGTGTGGAACCGGTTCTGGTAGGTGTTCAGTGGTGACAGAGGGTCACAAAAAGGTCTGCTGTGATCTGGATTTGTATCTTCCTATTCTATGGATTGGAAGAAGTCATTGGGATGTCCTTGTGATGTGTCATCTTGATGTGTGAATGGTTTGGAGGTTTGGACGTACCTTTTGCTTTATGACAGTGGTGGTAGTCTGTGTTCTTGAAGTTCCGGACGATGAAGAGAAGAATTCTGGTAAGCTGATGAAGTGCAGATGTTTTTGATGATTCAGGGAAGGTTGTGATGATCATTGGATCATGTCCAGTTCATGTTGGTCGTCCGTATTGAAGTTAGAGTTTGGATTTGATGTAATGACCACTGTTGTTGGTGTTCTTTCAGAGACAGGCTGACTGGATGTATTACATGCCTTGCGAATGATCTTGTGGATGTTTGCCGACTTAGATGGATGTTCCTAAGTCGATGCCTTGTATAAATAAGGGTTTGTGAATTTAGTTTGAAGTGTGTGTGGTGTGGATGAGTGTGGCATAGCGAAGAGAAGTGTGAAAGGCAGAGCAAGTGTTTTGGGCTAAAATGGAACTGATCCAGACATGGTAAAGATGTCATTCTCCAGTTCAAGATTGTGATTCTTATCACTTTGTAGATAGTGTGTCTCTTGTAGGTAGTGTGCCTCTTTGTGATTAGTGTGCTCGGGTAGTGAGCCCTAATTGGCAGGTGCCATCTTTTTCTTATTCTTCTAACAGAGAATAATCCTTGAGTTAATCACCCCATGGTTTTTCTCTTAACTGGGTTTTCCACGTCAAAATTTTGGTGTCTCATGTGTTGATGTTTATCTGCTCTGATGTTTATGCTTTATGCTTTCATGAATGGTTAAATTCCTATGCTAATAAATAACATAGTGGATCTGATTGTTTTGAGTTGAAAGAAAGTTTAGGATAACTGATTCACTCCCCCCCTCTCAGTTATCAATAATATAATAAAGCATTCATTGAAATCATTTCTCTAATTCCCAAAAGTATAGAGAAAGTACTTGAACTCATAAAAGACAATGGCAAGGGAAAGGATATGGAGATCCGAGAACAAATATCTATTCAGCTCTATCCTTCCATCACTCCAAAACAAACGAACATGATCTTCAAGGATTGCAAGGATGAGTTCTGGAGCAAAGCCAAAATGAACAAGCTTATGCTCAGAGAGACTGATCAGGTGGCAAAAGAGACTGAAGACATCCTCTGGAATTCCTATAAAAGATTCAATCTCCCTATTATAGAGGACATAAGTGATGAACCTTCTACCATGGACGTTGAAGGATTAAGTACATCTAAGGAAGATTCTACTGAGAAAATTGCAGAAGAGACAAAGGAGATAAGCGAAGAGAAGACTAAGGACTTGGATTCGTCTATTCCGGAAGAGGAAGTCCATGAAAAAGTAAACATCTCTCTTCCAGATCCCCCATCAGACTCCAGAATTGAAGGAGAAGAAAGAAAAGAAGACATAATCAGTCAAGAAGAGGAGAAAAAGGGAAGAGAAGAAGAACAAACAGAGAAGATCTCTGATGACACCTTTGAGGCTATAAGAGAAAAGAAGTCACTGGCAAGAGACACTACAAAAGTAGTGAAGAATTTCTTAACTAAGGAAATGATGGAGATTGATGAACCAGAACTATTCCAAGTTCCACTCAATTTTGATTCCCTCTCCCCGGTTCAGACAATGAAGATAGCATCCTTTACCCAAGCAAAGGCAAAAGAAAAACTTATGAAGTCTCACATGGAAGATTGTGAGTTGATAGAGATTGCTTCTGGTATGCTTGAGAAGATCATGCCATCCTTCCGAAAGGATTCTTCAGCCTCTCCATTCGGTAATCTTAAATCTCTGATAAACTCTCTCAACACTCATTTTGATTCCTTAGAGAAATCGGCAGAAGAAAAGGTCTGGAAAGAGTTTTTGGGTAAGAGATTCTCTACAGTATAGGGGCTCATAGAAAATGATAGGAGAAATATGAATATTGGGATAAAGAGCTTAGAAAATGCTCTTAAAGATGGCAGAGATTTATACAAATTTTGTCTATCCTAGTCCACTGTGACAATAGACATTACCAAGAAGGTGGAAGAATAAGAGAGAAAACTATCAAGTTTATCTCAAAATTTTGATCCTCTCACTTCTTCCATAATAAATCAAGAGTGTTAGACTATTGTAACTATAAATGAAATAAAGAAGCTTGAGAAAGAGAAGAAGAATAGAATAAGCAGGCTATGTGAACTAAGAGGGATAATTATCCCTAAGTTAGAGGCAATGCATGAGGCCATAACTGATGCCCAGACCACAGCCCAGACCAGTGATCCGATAGACTTAAAGAGGGCAGAAGCTTTTACATTTTTGTTAAGTGGTCACATCTCAATTTTGGACAGGATGAAGTAGAGTTGGGCAATAGAATTTGTCCAATTGAAAACTACTTTTGCCGATATACTTAAGTATATGTAATTATAACTTGTATATATACTTATGCGGCTATGTATAGGTTAATTTTTGCAAATTTTGGTGTGCGGATTTGGTATAGGAGCACCTTCTCTATTTTGCAGGAGTCATGTTTTGTTTATATTTTCAAGAAGGCTTTTTAAGCCACATCATGTTTGTAATAGGGTTTTCATGTCAATTTGGTCACTAGACCTATGTAGACCATGTTTGGTCAAGTTTGATGTAATAACACAATGAAAACATGTAGTTTTCTTGTGAGAGGAGAAACCCAATGGCTAACTATTTTTCAAATTAGTTTGTATGGTTGGGAGGAATGATAACTGATGTTTTCAAGCCTTCTACAGGTGAAGAAGAAGGATGTAATGACAGAGAAGCATGCATGAATGAAGATTTGGATTCTTGATGTGTTGAAACATTGTTCTTTCTAAGTAACTCTTTATAACAGTCTTTCTGTATGGTCTGTATGGTTAGTTGATCATCTGAAACTGATTAGGAGATGTTCAGGCATTGAAGTAGTTTCCATTTTATAGTAGTCTGGTGTCTTAAAGTGTTGTAGTTTGTGAGATCTCATTCCTTTTGCAAAGACTGGTCTGAAAACCTAGAAACTAGGGTTCTATGAATAAATGGACTGTATCTCCTCTGTCCACTGAAAGCAAGATTCTCATTTTCAGTGTGATGGAGGACTACAGTGTAAGTTTTGTGTTTTCTATTATTTTGGGTCAACATCTGGGGATCCAAGGAGTTTGGGCATGAGTTGACTAGGCATCTCTATGTGACTAGTCATTGAAGAAGTGTTGTGGCCAAATTGATGGTTGATCAAGTGTTTGCTAAGGATTTTAGACCCCTTTCCATTTTGTTGAGTTTTGTTCTATATACTGGTTTGATGTCTGCATAGTTACAGAGTAACTGAAGTGTCATCAGTGTGAAATAGCCCTTGAGGAAGCTTTTGGAAGTTACACTGATCAATGGTGTTGGGCTGATAGGTGTATCGGTGGAGAATGGTTTGAGTCTCACTGAAGGTAATATCTGTCAATATATCAGTGAAGGGATTTAAGGCTTCACCGACGTTGGAAGTCACACCGATGATAGGTTGTATCGGCATATCGGCATACCTTGGTAAGTGTTTGCTGATGAAGGAGGTCTCACTGATGAGTCGAGTGATAGCCTAGCGAAGTCAAAGGTATTGGCATATTAGCTAATGTTCCCAAGCATTCATCGATGATTGAAGTCTTGCTGACGGATGTGTTCGAAGGTGACATCGGGGTGATTGGTGTGTCGGTAGAACAGGTTTTGAGTTGGCCCATGGTGTTGAGTCCTGTCGATAGGTGAGAAACATAGGATCGTCCATCAGAGAGAGTTAAGAGATCAGCCAGAGAAGTTGCAAGGTGGCTGACGAGGTATGTTTGGCTGATAAGAACATATCACCAAGACATAAGTCACTCTCTCACCGATCAATTTGTTGATCAAGCCTACGCTTCCACTATACACTCTGCATCAGGAATCCACCCTTCATCATTGATGTCAAATGGGTAGTGAGGAATAGTGAAAAATGTGAAATCTATCTAAGGGGGAGCTCCAGAAAAGTGTACATAAGAACAGACCATCAGCCAAGGGGGAGTGTGTTATGACACTTAGTCATTTTTCACTAAGTGTTGCCATCATTGCCAAAGGGAGAGATTGTTAGCAAGAGACACTATGTGGTTTCATGAGTGTTGTCATTGATGGCAACAAAGTCCATCCCACACATCTGCAGCACATGATATGCCTATACCAGAAGTCAAATTGAAGAGTATCTTGGTCCGGTGAGCAAGAACAGAGCATGCAGCAAGGTCCGACAATTAGGTCCGAATCTATCAGAGGATGCATCTCAGCAAAGTGTGGACTTGGGGAAGTTAAGAGGAGTACCATTACTTCTACATTCCAAAGATTGAGCCTCCGATGATGAAAGAATGAAAAGTTATGAGCATCCAGGTGTTGGGTTCCTGACAGGCAGAGTAAATAGAGGAAGAACTGACCAGCAGAGTATCAGACCTTTATCCAGATGACAAATTCATGGTGATCAAGTTTCTTAAGGGATCATTCATGGTGGGCCGACATGATTAATGACTTCTATAACTATCTTTTTGATACGCATCACTTAGTAAGCGTGGATTCAGCCGACAGACTAGAGTTTGGGAAAATCTTGAGTATTCCAGATGCTGACTAGAAAGATGTTGAAATCCTTGGTGTAGATATATATACCAAATGGATTTTGGTATGAAGGTGTGTGTGGTGTGTGGTGAAGTGCGAAGAAATGTAGAGAGCAGTGTGAAAGCAGCAATACAGGTCTGGTATGTGAAAAGACAGCAGCACTAAAAAAGATGAAGAATGAAGTGCAGTAGATCAGTATATTGAGCCTAACTGGAACTAAACCTTAGCATATGTGGATGCTTCTCATTAGTTCAAACACCTAGTTACATTCTATATACCTTGTAGATAGTGAGTCTCTTGTAGGCAGTGAGCCTCTTGTGAGAAGTGTACTTGGGTAGTGAGCCCTAATTGGCAAGTGCCATTTTGTACTTCTTATTCTTTTAACAGAGAATACAATCTTAGGTTAGTCACCCCGTGGTTTTTCCCTTAACCAAGTTTTCCACATAAAAATCCTTGTGTTATCTGTGTTGGTTTCTTTTCTTCTCTCATGATTATGTATGGTTATATGTTTTGATGCTGCACTAATTGTTAAAGAAGAAAAGAAAGTTGAATATTTAAGATAACTGATTCACCCCCTTCTCTCAGTTATTTTCTTTGTTTCCAACATATTTTGGAAGAGGTAGAGGAAGAGGATTCATGATTACCTATTACCAATGAGGATTCATGAGTACTTCGTCTTGGCACTTTTTCGGGGCTTGAAACTTTCATATTGGCCCTCAAAATGGCAATTTAATTTTTTTTCTAGATTTTTAAAAAGTTGCTTTTGTAATAACTCAAAACTCATGTTTCAAATTTAGAATATTAGTTAGCCGTTCATCCTACCTTAGTTTTTTGAAGCTTTTGGGAAAAAATAGGATTCTCAAGATATGATTGTAAAATTACCTAAAATGGCAAAATCTGACAATTGTCAAAATCTGCCAAAAAAGGTAATTTTTTATTTTTTTTCTTTTTCTTGGATATAAGAGAGTTTTCTCTCATTGTAGTAGTAGAGTTGATGAATAGAATTTTTTTTTGTTCCAGCTTCTAAATCTTTGGCTCTCATATGTTTAATGGCACAATTCTATTAAGTGTATGTTGTGTGCTGCATCAATTTCCAGTGGTTGTTTGGGGTGTGCGGGCCCCCTCAGTAGTCCCCTGAGGATTAGTCTCACCTCTGATCACCCCGCCATTATCAGCCCCAGCTCGGCACAAAAATGTAAGCCCGAGGTAAGGCGCGGTGGGCAACGTTGGGTAGAGTCGCAACGCTCCTGTCTCTCTTGGGGGGCAGGGCTAGGGGATACCTCTGGGTTAATATATATATATATATATATATATATATATATATATATATATATATATATATATATATATATATATATATATATATATATATATATATATATATATATATATATATATATATATATATATGTTTTTTTTTAAATTACTGTAAGTAGGTTGTTAAAATTAGAGATGACACTAATTAGAAATTTTAAAAAAATATATCAAAACACATCCAATTTTTTTTCAAAATTATATGGTGCACTAGAGGAAAGAGTCCTCTCCAAAAGGCTATTGGTTTTGTGAAAATGATAAAAAAAAATACAAAAGTTCACGTGGAATGAAAACTATCAGATTCTGTAAAGTTTGACTTTAAAACAATATTACAAAGAAAATATGCATTGAAAACTAATTTTTTTTCTGCATGCACTAGATATTGAACTCCTGTATTTGGGAAAAAAAATTAGGCAAAAATAAAATTGTTTGCTCTTTTTTTTGTGACGTGGACTCAAAGTCACTTTTCCTAAAATTTTTAGCAATTCAAAATTTGCTCTTAAATTTTAAAAAAAATGTCAAAGTAATTTTTTAAATTTTTTAAAAAATTACAAGCATAAAATTCATCAAGAGATCTACATTTCATTAGTTTACATCATTTTAAAATTCAAAACATAAATTCCACTTTTATGAGGTCGAAGTTTAGAATTTTTTTAGTTGTTGGCCGATTCCTTTATAAAGTGTGACACGTTTGTGCTTTTACCCTAATAGAATTGTAAAATAATTCAATAATAGAATAATAGAATAATAGAATTAAAGAATTAAAGGATGATAGAATAATAGATTTATAGAATAATAGAGTGATAGAATGAGAGAATGATTGAATAATAGAATTGTAGAATGATAGAATGAAAGAATGATAGAAGAATAGAATTGTAGAATAATATAGTTATAGAATAATAAAATGAAAATATTATAGAATAAAACGTTTATAAAATAATAGAATGATAGAAATGTAGAATAATAGAATAATATACATAGTCTTTGCCTTGAGATAGATTATATTTTCTACAATATAATATAATAAAAAGCCATTTTGTCAAAAAAAGTTCATTAAAGATATATTGGAAAAAGACAAAATGCAAAAAAAAGTAGGTAGTCAGTGACAAAACAATATTTTTAAGAATGCAAGAAATGAATCAAGGGTAGAGCACCCTTACAACATTATACAGGGGAAGAAGAAGGTTTTCTACAGGGGCGGGGCTCCCCCTCCGCATCCTCAGGATGAACAGGGCTAGTAAACTGTGAAGAGTAGGAGGCAGCGGAAGGGAGCTAGGGGAGAGGCTTCAGTAAGAGTAATAGCTCAAGCTAGGGAGGCAGGATTGTGGGTTATCCCAATAACCTCAGCAACCCCAGCATTTGTTACTTGAGCAAACCGCACCACTCTAGGTTGGGAAAGAAGCCGAAGTGCTCGACAACCCCCTACTGTCTCCTATCCTTCCTATCCAAGACAAGGATATGCAAAGGGTTTTTCAAAACCGGCCCCTAGGCTCATTCATGCAAAAGGAAAATTCCCATACAGGCAGCATATCAAAATTTAGGGCGCCCCACCATTGGCAAATCTCTAAAAACCCTAAATTCAGCAACTCAGCTCCTAACAATCTTTGGAAGGGCTTAGACCAGGCAACACTCTGTGAATGGGCAAACCCTAGAACCCCTAGTTTGAATCATCAAAAATTTGAGGCCATGGAAAATAAAATATCAATCGATATCAAAGATATCTACATAGATGGTCTAGGGATGCATTGTAAAACCCACGGTTTTTTATATTCGATGGCGTGGGTCCGGGCAGCCTGTGAAGGAAATTGCAGAATGAGTCCAAACCCTCTACAAAGACCAAGTAAGTATCACTATCACTTTTAAAGAATTCATATTCATTGTATGTAAGAGTGCAAACCTAAAAAAAGAAATTTTAAATAGTAGAAGCTTGTTTTACAAAGGGCATAATTTTGAATACTTAGAATAGATACCTAATTTTGACCCTAGTAAATTGAAACTTAAAGTAGCTAGGTGGGTCAAGTTGCCAAATCTCCCAGTCAAGCTTATCCACAGTAAAATCTTAAGGGAGATAGGGAATCACCTGGGAGAGTTCATGGGATTAGAAAATGATTTCTTATCCAATTTAGATGTTCTCTTGTTAGTAAAATTGGATATAGGTATGGAAACCCTCAAACCTCTTGAAATTAAAACTAACTGGGCCAATTACTGTGTTAAGCCAATTTTTCATAAGGACCCTCCCCGCAAGAATGGGATCAATAGTATACTAAAAACTCATAATAATAAGAATCCCAAACCTCAGTCAGCAGAGGTAAACATCAGATTCAATGAAAACAAAGGTGGATTTATAGTGGAATACCAAAGGACTAGCCCTCCTCCCCTCAAACAACACCATAGTGGAAGAAGAGAGTTAACCAGACAAAATCAAAACCTGAGTATGGTAACAGCTCAGCCCAGGAATGGCCCCAAACCCTCTCAAAATCCCAAAAGGAATTCACAGAGATAGAGTCAGGAACTTACTATACAGGATATGAACCTCACACATGGAATATCAGATGAAGGAACTCCAGTAGTGGCTGAGAATACAAAGAAAAGTTTTGAACCCTAGATAGGCAAGGTCAAGATGGAGCTTAAGGAGGGGGAAGTTCCCATAGAAGAGATTAATAATAATAACCCCCAAGAAGGGGGAGGAAGTACAAATCTAGAGGTTTCAAAAACTCCAGAATGGGTCCCAAACACTTATGAAATAGAGGAGAAACATAAAGAGAATTGGAATCATAAGAAATCCATAGATAAGGTCAGTCAGAGGGACCTAGAGGAGATCTGTAATGAGATCCTAAACAAGGCAATAGATGAAGTGGTAGTTTAAGAGGCAAACAAAGAAAAGGAAATACTTATCACCAAGATCATGGAACTGGAAGAACTGGAGTCAAGATAGGAGAATGGTAAAGAGGTCCCAAAAGAGCAGGGAGACAGAGAGATGGAGGAAGCATACCCACGCTTGGGAAGCCATAACTAATTTTAGTAAAGAAACCCCAGACTGTGCCAAAAGTAATAAAAAAAAGGGCATTAAATCACTATTGGTACTAAGAGAGAAAGTAGGCGAAGCAATAGATCAGACTAAGATCACCACACTGTTTAATACAGGGAAGGGGAAGAGCCTTCCCACGACACCATGAGAGTATTTATTTGGAATGTTAGGGGTCTCAATGCCCCTAACAAATAGTGAATCATAAAACACTGTATAACAAACACAAAACTAGACATACTAATGATCCAAGAAACCAAACTAGGAAAAGATGAGATAGGCACTCTAAATAAGAAGCTAGGAATATGGCAACTAGTAGGAGTCTCAGTAGAGGGTGCCTCGGGAGGTCTTGGGGTAATCTGGGATCCTAGAATGGTTTCATTTTCAGTAATAAGTTGTAAAAAGAACTGGATGGTGGGGATCATCAAAAGCATTAGAAGCAATCTATACTTCTTTCTTATTAACATTTATGGCCCTTCCCAGAACCAGGACAAGAGATTAGTCTGGACAGAAATAGATCAATTCTTGGGAACTTTACAAGATCAGGTTTGCATTCAGGGTGGAGATTTCAATGTGATCTTAGACCCCAAAGAAAAGTTGGGAGGTTTTGTTAGGTTGTCAATAGTAGAAATTGACTTTAAGGACTAGGTTCACAAGAACAATTTAATGGAAATGAAAACTGCATAGGAAGGTTTTATGTGGAATAATAGAAGGAAGGGCTTTAGCAACATTGCAGAAAAATTGGATAGATTCTTGGTCAGGGGCAATTGGGCTCAACTCTCTTCTATTCTGACGGCTGAGATCTTACCATACTCGGGCTCCGATCACTACCCAATCCAGCTAATTATATCAGAAGATTGCCAACCTAAATGGTGCTCCTTCAAATTTGAACAAATGTGGGTCAAAGATAATAGCCGTTTAACCCTAATTGAGTAATGATGGAAAGAAACTAGAGTTTCTAGATATAAGTTTTTCTGTGTAGTATCCAAATTAAAAACTATCAAATGTAAGCTTCTTAGTTGGAAAAAAAACAACTTTGGCAATATCTTTGAAGTCAAATCTAAGCTAGAAGAGGAACTTGAAAACCTCAATAGAAGTGTGATAACTAAAGGCATGGATGCAAAATCATATGCAAAGGAAAATTAGTTGAAAATTGAATATGAAGATATCCTAGCCAAAGAAGAAATCTTTTGGTGACAAAAATCTAGAGAGACATGGTTGGAAGCGGGTGACAAGAACACTAAGTTCTTCCATAACAGCATGAAGGAATGCAGAAATACAAATAGAATCTTTAAAATTAAAGATGCGAATAATGTTTGGATCAAAGATCCTCAACAAATCACGTATGAAATGGTTAGGTACTTTGAGGATATTCTTAACAATCAGGAAGGATCTAATTGGCTACATCAACAAGCCATATTGAAAGATATTGCAAGGATTATCTCAGAGGATCAAAACAAAAACCTCAATGGCAAATTTACCAAAACTGAGATTGAACTAGCAATCTCTCTTATGCAACCGGACAAAGCTCCGAGTCTAGATGGCTTCCCAACCTTCTTCTTTCAGAATTGTTGGCACCTCTTAGGAGATGAAATAGTCGATGCTTTAGAAGGGGTAAGAAATTCAGGCAGTTTTCTAAAAGAAGTAAATAATACTTTTCTCTCTCTCATACCAAGAAAAGAGAAGCCAGAAAGTCTGGGGGATTTGTAGCCTATTTCTCTTTGTAATACTTTATATAAGATCCTCACTAAAACCTTAGCTAACATGATTCAGACAGTTCTGCCAGACATCATAAGTGAAGAGAAAATAGGGTTTGTCCCAGGAAGATCCATATTCGACAAAATTATTACAGCCCAAGAAGCCATTCATACCTTGCAGCAAAACAAAAAGCCTAGAATGCTAATTAAATTAGATATTAGTAAAGCCTACGACAAGGTTGACTAGTGTTTCCTTTACAGAACTTTAGAAGCTTTTGGATTTTCTAAACAATGGATAAACCTCATTTATGCATGCATTTCTAACCCCAAGTTTTCAGCTTTAGTCAGTGGGACCCCTAAAGGCTTTTTTAGTATATCAAGAGGATTGAGACAAGGGGACCCTATCTCCCCTTTTCTCTTTATCATAATGGCAGAAGTTCTAGGGAGGATGATCACCAAGGTGAGGGTAGAAGGTAAGAATCAAGGAATCCAAATCACTTCAGGTGTTGATCCTACAACTCATCAACAGTTTGTTGATGATACTATGCTCTTTGGGATGGGATCCATTGAAGAAGCTAAGGTGTTCAAAGAAATCTTGGACTCTTACTGTATGGCCTCTGGACAAGAGGTTAATGTTGATAAATCAGCAATTTATTTTTTCAATACAGAGCCGGAAACTAAAAGGGAAATCTGCAAAACTCTGTCTTTTAAAAGAGGGGAGATGCCCTGTCAATATTTAGGTATTCCTTTGGGTATAAGCAACATGACTAATGCTCTCTAGGACCATATGACGTCCAAGATCAGGAATAGAGAAAAATCTTGGAAAGGCAAGTGGCTCTCCTCAGTAGGCAAAGTGACAATGTTACAATCGGTTCTCTCAGCTATCCCAATCTTCCAATTATCCTGTATCAATCTTCCAGTAGGTAAACGAGATGAAATCAAAAAAATTCTAAGAACTTTCCTATGGCAAGGTTCAGAGGATAAAAAGAAAATGGCACTTGTGGCTTGGGATAAGATTTGTAGACCAAAAGAGCAAGGTGGCCTGGGCTTAAAAAACTTTAGAGAACAGAGTAAGGCTTTAGGCGCCAAACTTGTATGGAAAATGTATCAGTATCCTGATTCAAAGTGGGTTAAAATCCTTAGAAACAAATATCTTAGAGGGGAGGAACTGACATTCCTTTTTAGAATGGCTAACCCACCTAAAAGATCTCGCCTCTGGAATTTTATGATGGATTGCAGGAAGCTCATAATGGACAAACTGACCTGGAGTTTAGGAGATGGTAACCAAGCATTTTTTTGGGATGACTCGTGGGGGGGGTATAAGGTGATAAGCAACATGGATAACTTAGAGAATGCCAAAAGGATCCTAGAGTCCCATTAGGGGAAATATGTAAAAGACTATATAGATTTCCCCAATCATGAGGAGAATAAGGGGTGGAAATGGAAAACCCTAGATAATATGAACATTCTAGAAAATGAGAAAAGGATACTACTAGATATCCTTAACAAAAGGAGGGTATCTCTCAAAGGAGACTTAGATAGATTAGTCTGGGATGGGGCTAAATCAAGAAATTATAAGACCAAGGATGGTTACAAAACTTTAATCAAACAACAACTAAGACCAAAATCAGAGTTACCATGAGACTGTGTTGGGATAAAAACTATCTCCCAAAGGCTGGGTTGTTTGCCTGGATGGCCCTGCAGAAAAAAATCCTAACTGTAGATAGGTTCATCAAGATGGGATATGAGGGGCCTAGCAGATGTTCCCTTTGTGAAGAGGACCTAGAAACAATAGACCATATTCTCCTCAACTCAAAATTCTCTAATAAATGTTGGAATTGGCTAAGTAATAAGATGGGATGGATTACTGCCATGCCTAACAACATTCTAAACCTTTTCCAATGTTGGCCTGAGACTCACAAACAAAGCATCTACCATATGCTATGGACAATCTCCCCTTCGATCATGGTTTGGGAACTCTGGAAAGAAAGAAATAGAAGAGTCTTTAAAGATAGTAAAATAACTTTTGGACAGCTAATTATTAAAATTGAGGCCGTTATTATAGAAATTGTCAATGGTAGGATTCTAAATAACCCCAAAAAAGAATCCACAATGACACACTGGGATGAAAAGATGCGGGGGAGATGGGTAGGACTAAAATTGCCCTCCTTTGTGGGACTAGGCAACCACAACACCACCAATAAGAGACAGGAATGTAAGTGGCAACCTCCTAAAGAAGGGTCGTTCAAGCTAAATTTTGATGGGGCTTCTAGGGGCAACCCGGGAGTTGCAGGAATAGGCTGCGTAATACATGATTTTGAATCTAGAGAAATAGCATCCATAGCCAAGCCCCTAAGTGAAGCTACTAATAACATAGCAGAATTCACCTTGATTGAAGGTTTGAGAATCTGCAAAGACTTGAAAATTTAAAAATTAGAGGTCGAAGGAGACTCTGTGATCGTCATTAATGGCTTGCAGAAAGGGAATATGCCTAATTAGAGATTGAATTCCTTGCTGGCTAATGCCCTTGACATCATTGCTTCTTTCAGAAGGTGTACATTCAATCATACCTATAGGGAGGGTAACAGCAAAGTAGATTCCCCTGCCAACAAAGGGGCTGATGGCTTCTGCCTCTCTACTAAAGCTAAGACTGATGGAGTATTATTAAAATCAAACTGAAACATTGAGGAAAGTTGTCCCAAGGCCAAATTATCCTGTTGTATTTCTTTCATGCTTTTCATAAACATTTATCTCCAACATACACTTTTTGTCCCCATCTGTTGTGTATAATCTTCATGCACTTGTATTTTGTAGAAGCGAGCACGGTTATTATCAGCGGGACTTTCTTCATCGCTGTGGGAATAACCTTCTTCCCCAATCTTCTAAGTGCTATCGATATGGCTATCGGTGAGAGTCTCGTCGATGAGTTTTCCTACCACTGTCATCAGGGTAATCTTTGTCATCGGGATAACAGATTTATGGATACCCGATCGTAGCTGTCTCCCTGATAGCCTTTTTATCCTGGATCAGAAAGACCTTCATAAGATGTCATCGACATTGTCATGAGATTTGCGTTGACCAGACTTATAAACCTTGTTCCAATTCACCTGTTCTCACCAATGGTTCTTACACCTTTATCAACGTAAGCTTTGCCGAAACACTTTTCCTCAGTCGGTGAGATGTTAGAATTTCAGAGACTTCATTTTTTCTTTCCAATCCATATTTCCCACTGATGACTGCTTGTTCATCTTCTGGTCTGAATGGTGACACGGAATCATCATGCTCTTTTCCTAATGAATATTTACAAGAGCCTCCATTGTGCATATTAACAAGAGCCTCCTTTGTCATTTATACAAGTCTGATATGCAATCGGTGGAGCCCACCTTCTCAGTTCCATGATTTGCATATAGCTTTGTATATCATCTTGTATTTTTTCCATTTGTGATGGGGCCCTCATAGGTTTCTTTGGTGTTGCGTATATGCATTTGTCTTTGTATTGTATATACATACATCGCAATATACAATCTCGGTCTTCATTCCAACTAGGTCCAGACTTGTATGTATCATTTTACATTTTTATACAATCATGGACTTCAATGTACTTGTGAAATGAAGTGGAATTATCTTTGGATCCTCCATTGTGTAGACACAGATGGAGATTAGATTGGTGTATGTATATTTCTGAGAAGGAGTTCTTATTGTCTCACCGAAAGTATATTGCGAATGCATATCACAAATGTATGTTGAGAATGTACATTCCGTCAGATACAAAAGGTGACTGGTAGTAACAGTAAAGATAACTAGTAATAACAAGTCATGTTATGCATATACAATAGTTTGGCATATCAGTAAGACTGACAATATCGGGGGACAAGTTCAAGATCCTGCCAACGAAGGAAGTCTTGCCGAAGGATACATAATCTATCAGCATATCAGATGAAGAGAACAATTTTTTGCCGATGATCTACATCACACCAATAGTTGAAACCCATCAGTGAATCAGACGATGGAGGAAATGTCCCGCTGATGTTCTAAGTCACACTGATGAATGAGGCCTGAAGGTGCCATCAGTAGATCGGCCTAGTTTCTTAAGTGTTTGTTGACGATATTGAGTCCTACCGACAAGTGAGAAGTGTGGAGTCTCCCATCGGGGAGAGTTACATCGTCGAAGTGACAATTTTGAAACCGACCGATGGTAGCGTTCTAACTGATAGAAAGATATTGGTCAGGCTATGCCAATAGTAGTCTGTCTCGCCAATACAGGAAGAATGTGGGTGGTTCAGTGTTGTTTGGACCTTGAAGAGTGTATTGAAAGTTGATAAAGGAAGAAATCCCTCTATTGTATGTATCTTATTGTATTACTTTTTACAATTGTCCCCAACATCATGGCCGTTTGTATGCTATCTTGTATAAGTGCACATTCAAAACCTTCTCTTGTATATTCTAGAATGAAACAAAATTACAGAATAATTTAATATTTATAGGATAATAGAATGATAGAATTATAAATGACAAAATGAAAGAATGATAGACTAATATAATTATAGAATAATAGAATGAAAAAATGATAGAATAATAGATTTATACAATAATAGAATGTTAGAATTATAAAATGGTAGAATGAAAGAATGATAGAGCAATAAAACTTTAGATTAATAGAATAATATAATTATACAATGATAGAATAATAGATTTATCGAATAATATATGTTAGAAATAAATAATGATAGAAGGAAACAACGATAGAATAATAGAATTGTAGAATACTATTATAACAAAATAATAAAATGATAGAATGAAAGAATGCTAGAATAATAGAATGATAGAATTATATAATGATAGAATGAAGGAACAATAGAGTAATGAAATTGTAGAATAATAGTATGATATAATTATAAAAATGAAAGAATGATAGAATAGTAGAATAATAGAATTGTAGAGTAATAGAATAGTAGAATGATAGAATGAAAGAATGGTAGAATACTAGAATTGTAGAATAATAGAATTATAGAAAGAAAGAATGATAGAATAATAGATTCATAGAATAATAGAATTGTAACATGATAGAATGAAACATTAATAGAACAATAGCCTTATAGTATAATAGAATGATAGAATTATATAATGATAGAATGAAAAAATTATAGAATAATAGAATTGTTGAATAATACAATAATAGAATTATAGAATAATACAATAATAGAATTATAGAATAATAGAATGATAGAATAATAGAATGATAGAATAATAGAATGATAGAATATAAGAATGATAGAATCATAGAACAATAGATTTATAGAATAATAGAATTATAGAATTATAGAATGGTAGAATAATAGAATGATATAATTGTAGAATCATAGAATGAAAGAATGATAGAATAGCAGATTTATAGAATGATAAAATGTAAGAATGATAGAATGAAAGAGTGATAGGATGAAAGAATGATAGAAAATTAGATTTAAGGAATAATAGAATTTTAGAATTGCAAAATAATAGAATGAAAGAATCGTAGAGTAATAGAACTATAGATTAATTGAATTATAGAAATATACAATGATAGAAAGAAAGAATAATAAAGTAATAGATAAGTATAGAATAATAGAGTGATAGAATTGTATAAGGATAGAATAAAAGAATGATGGAATAATAGAATTATAGATTAATAGATCTATACAACATGATAGAATGAAACAATTATTGCATAATTCAATATTTATAGAATAATAGAATGATAGAATAATAGATTTATTTAATATAATAATAGAATGATAAAATAATAGATTTATACAATAATAGAATGTTAGAATTATAAAATGGTAGAATGATAGAGTAATAAGACTTTAGAATAATATACAATGATAGAATAAAGGAATGACAGAATAATATATTTATAGAATAATATAATGGTAGAAATATAGAATGATAAAAGGAAACAATGATAGAATAATAGAATTGTAGAATACTAGTATAACAGAATAATAGAATGAAAGAAAGGTACTATAATAGAATGGTGGAATTATAGAATGATAGAATGAAGGAACAATAGAGTAATGGAATTGTAGAATAATAGTATGATATAATGATAAAAATGAAAGAATGATAGGATAATAAAATTGCATAATAATATGATAATAGAATAAAAGAATAAAAGAATGATAGAATTAAATATTGATAGAATAATAGATTTATAAAATAATAGAATGATAGAATAGTAGAACAATACAATAAAGGAATGATACAATAATAGATTTATATAATAATAGAATGATAGATTTATAGAATTATAGAATTATATAATTATATAATTATAGATTGATAGAACAATAGATTTATCGAATAATAGAATGATAGAATTGTAGGGTGAAGAATAATAAAACAAAAGAATTGTAGTTCATAATAGAATGGTAGAATGAAACAATCATAGAATAAAAGATTTATAAAATAATATAATCCAATAGAAATATAGAATGATAGAAGGAAACAATGATAGAATAATAGAATTGTAGAATACTACTATAATAGAATGATAGAATGAAAGAATGGTAGAATAATAGATTTCTAGAAAAATAGAATGATGGAATTATAGAATGGTAGAATGAAAGAACAATAGAGTAATGGAATTGTAGAATAATATTAGTATGGTATTATGATAAAAATGAAAGAATGATCAATAGAATAATAGAATTTCATAATAATATGATAATAGAATAAAAGAATGATAGAATGAAATATTGATAGAATAATAGATTTATAAAATAATAGAATGATAGAATATTAGAATAATAGAATTCTAGAGCAATGAATGAATGAATGAATGAAGAATTTTAATAACATCCACGAGGCTGCAGCAACCTATGGGACCCATCAGCCATGCATATCCCCTTCAAATAGAACAACAGCCACAAAATGTCCTCTAAGTTGTCTGAACTTCCTTATTGAGATCTTCCCTTCTACTGTGAAGTTTGATCACGAGGTTCGCTGTACTACCCAGCCTTGTCACTTCAAAGAATGGTAGAATGGTAGAATATTAGAATTGTAGAATAATAGAATTATATAATGAAATAATGATAGGATAATAGGTTCATAGAATAATAGAATTGTAGAATGATAGAATGAAACATTAATAGAACAATAGCGTTATAGTATAATAGAATGATAGAATTATATAATGATAGAATGAAACCATCATATCATAATAGAATTGTTGAATAATATAATGATAGAATAATCTAGACTTAATGAATTAAAAAATAATGGAAATATACAATAATAGAATTGTAAAATAATACAATAATAGAATTATAGAATTATATAATTAAAGAATGATAGAATAATAGATTTATAGATTTATATAATAATAGAATGATAAAATGATAGAATAATAGAATGATATAATTATTAACTGATAGAATGATAGAATGAAAGAATGATAGAACAATAGATTTATAAAATAATAGAATGATAGAATAATAGAACTGTATAATTGTGGAATAATAGATTTATAGAATGATAGACCGAAATAATGATAGAATAAAATATTAATAGAATAATAGAATGATACAAATCAAACAATGATAGAATAAGAAAATTGAGGAATAATAAGATGATAGAATGAAATATTTATAGAAGAATAGATATATGTAATAATAGAACAATAAAATTATAGAATGATAGAATAAAAAATGATAGAATAATTGAATAATAGAATTGTAGAATGATATGATAATAGAATGATAGAATGAAAGAATGATAGAATAATAGATAAATATAGAATAATAAATTTATATAATAATAGAATTATAGAATGATAAAATGAAAGAATGATAGAATAATAGAATAATAGAATTGTAGGATAAGAGAGTTATAAAATGATAGAATTATGGAATGATAGAATGAAAGAATGATAGAATAATTGTTGAACTGCCAAAAGTCATGATTTCAACATGTGGTGATTTAATTCTACAACTACCGTGATTACAAATGGTTCAACTCCCTCAACTAGAAGTATAAAAAGGAGGTTGGTGCTTTTTGTTTGGGGGTTGGGTTGGTTGGTGATTGTTGTACAAGAGAGTATTGTCTCTAAGGATTATAGATTGATTTGAATTGTGTAATTTATATTCCTAATGTTGTTATATCGAATGTGAATCTATGATACGAATAAATTTACATGGATTTGTGTTGTTGTGTGAAAGTTGTTATTTTGGTTGCTAGATTCTGGTAGTTTGATAACACCCCTAGATCTAGACTGCCTTAAGTGATATCAAAGCCCAATTTGGGTTGTGTCAAAAAGAAGGAATCCTAAAGAATTTTGTCATTGGTTCAAATGAGAAATAGAAAACCTACAGCTGCAAAGAATTCGTGAGACATGGCACATAGAGGATGAGGGCGAAGAGGAGCACTAAGATTTAGTGATGTAGAAGTCGTAGAGATGTTGGGAGGGATTACAGCAAGATGATATGATATGGAAGCAACACAAAGAAGAGGAGTATATGTGGACGACATTAGTGAGGATGAGAATGAAGAACTAGAAATTGAGACAGAAGATGCAGATAGAAATGAACTAGAAAGAAGATTTTTACAAGCAATATCAAGAATCAATAGCAAACCCATATTGGATGCACCAAGTTATCATGGAAATCTAAATCTAGAAGAATTAATTTAATGGATTTAAGAGATGGATAAATATTTTGATTTTGAATCAATAGATGATCTGAAAAGGGTGAAATTTGCTTGCATGAAATTGAAAGGACATGTATCCTTATGGTGGGATCATGTGAAAATAGAAAGACAAAGAAAGGGTAAGGAGAAAATCAGATTGTTGGATAGAACGGTCAAAAAATTGAAGGCTAAATTTCTACCAACCGACTATCAAATACGTTTGTTCAAGAAACTACAAAATTTGAAGCAAAAGGAAAAGAACGTGCATGAGGATGTACAGAAGAATTATATAGGTTGGATATCAATGTTGGACATGTAGATTATGATGCTGAGAAAGTGTCAAGGTATCTTCATGGTTTACATTATTCAATTCAAGATGAAATTAGTATGTTCGAATACAAATTGTAGAATAAGCTTATTAGTATGCTTTAAAGGAAAAAGAAAAATTGGTGAGAAAATAAAATAATTTTAGAGGTAGAGGTAGATTCTCACATGGAAGAGGACAATCCAGTGGTGGCAGAGGCTATCAAAACAAACAAGAAGAAACCAACACCTCTCAAACAAGCACCTAGGATAATAAGGGAAGAGGAGATTATTCTAGAGAGGAAGAGGAGATTACTCCAGAGGTAGGGCATATTTTGGAATAGGTAGAGGAAGAGGATGCATGAGTACATGTTACCAATGAGGATTCATGAGTACTTTGTATTGGCACTTTTTCAAGGCTTGAAACTTTCATCTTGGCCCTCAAAATGACAATTTAGTTTTTTTTTTCTAGATTTTTAAAAAGTTGCTTTTGTAATAACTCAGAACTCATGTTTCAAATTTAGAATATTAGTTGGCCATTCATCCTACCTTAGTTTTTGGAAGCTTTTGGGAGAAAATGGGATTCTCGAGATATGATTGTAAAATTACCTAAAATGGCAAAATCTGACAATTGTCGAAATCTGCCAAAAAAGGTAATTTTTTGTTTTTATGTTTTTCTTGGATATAAGAGAGTTTTCTCTCCTTGTAGCAGTAGAGTTGATGAATAGACTTTTTTTGTGTTCCACCTTTCAAATGTTTTGCTCTCATATGTTTGATGGCACAATTCTATTGAGTGTATGTTGTGTGCTACATCAATTTCGAATGGTTGTTTGGCGTGTACAGGCCCCCTCGGTAGTCCCCTGAGGATTAGTCTTGCCTTCACTCACCCCACCATTATTAACCCCAACTCGGCACAAAAATGTAAGCCCGAGGCAAGGCGCGGTGGGCAACGCTGGGCGGAGTCGCAACGCTCCTGTCTCTCTCGAGGGGCAGGGCTAGGGGATACCTCTGGGTTTATATATATATATATATATATATATATATATATATATATATATATATATATATATATATATATATATATATATATATATATATATATATATATATATATATATATATGTTTTTTTTAAATTACTGCAAGTAGGTTTTTAAAATCAAAGATGACACTAATTCAAAATTTTAAAAAAATATATCAGAACACATCCAATTTTTTTCAAAATTATATGGTACACTAGAGGAAAGAGTCCTCTCCAAAAGGGTATAATTGGTTTTGTGAAAATGATAAAAAAAATAATACAAAAGTTGACATCGAATGAAAAGTATCAGATTATGTAAAGTTTGACTTTAAAATGAAATTAGAAAGAAAATATGCATTGAAAATTGATTTTTTTTTCTCCATGCACTAGATATTGAACTCCTCTATTTGGGAAAAAAAAATTAGGGAAAAATAAGATTGTTTTCTCTTTTTTTGTGACGTGCACTAAAAGTCACTTTTCCTAAAATTTTCAGCAATTCAAAATTTGCTCTTAAATTTTTAAAAAAATGTCAAAGTAATTTTTAAATTTTTTTTTAAATTATAATTATAAAATTCATTAAGAGATCTACTTTTTTTGGGTTGACTCATCCTTCTGAGTCAATTTTGTATTCTATCTATTTTAAAGGGCTACAACTGGAGGTTTTATAGGTTTATAAGAGAGTATTGTCTCTGTAACGTCAGTGCTTTGACCAAATTTTTGTTTTTTTTAAAGGGGGGGTCATAGCATGAGGTGGCAACAAAAATATCTTCCTTCTGGTGGAGTATTGATGTCTTCGTAGGAAGTGACTACAGAGGCAATTAAGAGGGGAGGAGAAATATCTCTTGGGTGGGTGACGACAGAGAGAGGAGAAGGATCCAAGAAAATATCTTGAGGGCAGTTGGAAGAGGATGCGGGAGGATAAGAGAGGTTGGTAAAAATGTTAAATGCAAGAGATGAAAAAAATATCTAAGAGGGGAGGTGTGTATAGATAGTTGGAGGAGAGAGTCAACGCATTTTGAGGAGAGGCAGAGGGTTTAAAACACAAGAAGAGAAAAAAAAGATAGGGGTGGATTTAATCAGGAAGGGATCAAATTTCAAGAGCTAAGGCAAGCTAATGGGAGTACGATCTTTAGTCCTTGTCTTCCTAGCACAAAGAATACCATCTGGTGCGATTTCGTGTAGAAGTATTTACCTCTGGTCATTATTTTTCTAGCAAAACAAACAAAAAAAGAAACAGAATAAATTTGCTACAATTTCATTAAGCACAGAAACATCGAACCCCCATTATTGCCTTTGTAAAAATCTAAAATATGTTGTTATTATTTCTTTAGCACAGAAAAAAAAATTGAAACCCCATTAATAATATATGTTGCTGCATATTTCATTAAACACAAAAAAAAAACTGAAACTCCACTACTGTCATTTCTAAAGCTATGCCAGAAATAGACTTAAATGCCAGATATTTGCACTGCCTCTTACATGGGATCAATAGTTAAAATGCAGATCCATTTCCTTGTTTTCCTTCTGATGTCCTCATCTGGGAAAAGAGCCTTTGGTCTATTTAGTTTTATCGGCCAATGAATAAATATTTCATTTGATCTCTTTTTCTTTTTTTTTTCATTTTGGTGACTTTCTTTCTTTTGAGAAAAACTTGTATAGTTTCTTGTTTAGCGTGGGCAATAAATAATTAGTGCTACTATTTAATGGTTAGTAATCATTTGAATAATCAACCTACGGATGCTATTGTTGGCATATCTCCTTCCGTAGAAGTAGACCTTCATGTGACCTATTAATTGCCTATATGTAAACATTAAACATCCTGTATAATTCTTTTATTGGCCCTTGCTTATCGGCCTCTACATAGCTTTTCACTATGATCTATTTTACCCATTAATCAGTCTTCTCATCTTCTCCTCTTGTCACTATGAATGGCTTGACTAAGTCTTTTCAAGATCTCAGTGTCTGGTAGGGTACTTTGATTTTGGTATCAATATCTTCTCTCTTATTATTACCTCAATACCTCTCCAGATTATTTTACTTCCGTAATCTCATTCTCTTAAATTCTGTAGACTTAGGGTATTTACTTCCAGATCTGTGGCATTGAGCAGATGTGTTTTCCTTAAGCCCGTAGATGTCAATATGCCTAAATAGGCCGCATCAATTGGTAATGGCTATTTTGGAACAACTTATTATCTCCCTAAGGGAACTCCTATAGGGGAAAATGATTAAGAGATCCCTTTTGTAATTCTTTTTAACATTGTATTTTGCCATGTTAAATATGGTAAACAATATGCAAAATTTGACTGTGAAAAGACTTGTTTTACCCTTTTGTCATGCTTATTCTTATTTCTATCCGTTCATACCTTGCTAATTGTGACCAAATTAGGGTCACTAGAGTTATTATACAACTGATCTAATTGGCATAGGGCTAGTTTCAATAACACTACACTGCCTAGGGAAGCTTTTGTTTTGTATACCACATTCCTCTATTTCTAATTTCTACACCATTGTTTTATTCTTTTCAGATTCTTTGTTTAGTCAAATGAGATGAACAAGGTCTAGGCATTAGAGTGGTCTGTTGGAGTGGCTCTCTACAGGCCCGAGGCCCACAAGTGGTTGCCAGGGGAACTAGTAGCAGAGTTACATTAATATGTGATAACTAAAACTTAAACATTGGGGTAAAAACACTAATAAGATAATTAAACCTCATGCATGGCCTTGAGTGCTTGTATAGGCTAAGGATGCAACGAGAAGGCTTATCCGTCTGCGGGGCGTTGAGTCATCCATCTGTGGGATGTGGATTCAGGCACGATTGAGTCTCCTCATCTGTATGAGAGGTACTTGGTCCCATGTGTGCCATCCCTTCGAGCACATATGATGACACTCCATATGATTACAGTCTAGTATCTAGTACCTTAGCGGTCGTGAGTAGTACCTGACTTATGACTTAGATGAGTACACCTATATTATGACTTGACTGTATGCACTGTTCTCCATGTCTGCTTTGTGTCTAATGTGAGTGTTGGCCATCTTGTATCCCCTTGTTGTTGTTCATCAGTTTGGGCCTAGTGACTATCTCCGAGCACAGTGGGGTGGTCTCTTAGGAGTCCACATGGTTGGGAGGGGTTGCCACCACCATTGGGGACTAGCAAACAGGTTTTGGAGTGCCAGTTGGAGATGATCTCTCTCTCCATCACTTCGTTCAGTTATTGTATTATACTCAGGACTATGCTATGTACCTGTTTCATATTTTGGAATATATCATTTTAATTGTATATGCAATTATGTCATTGAACTCTCTTAGAAGAGAAGTTGTAATCATTATATTTAATGAGAAGAAATGTGATGTTCCTTTATTGCCTTACGGATTCTGGTGTGGGTATCGGATCCGACTGTATTTAATGCTTATGGATTCATGTTTTTATCAGATGGGATTAGGAAAATTTACATTGGTGTTTAAAATGAATGAATGGTATCAATCTATTATATTGATAACTAAACTTGTGTATGTTGTTTACTTATGTCAAAAAAAATTATCTTGTCCCCTTTTTGGCTTTTACCCTTCGGGGTTACGTAGTGGGATGTTACAGTCTCTAAGGATTATAGATTAATAGTAGATTTATAGAATGATAAAATGTAAGAATGATAGAATGAAAGAGTGATAGGATGAAAGAATGATAGAAAATTAGATTTAAGGAAAATTAGAATTTTAGAATTGCAAAATGATAGAATGAAAGAATCCTAGAGTAATAGAAATATAGATTAATTGAATAATAGAATTATATAATGATAGAATGAAATAATAATAAAGTAATAGATAAATATAGATTAATAGAGTGATAGAATAAAAGAATGACGGAATAATAGAATTATAGATTAATAGATCTATACAACATGATAGAATGAAACAATTATAGCATAATTTAATATTTATAGAATAATAGAATGATAGAATAATAGATTTATTTAATATAATAATATTATGATAAAATAATAGATTTATACAATAATAGAGTGTTAGAATTATAAAATGGTAGAATGAAAGAATGATAGAGTAATAAGACTTTAGAATAATATATAATGATAGAAGAAAGGAATGATAGAATAATATAATGGTAGAAATATAGAATGATAGAAGGAAACAATGGTAGAATAAAAGAATTGTAGAATACTAGTATAAAAGAATAATAGAATGAAAGAAAGGTAGAATAATAGAATGATGGAATTATAGAATGATAGAATGAAGGAACAATAGAGTAATGGAATTCTAGAATAATAGTATGATATAATGATAAAAATGAAAGAATGATAGGATAATATAATTGCATAATAATATGATAATAGAACAAAAGAATGATACAATGAAATATTGATAGAATAATAGATTTATAAAATAATAGAATAATAGAATAGTAGAACAATACAATAAAGGAATGATAGACTAATAGATTTATATAATAACAGAATGATAGATTTATAGAATTATAGAATTATATATTGATAGAACAATAGATTTATAGAATAATAGAATGATAGAATTGTAGGGTGAAGAATAATAAAACAAAAGAATTGTAGTTCATAATAGAATGATAGGATGAAACAATCATAGAATAAAAGATTTATAAAATAATATAATCCAGTAGAAATATAGAATGATAGAAGGAAACAATAATAGAATAATAGAATTGTAGAATACTAGTATAATAGAATAATAGAATGAAAGAATGGTAGAATAATAGATTTCTAGAATAATAGAATGATGGAATTATAGAATGGTAGAATGAAAGAACAATAGAGTAATGGAATTGTAGAATAATATTAGTATGGTATTATGATAAAAATGAAAGAATGATCAATAGAATAATAAAATTTCATAATAATATGATAATAGAATAAAAGAATGATAGAGTGAAATATTGATAGAATACTAGATTTATAAAATAATAGAATGATAGAATATTATAATAATAGAATTCTAGAGCAATGAATGAAGAATTTTAGTGAGGTCCATGAGGCCACAACAGCCTATGGGACCCATCAGCCACGCACATCCCCTTCAAACAAAACAACAGCCACAAACGTCCTCTAAGTTGCCTGAACTTCCTTCTTGAGATCTTCCCTTCTATTGTGAAGTTTGATCACAAGGTTCACCGTACTACCTAGCCTTGCCACTTCAAAGAATGGTAGAATGATAGAATATTAGAATTGTAGAAGAAGAGAATTATAGAATGAAAGAATGATAGGATAATATGTTCATAGAATAATAGAATCGTAGAGTTATAGATTAATAGACTGAATAATGATAGAGTAATAGAATTGTAGAATGATAGAATGAAACATTAATAGAACAATAGCCATATAGTATAATAGAATGATAGAATTATATAATGATAGAATGAAAGAATCATAGAATAATAGAATTGTTGAATAATATAATGATAGAATAATCTAGACTTAATGAATTACAAAATGATGGAAATATACAATAATAGAATTGTAAAATAATACAATAATAGAATTATGGAATTACATAATGATAGAATAATAGATTTATAGATTTATAGAATAATAGAATGATATAATTATTAACTGATACAATGATAGAATTACTGAATGAAAGAATGATAGAACAATAGATTTATAAAATAATAGAATGATAGAATAATAGAACTGTAGAATTGTAGAATAATAGATTTATAGAATGATAGACCGAAATAATGATAGAATAAAATATTAATAGAATAATAGAATGATACAATCAAACAATGATATAAAAATAAAATTGAGGAATAATAAGATGATAGAATGAAATATTGAAAGAAGAATAGATTTATGTAATAATAGAATAATAAAATTATAGAATGATAGAATAATTGAATAATAGAATTGTAGAATGATATCATAATAGAATGATAGAATGAAAGAATGATAGAATAATAGATAAATAGAGAATAATAAATTTATATAATAATAGAATTATACAATGATAGAATGAAAGAATGATAGAATAATAGAATAATAGAATAATAGAATTGTAGGATAAGAGAGTTATAAAATGATAGAATAATAAATTTACAGAATAATAGAATGATAGAATTATGGAATGATAGAATGAAAGAATGATAGAATAATTGTTAAACTTGTAGTGCCCCTCAACTTGTCGTCTGTCTGACTGATGTTTGTTTAGTAGTATTAGACTTTATGACAGTATCTTACACCATAGATGATGGATCTCTTGTTATCTTGTTACTTCATTATGGACCTAATCAGTATGATAACAGTTGTTGATGTTGAATTCTATTATTTTATGCTTTAGAATTTGATAAATGAACTAGACGTTATAGATGTTTGATGTTATTCACTATATGGGATTGTGAGACAGTTGATCATTTTATGTTGATAACTAGTAATCAGATATCTTGTTCAACATAGTTAATTGTTTATTCATAAACGTGAATGGAACAGTGTCATATTACTCGCTCTTGAGTACCCTACCCCACTGCGATTTCCATTCACGATAGGACTGCATGTGGATATATATCTTGTTATGTTTAACCGTGCGTTGTTGCAGGAATGCAGGTACTAGGCACCGACTCCACTTGATGTACCAGGTCTGAGCGTGCCTTCGCCAATGGATTAGTTGTTTGGAGTTAACGTGAGGTCCCATGTCAGTGTTGTCTAGTTGTCAGTTTATCCTTTTGGTCATTGTCTATTTTTCGATCATGACTTACTGTCAGGTAATATTGCACCTTGAAGTCTGATTAGGTCTTAAGGTGTCCAAATGTGTTTGGTATCATTGTGCACTGAATAGAATGTTCTTACAAAAATTATAATGTTGATAGTTAAATATATTTATAAAAGATAATATTGAGCATAATGTCGATAGTTGTTAATTATTGTTGTAAATAAATTATTATTTTATTAGAAGTCTTGTTGTTAAATAAAAATTGTAAGAAACTTTGTATTAATTAATATAATATTATTTATAATAAATATTTAAATTAAATAGTTGTATTCATGTTGTAAATTGTGATTTACAACTTAATTAATAAAATAAATTAAAATATAGTTGTACAATTTTATTAATATTTATTTAGTTGGTTGGCCATAAAGTAAATTAAATTTGGTCAGAGCTGTGTATTCATATTTAATAAAGAATAACCTTTTGGGGATCATGAAAAGAAAATAAAACATTTCTTGAGGAAGGAGATGCACGGGATCGCGTGTCGAGTTCCTCAGACGATGGAAGGGACTGTGTTATAAAAGGAAAGCTTGTAGAGGCAAAGAGGGGGATTACATGTGAATAAAGGGAGAAGAAGGCTGGAGAAAGAAGCTTGGAACTGCAGCAATTGAAGCAGACTCGTCGATTTGACATCGTAGCCAGGTTCCTCTAATGCTTGATTTCTTCCTCTGATTCTGCATCTGTATATGCTGGGTTGATTTACTTCTTTGTTTGCAAATGGAATGCTTGTGGTTGAATTGCTCCCTGCGGAATCCGTTTGTCCTTTCTGTGTTTACTCCTTTTCAAAGGATGAAATCATAGTATAATCATGAATTCTTAGGAAACATCCATTACCTTAGTCGTCTTATTAAAAAAGAACTTAAACCTGGCGTTGAAGTGTGAAATTCTGCTAGTTCTTGATCGGCACATAGATAGACAGGTATTGGAGGTTATGGATTAGTTGTCACCCTAGAGTTTCCCCATATCATTCTTTTTAGAATTCCTTACGCAGATTTAATCAGGTATTTTCTTCTACAGACCTCCATATCCTCTCTTAGCCATGAAACTGATCTATCAATATGCTTCCATCATCAGCAATCGATTTGGCATGGGCGGCAATGCTTAAATTAGTATTTATGTCATTAATGAAGCTCAGATCTGGTCTATATGCTTATTCCAACCCTCGAACTAAGTATCTGTATATATTATTATACCCTAACGGCGGATTACCAAACCCTATTTAACAAAACAAGTAAACTAAAAGACTTTTTCGCTGATAGGCTTATCGCGAGGGCACTCATGCCTGGAATTAAGTAGTTCTCACGCCTGTGTTTCTTTTGTAGTTGCTGGTTTTATTGGCATTCAAATAGGTAGTCGGAATTGAATATAAAAGACAGGTCTTTACTGTACCTCGTAACAAATTGTCCCTAAAAGAAATTTAATACTTTCATGGATAACATACTTTAGTATTAGATTGCATGCCACTTAAATCACTGGAGAATCCAACATTTTGAGTTTCTAGTAAATAACTAATATGCACAAAGATAAGACTGTAAAAGGGTAGTGATGACTACTTAAATATTGACAACTCTGGAGCATGCTGCAGGCTGTCGCGAAAAGAAATAGAGTACTTTCTTAGATAGAATACTGCGGGATTATAAACAGTGGATTTCAATCTAGATTAAACAATAAACTGTCTTCCATAGAAATTCACATCAATATTATGGAGTGTGGATATTGCTGGCTTTGTTCATCTAAGCTGTTAAACAACAAAGCTTGGATGATTTATATAGTTTTTAAACCAGTTGGAAATCTGAGGTAAATATTAATTGTTGTTATTTTACAATTTGTAAGTTTGTGGTTCCATCATTCTGCAAATGCTCAGCCAATAATGAATGTCAATATCCATTAGAAGACATTTAATTCTATAGTGGGTGAAAAGTCATTGAAATAATCAGGATATTGAAAGAAATGCAGCAAATTATGGTCTCACTGGTGACTATCAAAGGCATCATGAGAGTTCTTCAACAGTCAAAATGTTTTGTAACATACTCATCCTGGTAGTTAAATAGGGATTTGGGAGCAAGACAGATTTGATATGAATTTTACTCAAACTGTCTTCTACTTCTATAGACTCTTGCAGTTCACACTGTGGCACTGAGACATTCATCAAAGGGCATTAGAGAATACACCAACAACAAGGAAGCTATCATAAATTCTATCACACTACTATCCTAAGACCACAGTTTGAAGGTCAAGAACTTAGCAGCAGTGGTCTTCAAACCATAACCTCTATTCTTCTTGCATACAAGTACACTAATCTGAAGGGCTTATTTTTAGAATTCTAACATGTCAAATGGACAATACTCCTCATTTGTTGTCCAAAATCAATTATAAACACATCCATCTATTAATGACTCAATGACTGGTAACTGTTAGTACCAAGGCTGGTATAAGTACTGTAGAGCTAATGTAAGTCTAACTATCATTCCCCATACGAAAATTTCCTCTCACTGGCTAGTTTATTTGCAACAAATCCATTTTGCTTATTTCCTACAATCCTAGATCGCTGTTTGTTTCAGCTAGTCTTACCACTGTTTTAGTTCAATGATTACCCTAAAAGCAATCCTCTTCTCCAGCACAGTCAAGGAGGTCAACTATGTGCACAACTTAAATCGATTCACCATACAGCATGCACTTGTGGGTTAGTCAATGGCTTAAAACAATCATCACTATCAGTGTAAACTTAACAGATCCTGCAATCATTTCATAGGTCACTGTTTTCAGTTATTCGCACTTCGGAAGGGTTTTCTTATGCAGATCACACCCTTTATGCAGCGTCTTGTGCATGAGTTTTAAGTGTGGTTTGATTTAATTCCTTTGGGGAGGGCAGGAGGATACCGATGATAGGCCTTAGAGCATAGTCAGTCCGCCCATCATAAACAATATACAGTGGAAATTCTCAATTTTCTACACCTCTATTTCAGCAATTCAATCACGCCCATAAGAAGAAAAACACCGTCCGCTTTCTGTCTTGTGTTATGGCCTTCTATGAATCTCCTAGTATCTATGTAATTAGCTTCATCTTTGTGCCTTGGTCGTGCTCCATTTTTTTACAATCATGGTAACCTATGATAAAGGCTTAACCCTTTATTTCAACCCATCTCAAAATATGCCTAAGTGGTTACTTTATATGTGTTCACTTTTCTTATGTTTGTTAGGTGACTTGCCGCATGCAATCATATATAACTTAGAGGGATAATCTTGTTACTGCATAGTGATTGGGAATCAGTTAATGGGATGATGGAAAAATGCTTGGCTGATGATGAGTATGCTCCCTGATGGCCCAAGGACTCCATGTCAATGTATTGAGTAGATGTGATAGTTAATTATGTGTCCCTTTCCTATTTTTAAGGAGATCGGCACGAGTACACTTATTGTAGAGAAGTGTATACTTAGTATCAAAAGGTATCCTGTTGCGGTAAGTCTGCCCATTGAACAGATACAGCCCACTGTGTTTTCTTACGAAGAGGAAAAATTTATTCGGAGGCTTAAGAACGCTGTTAGAAGCCATAAGTAGTCTTTTCAACAACTCCAGTGTGTCGTTCCTGTGTATCATTATTTTCCTGCAGTCATTGCCTTTCATTAGAAAGAGAAAACTGTTTTAGTTGTTGCCACCAATTTATTAAAATTCCAAGTTGTCGGATGCTGCCAGAAGTTGGTGATACAAACAAATATCATCCATTTCAATGGTAAGATAGTCGATAACAATTTGCACCTCATTTTCAATTCATATAAGCTGATCATGATTCCTTAGGTTCCTACAAGACAGTAGACCGTTACAGCTGTAACAGATACAGTGAAAGTATCTTCATGAAAACTGAATTGCCTTGGACAAACATAGTTGATGCATCTAATAAGTATTGGCGGAATGAGAATTATCAGTTCCGATCGTCTTATTAGACAAATTTGAATCATCTTTGATTAAAATGTTTCCGAGACATCAGTACGACGAAGACATGCAAGTATATTGAACTATCTTATCTGGTTAATCGAATGGCCGTATGAAGGCAGAATAAAACAATAATGCTCGTCGTTGATGACTTTTCCTCGTTATAATTGTTGTTTAGTTATATGGTATTAATTTAGCGTTCTTATTCATTTCATTTCTTGGAAGAGTCAAGTTAGTTGGATAAGTTTGAAAACAAAAGGATAAAGAGCGTATTGATATAGAAGTGTCGTAAGGGTAAACCGGAATTGAATAGCATAATTATATTAAGTGTTTCTTTTACGAATAAATTATTGTAATCATTTAGTTAATCAAGTAATTTATCTTTGAAAACAAAATAAAGATTAGTTAGATAATTAGTTGTAAGGTATTAATTCAATTGTTGCAATTTAATGTTCATTTTATTATGGAAGTTGTTTACATTAAACGGAGAAGGAATTGTAGTGATAACTTTAGAACTGTGTTGAACTGTATGAGTTAAGTATTTCTATGGTCGTAAAAAAGTTGAATTGAGTGTGGTCAGACTTGTATTCCAGAGGCTAAGTTGTCGTAGTCGAGTACTTGCAACATGTGTGTAGTTGTTTTTGTGTTTGCGATGTGATAATGATTATGTGGATCAAACATAGTATGAAGTATATTGAGGTATTGTCAAAGTTGATTATGTGTATTGAAAAGTAATATTTTCTGGTGAAGGTATTAAACCACTTGTGATCTTATTGTACCCGTTTTGTCGTAATTGTCGTATGGAGAGACCTGGAATCTGTAAAAGAGTAAAGTATTGTAATGTTAAAAGCATTGGATAACAATTGGTATTATGATTCTATTTGTGATGCAAGAGGGTTTATGCCTTGCAGCGAACATGTATGTGTATTGTTATAATGCCTTGTATGGTGGTTAGGGTTTACTAGGTGTTAGGAAGGAGAGTGGCTTTCAACGTGGGGCCGGCGCCCAAAGTGGCAGTTAGGATAACCCGTTGAAAGTAGATTAATCAAGTGATAACCTAAAATGAACTAGGGGGTTAAGGGTAGATTTCACATTAAACAAGATTAATGGATTCCTCTCCCATGGCCTGTAGTGCTTGTTTAGACTAAGGATGGGTAGAGAAGGCCTGGTCGACATGATTGACTTCCTTGTCCTCATGAAAGGAAGGTCGATTCCGCATGTGTCACCCTATGGGGCCGGCGCCTAGTGAGAGGCTGTCAGGATAACCCATGCTAGGACCGTGCGATGACACTCTCCCTACTGCAACCTAGCATTCCTTGTTTGGTCTCTCCACTTATGTTATGTGTCGCCTCTGGAAGTTAAGATGTGTTGTGATGTTATTGCCATGTGTTGTATTGGCGTTTGGTCATGCTTTGTTCATGTTAGTCTTTGTTTACCTGACTGTCATTGGTTGGGACCTCATGTTAACTCCTAGCTCGGGGGGTGGACTTTAGGGTTCCACATGGTCGGGTGGAAGAGCTTTATTATCGATTGGTTACTCTCATCAAAGTTCATGTGCAGAAAAGATTTATCCCAGTTACAGAGATCGTACTTGTACCAGTTGATGGAGATGTATGTGTATAACCTTGTCCCAGATTTTTGTGACAGGACATTCATAATGTAAGTCATTCTGAAGTATTCTGAAAATGGCAATGTAATGATGTCATGATGTACTTATGTGTAATGAAAGCATTTCAGTTATGTATTTGATCATGTAGATTGTATTATTTGATGATATGCAATGAATATGAATAAGTTATTTAGTTGTGCATGGGATATAGATCAGTTACTGATGTTTGTAAATAATGTTAGTTGGTTTGTAAAGTAATGCAGCCTTGATTTCTTAGAGATTATGTCGTAACTAGATATGTTAATAGTACTTGTTATCTTAATCCTTTAAAAAAAAAAATTTCCTGTTTCATATAGCATAAATGTGTATTTCTTTAAGGTGTTCAAGGCGGGCGTTACAGAACTACCAAAAGTCATGATTTCAACCTGTGGTGATTTAATTCTACAACTACCATGATTACAAATGGTTCAACTCCCTCAACTAGAAGTATAAAAAGGAGGTTGGTGCTTTTTGTTTGGGGGTAGGGTTTGGTTGGTGATTATTGTAAAAGAGACTATTGTCTCTAAGGATTAAAGATTGATTTGAATTGTGTAATTTATATTCCTAATGTTGTTATATCGAATGTGAATCTATGATATCAATAAATTTACATGGATTTGTGTTGTTGTGTGAAAGTTGTTATTTTGGTTGCTAGATTCTGGTAGTTTGATAACACCCCCATATCTAGATTGCATTAAGTGATATCAAAGCTCAATTTGGCTTGTGTCAAAAAGAAGAAATCTTGAAGAATTTTGTTGTGGGTTCAAATGAGAAATAGAAGACCTACAACTTTAGAGAATTCGTGAGACATGGCACATAGAGGATGAGGGCGAAGAGGAGCACTAAGAGTTAGTGATGTAGAAGTTGTAGAGATTCTAGGAGGGATTACAACAAGATTAGATGATATGGAAGAAACAAAAAGAAGAGGAGTAAATGTGGACGACATTAGTGAGGATGAGAATGAAGAACCAGAAATTGAGATAGAAGATGCAGATAGAAATAAACTAGAAATAAGATTTTTACAAGAAATATCAAGAATCAATAGCAAACCCATATTTGACATGCACCAAGTTATCATGGAAATCTAAATCTAGAAGAATTAATTGAATGGATTTCAGAGATGGATAAATATTTTGATTTTGAATCAATAGATGATCTGAAAAGGGTGAAATTTGCTTGCATGAAATTGAAAGGACATGTTTCCTTACGGTGGGATCATGTGAAAATAGACAGGAAAAGAAAGGGTAAGGAGAAAATCAAATTGTTGGAAAGAATGGTCAAAAAATTGAAGGCTAAATTTCTACCAACTGACTATCAAATAAGTTTGTTCAAGAAACTACAAAATTTGAAACAAAAGAAAAAGAATGTGCATGAGGATGTACAGAAGAATTATATAGGTTGGATATCAATGTTGGACATGTAGATTATGATGCTGAGAAAGTGTCAAGGTATCTTAATGGTTTACATTATTCAATTCAAGATGAAATTAGTATGTTCGAATACAAATTGTAGAATAAGCTTATTAGTATGCTTTGAAGGCAAAAGAAAAATTGGTGAGAAAATAAAATAATTTTAGGGGTAGAGGTAGATTCTCACATGGAAGAGGAAAACCCATTGGTGATAGAGGCTATCAAAACAAACAAGGAGAAACCAACACCTCTCAAACAAGCACCAAGATAATAAGGGAAGAGGAGATTATTCTAGAGAGGAAGAGTAGATTACTCCAGAGGTAGGGGATATTTTGGAAGAGGTAGAGGAAGAGGATTCATGAATACATGTTACCAATGAGGATTCACGAGTACTTCATCTTCTCACTTTTTCAGGGCTTGAAACTTTCATCTTGGCCCTCAAAATGGCAATTTAGTTTTTTTTATAGATTTTTATAAAGTTAATTTTGTAATAACTTGAAACTCATGTTTCGAATTTAGAATATTAGTTGGCCATTCGTCCTACCTTAGTTTTGGGAAGCTTTCAGGAAAAAATAGGATTCTCAAGATATGATTGTAAAATTACCTAAAATAGCAAAATCTGACAATTGTCGAAATCTTCCAAACAAGGTAATTTTTTATTTTTTTTGTTTTTCTTGGATATAAGAGAGTTTTCTCTCATTGTAGCAGCAGAGTTGATGAATAGAAGTTTTTTTGTGTTCTAGCTTCCAAATCTTTGGCTCTCATATGTTTAATGGCACAATTCTATTGGGTGTATATTGTGTGTTGCATCAATTTCCAATGGTTGTTCGGGGTGTGCGGGCCTCCTCGGCAATCCCCTGAGGATTAGTCTCAGATCTGCTCACCCCGCCATTATTAGCCTCAACTCGGCACAAAAATGTAAGCTCGAGGGAAGGCGCGGTGGGCAACGCTAGGCAGAGTCGTAACGCTCCTGTCTCTCATAGGGGGTAGGGCTAGGGTATACCTCTAGATTAAAATATATATATGTGTGTGTGTGTGTGTGTGTGTGTGTGTGTGTGTGTGTGTGTGTGTGTGTGTGTGTGTGTGTGTGTGTGTGTGTGTGCGCGCGCTTTTTATAAAATTATAGAAAGTAGGTTGTTAAAATTAGAGATGACACTAATTAGAAATTTTAAAAAATAATACCAAAACACATCCAATTTTTTTTAAACTTATATGGTGCACTAGAGGAAAGAGTCCTCTCCAAAAGGGTATAATTGGTTTTGTGAAAATGATAAAAAATAATACAAAATAAAATTGTTTGCTCTTTTTTTGTGACGTGGACTCAAAGTCACTTTTCCTGAAATTTTCAGCAATTCAAAATTTGCTCTTAAATTTAAAAAAAATGTCAAAGTAATTTTTTAAAATTTTTTAAAAATTACAAGCATAAAATTCATCAAGAGATCTACATTTCATTAGTTTACATCATTTTGAAATTCAAAACATAAATGCCACTTTTATGAGGTCAAAGTTTAGAATTTTTTTTGTTTTTGGCCGATTCCTTTATAAAGTGTGACAGGTTTGTGCTTTTACCCTTATAGAATTGTAAAATAATTCAATAAAAGAACGATAGAATAATAGAATTAAAGAATGATAGAATAATAGATTTATAGAATAGTAGAGTGATAGAATAATAAAATGATAGATTAATAGAATGATAAGATTATATAATGATAGAATGGAAGAATGTTAGAAAAATAGAATTGTAGAATGATAGAATGAAAAATGTTGGAATAATTTAATAAAAGAGTTATAGAATGATGGAACTATAGACTTGAATATAACTATAAAATAATACAATTAGAGAATAATACAATTTGAGAATCAAAGAATGATAGAATAATAGATTTATAGAATAATAGAATGATAGAATTATAGAATGATATAATAATAGGCTTATAGAATAATAGAATGATATAATTATAGAATCATGGAATGAAAGAATTGTAGAAAAAAAGAATTATAAAATAATACAATAATAGAATTACAGAAGGAAAGAATGATAGAATAATAGAATGATTGAATATAAGAATGATAGAACAATAGATTTATAGAATAATAGAATGATAGAATTACATAATGGTATAATAATAGAATGAAAGAATGATAGAATAGTAGATTTATAGAATTATAAAATGAAAGAATGATAGAATGAAAGAGTGGTAGAATGAAAGAATGATAGAAAATAGATTTAACGAATAATAGTACTTTAGAATTGCAAAATGATAGAATGAAAGAATTGTTGAGTAATAGAACTATAGATTAATCGAATAATGGAATTATACAATGATAGAATGAAAGAATGACAGAGTAAGAGATTAATAGAATAATAGAGTGATAGAATTGTATAAGAATAGAATAAAAGAATGATGGATTAATATAATTGTAGATTAATATGTAACAAACACCGCCCCTTGCTGCATAAGAGACAACAAAGTGAGTTTTTTTATAATATTTTATTTCAACTCCATCCCATGCTACGCGACAACCCCTTTGAGAGTTGGTGGGAATATAATGGGAGATTATATCTAGGAGTTAAAAGGATATCTAATCTTCATATTCGTCAACACGGAGGCAGAGAGAGTTTTTCATTGTTTTTTTTTTAAAAGACTGGTCCATACCTCATACTATGGATCTAGAAGGAAGTAAATGTTGTGGATGAAATATCTGGTTTTAGGTAAGAAAATTGAATGTTTTGAGAGCGACTATAGATAAGATAAGGGAATAAGATATCTAAGGAGATTATAAGTGGAAAATCTAGGCCGCTTTGGGGTTGTGATGGCATGTAATAAATATGAAAAAGCTTAGCCAACTGTCTCTGGGTCTCTTGCATATTAAGTTAACCAAGATCCTCTTCTTTTGAAGACTGACGCCCTAGCATTGACACAAGACTATGCTAGAGAGACAAGGAAAAAGAGAGGTCTTTAAGATAAGAAAATAATTAATGCAGTGAAAATATCTTGTGTGGTGGATGAGTGCATCTTAATGTAGATAAAGGAGAGCAGCAAACATCTGATCCGTGGGAGGTGAGTCAACATGTATTGTTGAGGAAAAGAGAGGGATGACGGTTCAACAGAGCATATATGACAAAGTGATGGTGAAGCAAGTGAGGTGGATTTTTATATTGAGTATTGCCATAGACAGCCGATGGTAGAGAAAAAAATAGTACCATTCAGATGTTTAGATTGTGACAATGGCATTAAGAAATACACTTCATTTATCCTTAACTATGTCTGTTGCTTGCCTCTTCATTTAACTGTGTCTGTTACTTCCCTCTTGGGAAGTAAAAAAGTCCTTAAAAGCTAGGGTTCCTTTCGTCAAGGAAGTTGGATGAGCAGGTCTTGCAGGTTGTTTTGATGTTCCTTACGTTTAGCTGCACTTCAAATCAATTTTGATTACTGGATTGTTCAGAAGAGTATTATGGTAAGGGGCACTTGAGAAAAGATGATTTGGAGCTCTTGAGCTTGTGGCAATGGATATGATAGCTAGGGGCATGTATGTTTGTCGGACACTAAGCTTCTAAGGGGCAAAGATTGAAGTGATGGAAATACCTTTGGACCCTAGCATGATGCCATGATATAATTTGTGATGTGGAACTACTATTGTGATTACTACTAGGGTTGTTGATGTGGTGGAGCATTTTGGATAGATTTATCAAACTATTGGAGGGGAAGAGTGGATGTCATTCACCATGGATGTAACAACCCTTCACTGTGACTATATTTGATGCCAACCATTGTCGAAGGGAGAGTCAACGCATTTTTGGGTAGAAAGAAGGAGAAGGAAAGTAGAGGAATTTGCAAGTTGGGGACGTGAGAGAGAGGGGACAGCGAATCACTCATTCCAGCATATCAAATTTCAAGAACTGAGGTGAGTTGGAGGGGAGTGCGATAGGAAAGGAGGTATTTACCTTTGTCTCAATTTTTCCAGCAAAAAATTGTATGTGTTTGCTGCTATTTCATTTAGCACAGGAAAAAAAAAAATGAAACCCCATTACTATCTTTCAATCGAAAACTAAAATATGTCTGCTGTGATTTCGTTAAGCTCAGAGAAACCAAAACTCCATTACTGTTGTCCAAAGAATGTATGCTAAAATTTATCCAATGAAGATATTTATATTGCCACTGTTTCTTGAATTTATTTTTTTAAATCTGCATAACAATGTTCTTATTCATTGATAAATGGGTTTCTAAAGAGAGGTCATATGGTTTCTGAGTTATAATTTTATTGAAACAAAAATAGAGGGTTTTGTTTGTATAGACAAAATATTGAGCTCAGCCATATCTAGAAAACTGGAACGTAATGATAGAAAATGAAGAGATCTAAGCCACATAAAACCTTTTGTTATATGATGACTCCTCTGATGGGATTTTGATTACAACTCTCCTTAGAAAATCTGAGTGGTCTTTTGTTTTGGTCATTCGGTCATTTATGGCTCATTACCAACCTTGGGGGAAACGTTCTCCTTGAGTTAAGGAATGGCATGGCACTAAAACACCTTAGATTCATCAATCTGTGTGTGTGCATTGAAATTTAGGGAAAGTTAAGATCCCAATTTTGTTAGTCTTTTACATTTTCTTTTCTGTTATACTAAATATGGTAACCAATATGCAAAAATTTGGTTGTGAGAAGACTCAGAATACCATTTGTCATACTTTTCTTATTATGTCCATGCATTTATGTGTGAAGAGTGACCAATTGGGGTCAGTGGAGTTATTACAAAAAAAATGATCTAACTGGCAAAAGGCCGTTTTCAACAATTACACTACCATTGAGAGTTTTGGTCTTATAGATCACATTTTTCTATTTTTAATTTATACTTTAGTGTTTTAGTCTTTTTGGATGCCTCATTTAGTCAAACAAGATGAACAAGGTCTAGGGATTAAAGTGGTCATTTGGAGTGGCTCTTTACCAGCCTGGGGCCCGTAAGTGGCTTCTAGGGGAACTAGTAGTAGAGTTACAATAAAAAGTGATAACTAAAACTAAAACATTGGGGTAAAAATACTAATAAGATAATTAAACCTCATGCATGGCCTTAAGCATTTTTAAAGGCTAAGGATGCAATGAGAAGGCCTATCCATCTGCAGGGCATTGAGTCATCCGTCTGTGGGGCGTGGATTCAGGCACGATTGAGTCTCGTCATCTGTATGAGAGGTACTTGGTCCTATGTGTGCCATCTCTTTGAGCACACATGATGACACTCCATATGATTGCACTCTAGTATCTATCACCTTAGCGGTTGTGAGTAGTACCCGACCTGTGACTTAGATGAGTACACCTGTGTTATGACTTTGGTTGTATGCATTATTCTCTGTGTCTGCTCCGTGATTGACGTGAGTGTAGGCCATCTTGTATCCCCTTGTTGTTGTTGTTCATCCATTTGGGCCTTTTGACTATCTCTAAGCACGGTGGGGTGGCCTCTCAGGAGTCCACATGGTTGGAAGGCATTGCCACCACCATTGGGGACCGACAAACAGGTTTTGGAGCACCAGTTGGAGATGATCTCTCTTTCCATTACTTCATTCAGCTATTGTAACCATTTAGCCCTTGTATCATACTCTGGACTATGTTATTATATTTGTATCGTATTCTGGAATATATCATTTTAATTGTATATGTAGTTATGTAATTGAACTCTCTTAGGAGAGAAGTTGTAATCATTGTACTTAATGAGAAGAAATGTGATGTTCCTTTATTGCTTTACAGATTCTAATGTGGGTATCGGATCTACCTATATTTTATTCTTATGGATTCATATTTTTATCAAATGGGATTAGGAACATTTACTTTGGTGTTTAAAATGAATTCTATTGATCTATCATATTGGCAACTGAATATGTGTATGTTGTCTACTTATGTAAAAAACAAAAAAATTATCTTTTCCCATTTTGGCTCTTACCCTTCGGGGTTACGTAGCGGGATGTTACATAATAGATCTATACAGCATGATAGAATGAAACAAAAATATAGAATAATTTAATATTTATAGGATAATAGAATGATAGAATAATAGATTGATATAATAATAGAATGATAGAATTATAAATGACAAAATGAAAGAATGATAGACTAATATAATTATAGAATAATAGAATGAAAAAATGATAGAATACTAGATTTATACAATAATAGAATGTTAGAATTATAAAATGGTAGAATGAAATAATGACAGAGTAATAAAACTTTAGATTAATAGAATAATATAATCATACAATGATAGAATAAAGGAATGATAGAATACTAGATTTATAGAATAATATAATGGTAGAAATAAAAAATGATAAAAGGAAACAACGATAGAATAATAGAATTGTAGAATACTAGTATAACAAAATAATAAAATGATAGAATGAAAGAATGGTAGAATAATAGATTTCTAGAATAATAGAATGATAGAATGAAGGAACAATAGTGTAATGAAATTGTAGAATAATAGTATGATATAATGATAAAAATGAAAGAATGATAGAATAGTAGAATAATAGAATTGTAGAGTAATAGAATTGTAGAATGATAGAATGAAAGAATTGTAGAATACTAGAATTGTAGAATAATAGAATTATAGAAAGAAAGAATGATAGAATAATAGATTCATAGAATAATAGAATGAGACTTATAGATTAATAGAATGAAATAATGATAGAATAATAGAATTGTAAAATGATAGAATGAAACATCAATAGAACAATAGCCTTATAGTATAATAGAATCATAGAATTATATAATGATAGAATGAAAAAATTATAGAATAATAGAATTGTTGAATAATACAATAATAGAATTATAGAATAATACAATAATAGAATTACAGAACGAAAGAATGATAGAATAATAGAATGATAGAATATAAGAATGATAGAATAATAGATTTATATAATGATAGAACAATAGATTTATCGAATAATAGAATGATAGAATTATAGAATGGTAGATTAATAGATTTATAGAATAATAGAATGATATAATTGTAGAATCATAGAATGAAAGAACGATAGAATAATAGATATATAGAATGATAAAATGTAAGAATGATAGAATGAAAGAGTGATAGGATGAAAGAATGATAGAAAATTAGATTTAAGGAATAATAGAATTTTAGAATTGCAAAATGATAGAATGAAAGAATCGTAGAGTAATAGAACTATAGATTAATTGTATAATAGAATTATACAATGATAGAATGAAAGAATAATAAAGTAATAGATAAATATAGAATAATAGAGTGATAGAATTGTATAAGGATAGAATAAAAGAATGATGGAATAATAGAATTATAGATTAATAGATCTATACAACATGATAGAATGAAATAATTATAGCATAATTTAATATTTATAGAATAATAGAATGATAGAATAATAGATTTATTTAATATAATAATAGAATGATAAAATAATAGATTTATACAATAATAGAATGTTAGAATTATAAAATGGTAGAATGAAAGAATGATAGAGTAATAAGACTTTAAAATAATATACAATGATAGAATAAAAGAATGACAGAATAATATAATGGTAGAAATATAGAATGATAGAAGGAAACAATGATAGAATAATAGAATTGTAGAATACTAGTATAACAGAATAATAGAATGAAAGAAAGGTAAAATAATAGAATGATAGAATGAAGGAACAATAGAGTAATGGAATTGTAGAATAATAATATGATATAATGATAAAAATGAAAGAATGATAGGATAATATAATTGCATAATAATATAATAATAGAATAAAAGAATGATAGAATGAAATATTGATAGAATAATAGATTGATAAAATAATAGAATGATAGAATAGTAGAACAATACAATAAAGGAATGATAGAATAATAGATTTATATAATAAGAGAATGAAAGATTTATAGAATTATAGAATTATAGATTGATAGAACAATAGATTTATAGAATAATAGAATGATAGAATTGTAGGGTGAAGAGTATTAAAACAAAAGAATTGTAGTTCATAATAGAATGATAGAATGAAACAATCATAGAATAAAAGATTTATAAAATAATATAATCCAGTAGAAATATAGAATGATAGAAGGAAACAATGACAGAATAATAGAATTGTAGAATACTATTATAATAGAATGATAGAATGAAAGAATGGTAGAACAATAGATTTCTAGAATAATAGAATGATGAAATTATAGAATGGTAGAATGAAAGAACAATAGAGTAATGGAATTGCAAAATAATATTAGTATGGTATTATGATAAAAATGAAAGAATGATCAATAGAATAATAGAATTTCATAATAATATGATAATAGAATAAAAGAATGATAGAATGAAATAGTGATAGAATAATAGATTTATAAAATATTAGAATGATAGAATATTAGAATAATAGAATTCTAGAGCAATGAATGAATGAATGAATGAAGAATTTTAATAACGTCCACAAGGCCACAACAACCTATGGGACCCATCAACCGCGCACATCCCCTTCAAACAAAATAGCAGCCAAAAAATGTCCTCTAAGTTGCCTGAACTTCCTTCTTGAGATCTTCCCTTTTGCTATGAAGTTTGATCACGAGGTTCACCGTACTACCCAGCCTTGTCGCTTCAAAGAATGGTAGAATATTAGAATTGTAGAATAATAGAATTATAGAATGAAAGAATGATAGGATAATAGGTTCATAGAATAATAGAATGATAGAGTTATAGATTAATAGAATGAATAATGATAGAATAATAGAATTTGTAGAATGATAGAATGAAACATTATTAGAACAATTGCCTTATAGTATAATAGAATGATAGAATTATATAATGATATAATGAAAGAATCATAGAATAATAGAATTGTTAAATAATATAACAATAGAATAACTTTTTTCGCTCTCTGCTTTCCATGGCTATTTAGGGTTTTTTAGGGTTTTAGCTCTGAGTGATTTCGGTGTCAATGGAGGTTGCTGCCTTGGGCAGTACCTCTGGGACTGCGAACCTGATGGTGGATGATCCTTCCAACAGATGGAAGTGAGCATTAACAGGGGAAAACATGGGTTCTTCTAAATGCATGTCAGGACTTCCTGTCAAAAAAGTTTCTGCAGAAGGTTCAGCTCTGGATATTCCCGATGTTCTGATTGAAGAAATCATGGCAACCATGGATCTTTCTCTGGTAGGTAAGTTCTTTTCCTTCTGTCCCAATATTGAGATGGTCCGAAATGGGTGATTTCTCGGTGGAGAATCAAAGGTAGTGTTTCAATTATTGCTATGGCAAGAGGGTTATTCTTATTTAAATTCACAAATAGGGAGGATATGATAGCTACTCTTGCTGGGGCACCTTGGCTTTATGGTTCACACTCACTTGCTTTGTACCCTTAGAAACTTGAATTTGACCCTAGCTCAGACCTCAATAAGTCTGCTCCTGTTTGGGTTAGATTACCAGGGTTTCCCTTGGAATTCTGGGATGAATTTTTTTTTACCGCTATTGGTAACTCCTTTGGCTAGTATGTTACTATGGACCATACTACCCGTACTCAATCCCGTTGTGTTTATGCTCGGTTTTGTGTCAATGTGGGGATTAACCAAACCCTCCCAATGCCCACTGAGTTAGATTCTAAATATGGGATTTGGACCCAGCCAATCCTTTATGAAAATGCTACCACTTTCTATCAAATATGCAAGAAGAAGGGCCATATAATGACCCAATGTAAAGCAAAGCAAATGGGAAAGATGAGTAACCCCCATAATGAGGTTGAGGATCATCCACAAAAAAATGTTACCCCTACCAATTAGGAATGGGGGGTAATGCGGAAAATGCTTTCCCAGATGAAAATATTAAGCAGGCTATGAAGAAAGATTGTTAGACGGCCTCGGGTAATGGGGATAATGGTTACCTAGATGATAATACTGAGAAGGTTCTGGACAAAGCTTGTCAGAATGATGTTTTAGATACAGGTAATTATATGGATCAACAGACCACCAATGGGTTTGAGGAGGGGGAAATACAAGACCAATTGATAGAGGGGGATGCTGCAGAAGGTAAAGTTTTACGGGACGATCCGTAGGTTCTTCCTAAAGAGACAGTAGATACTGACAGAGGAATAGCTCTTGAGTCAACCCAGGATAATGCTCTGGAAATAGGTGATCATTCAGCTAATCCTTCATTGACAGTGGAAATTGGTCCAACTGGTAGTGGTAATGAACAAGATGAATGGATTACCCCTAAGAAAAAGACTCGTAAAGGTAAAACGACTGCTGATGTTGGCACTAATTCCAAACAAGGGAGACCGACCCTATGGGAAACATGGCAAAGAGAGATTGCTAGGGAAATTGCCAGTGGTAAGCAGAAAACACTAGACGTCAATTCCCTCAAACCTTCTAAATGAGGATCATATCCTGGAATATAAGGGGCTTCAACAGCCCCACCAAATAGTTTGAGGTTAAAAATTGTGTTTTAGATAATAAATTAGATATCTTTCTTCTTCAAGAGGTTAAGATGAATGAGGAGAGCTTAAAGAAGATAGTTGATTACATATGGCCTAAGGCTGCGTTCTGCATCAGTCTGGCTATAGGGGCTTTCGGTGGGATTGTTACAATGTGGAACAGTGCTAAAATTCAGGGTTCTCTTATGGCTTCTAGCAAGCATTTTCTGGTTATCAATTTCTCCATGCCTTCATTCAATTGGTATCTAATCAATATTTATGCTCCTAATACTAGAGTTCTGAGGCAATCTTTGTGGACTGATTTGAGTAGCATTCTGACCAATTCCCCACACTCTAGGTGGATGTTGGCTGGTGACTTCAACACTCCATTATATCCCTCTGAGAAATCTGGTGGGATCCTTGATTACTCTGACAACATGTTTGACTTTATGGAATTTAATAATGTTTGGGGATTGCTAGATGTGGAACTGCAAAATCAGACCTTTACCTGGTCTAACAAATGAAGAGGAGACCATATGATCCAGGTTAAATTAGAGAGGGTTCTTATTTCAAGTAACTGGGATAATCACCATAATATGCATTTGCAGGCTTTTCCTAGAACCATATCTGATCACTGCCCTATCTTCCTTCATTAGCAAGATCAATGCCAATGGGGTCCTTTCCCTTTCCACTTTGAAGCAATGTGGATTCAGCATAAAGACTTCAGACAACTCGTGACTCAATGGTGGCAAATTCCTATCCAGGGTACTCCTATGTTTAGACTGTTTAAAAAGCTTATGTGTATCAAACAGGAGGTTCGTGGATGGAATAGATACAGTTTTAGTCATGTGTTTGGTCAAAAGAAACATATAGTTGGAAAACTAGAGGATATTCAGCAGCGGATTGCTTACGGAGATGTTTCAGAAGACACTACTAAGGAAGAACATGCTCTGATTTCAAACTGAAGGAATCTTATGTGCTGTGAAGAGGTCTTTTGGAAACAGAAGTCCAGAATTTAGTGGCTTAAAGAGGGAGATAGGAATATAGCTTTTTGCCATATTTCTACCATGAAACATAGGAAGGCTAACTCCATCACAAAATTATGTTTGGGAAATGGCAATGTTATCACTGAGGATAATGAGATTGGTGAACAAGCAGCGATATTCTTTCAGAATTTGTTGACAGACCAAGCTAATGTTGACAACGGCAGGACTATGAATCAATTCATTGACAAAATTCCCTGTCTGATAACTGAGGAAGATAACCTGGAAATGTTAAGGCCTATATCTGAGGAGGAGGTTTGTGCTATTTTATTCTCTATGGGTCCCTTCAAAGCTCCAAGTCCTAATGGCTTCGCTCCTATTTTTTTCCAGGAATATTGGGATATTGTGGGGGCTAATCTTACTGTTGTGGTTCATGATTTCTTCAAAACTGGTAAACTTTTAAAACAGCTCAATAACACCTTTATTGTCCTTGTTCCTAAAAAGCTGAACCCCACCAATCTTTCTAAATTTAGACCTATTAGCTTGTGTAATACTGTCTATAAGCTTTGCACCAAAGTCCTTGTCATGAGAATTCAACCTTTTTTAGATAAAATTATTTCCCCTTCTCAAAAAGGTTTTGTCCCTGGTCATCAAATTCTGGATGCTGTGATCTCCACTCATGAAACTATTCATTCCATGGATAAGAGTAGAATTCCTGGCATGGCTCTTAAGTTGGATATCTCTAAAGCCTATGATAGGGTCTCATGGACTTTTCTGTTTCAAGTTATTAGGAAATTTGGGTTTATTGAAAAATTATATCTCCTCATTTGGATGGTTGTTTCTTTCACCAAATTTTTAGTCCTAGTTAATGGGGTCTCTAGGGGTTTTTTCTCTTCCTCGAGAGGACTCCGTCAGGGGGATCCTCTTTCCCTGTACTTGTTTATCATAATGGCGGAGGCACTCAGGAGATACATTCAAGCTAATGTCACTTCTAAGCTTCTTGTGGGCATCAAACCTACTTCCTCCCTTACCCCTATGTCTATGCAGCAATTTGTTGACGATACCATTCTTTTCAGCATCTCTTCTATGATTGAAGCTCAGAGATGGAAGAATATTTTAAACCTTTATGCTATTGCTTCTAGGCAAAGCATAAATTTCCAAAAGAGTAATGTGTATTTTTTTAATACTCCTAATGATCTCTGACAAAAAATCATTAATATCCTGGAATGTGCTGAAGGTGTTCTTCCTGCTATCTATCTGGGTCTTCCCTTTACAGTTAAAGAGGTGTCTCAAAGTTTCTGGAACAATATATTGGAAAGAACTCAGTGGAAACTGATTGGTTGGAGAGGGAAATTACTCAGTAGTGCTGGCAAATTATAGCTTCTTTGGGCCTCCCTGCAAGGTATACCCACTTATTTCATGTCTCTTTTTAAAATTCCTACTTCTTTTGCTGACAAGCTGGAATAGATTCAAAGACAATTTTTATGGACGGGAATAGAAGATAAATAGAGAATGTCCTTGGTCAGCTGGGCAAAAGTGTGTCTTCCTAAATCCCATGGAGGCCTCAATATTAGATCCATACGCAACATAAATAAAGCCCTTCTCTCAAAAATCAATTGGAACCTGATTCATCAACATAAGGATTGGGGGGAACTTATGTAAGCAAAATATCTACATGTCACTGACTGGTCCAAATTCCTCCAACAGGAAGGTTTACCTCAGGGATCTATTATATGGAATAAAATGCTAAAATCTAGAAGCCTTCTTACACAAGGGTTTAGATGTAAATTGGGTAATGGTATGTCCATTAAGTTCTGGACTGATATTTGGATAAAAGATAAGGCTCTCATTACTCAGGGGGACTATGGTGAAATTGCTAGCATTACTACTCAGTTTTTTGGTGATAAAGTCAGCGATTACATGTTAAATAATAATGGCAACAGGAGCTGAAAAAAATTATTTGATTGCTGCACACATCACCCTGATCTTGCCTCTAAAGTTTGGGCTATTTAATAGTTGTTTTAGGGAGTCAGAATCCCTCTCTTCCCTCGAGAGGATGAGCAGTTTTGGTGGCTGGACAAGAATAGATGTTTCTCTGTTAAGTCTACCTATCATTTATTGGTTCCTGAGGTTCATAGAAAGGAGATATGGAGCAAAGTTTGGAACCACAAACTTGTACTGAAAATAAATATGTTTTGGTGGGCTTCTATTCATAACAAAATTTTGACCCAAGACAACTTACAGAAGAGAGGCTTTACCTTTGTCAATAGATGTTGTCTGTGCTGTGATAAGGAGGAAACTGTTTCTCATCTATTCCTTCACTGTGATTTTGCTAGGGAAATATGGAACTTAATCCTAAGTAATTTTGGTATTCAGTGGGTTTGCAATCTCGATATTATAGAAGTTATTAATAGCTAGTATCCTCCCTTTTCTCATCCCTAGCTTGTTGAGTTATGGAATCAAACTCTGCCATGTTTGAGCTAGACTTTGTGGAAAGAGCACAATCATAGGATTTTTAGGGATACTACTAGAGATACCTCTCAGGTTTTTCACACTTTTATTAAGACTATTATGGAAAGCATCACAAATGCCCATATCAAAATTGTGGAGAAACCTTTGACTCATGAAGAGCAACAAATTGCGGTGAATTGGAAGATTCTCTATCATATTCATATTCATAACAATACCAAATTGTTACAGAGGCTTAATACCAGATGGAGTCCTCCGATTCCTAATTGGCTGAAACTTAACATTGATGGGGCTTCTAAGATGGATGGTACATCTAGTGGCGGAGGGATCATAAGAGATGACAAATGGTGGATGGTTGCTATCTATGCTAGCAGTTTGGGCTGTCAAAGCAATAACTACGTTGAAGCTACTGCTCTTCTATGGGGGATTAAATTGGCTATATCCCTTGGCATCAGGAATTTGAATATCCAGGGGGACTCTAAAATGGTTATTGATGCAATTAACAATGTGTCGACTGTTGTTATTAAGTTAAAAGATATTATTAGGGATATTCAGATTCTCCTGCAGAAGATTCCCAATATAGACATCTCTCATATTTATCGTGAGGGTAATGGTGTTGTAGATGCCTGTGCTGAAGTTGGACAAAGGTATTCAAATTGGCATTGTTGGCACCAATTTGATCATATCCCTTTAAATCTTAAGGCTCTCATTCTAAAGGAAGTGACGGGTTAAGGATGAGTCAAATTTATTGGCAAGATAGCTCACTTTGTCAGTTCTTTGGGAGGGTGCTGATGTGTCTCTTGAAGTACAGGTTTTTTGTACCTTCTTACTTGTCATTTCTGCTCCTTGCTTTGATAAGGCTACGGGGCTACTTGATCATTATGGTGTTTGCCATGTAATTATGATTAAGCATGGGATGAGCAAGCGTCATCTTTGTAAGGTTTCCCATATTTATGATAATGCGTGTTGTTTTATCACTAGCATCATTAGCCTTGATCAAGGGAATAATGTTATCGTAAATATGACTGGGGAGATTTGGGGTTTTTGTGAACTACTCTGTATTTCCAAAATGGGTTGTGATAGAATCAGAACTGAACCCATCTCTTGCTGTGAGTTCAAAGACAACCTGGTGGTCTGGCATTATTGCAAAGAGGGTGGGATTAGTCCCTATTTGGAGTGGCTCAACAGGTATAATGAGAATTTATTTGAACAGTTTGCTAGGTCTTGGTAGAACCGACGTGTTTCTGTGGGTGGAATTAGTTTTGAAATTTTTGAAAGTGTGATTGCTATGGCCACTGGTATGTCTACTCAGGGGATTAAACTGCAAAAGAAAACTAAAATTGCAGACCTTTCCAGTCAGAAGCTCTTTCTTGGAGATGGCAAAGAATTAGTCCCCTATCAGGGGGATTTGATAGAGCCAAGCTACCCGAGCCTTGGGATGGTGTGTGTTTTCTCCTCATGAAGTATTGCACCCTGGAGGGGCACTTCACCAGGTTCTATAACTATCATCTCCCCCTTTTGAATCATTTTCATCGCAATGCTCATATTAGCTTTCCTTTTTATCTACTTTCTTCCCTGGACCACTCTGTCCTTAGGGTTAGAGCTAAACTAGATAAGAAACCTGCTAAGAAACCCATCCCCCTTCATCAGGGCCTTATCCTCTATCTTTATAACCACCATCTTGCCCTAGAGTCAGCTAAGGCCATTCAAACCAACAGTGGGGAATTATCTTCTAACCCTAACGATATTCTTGGTGTTGAAGAACCATGCCCTTCCCCTGTTCCTACTAAGTCAAAAGAAGTTTCTTTTTCTACTCCTGAGGAGATTCCCATTGATACTCTGGGTTCTACTATCAGTTCGAAGGGCAAAAAGAGGAAGACTCATGCTGGTGAAATGGGCAATAGGGGGCTGTGGTAGGAACCCCAAAAAATCCTTGTAGGACCCCTGTGGGACATAGTAGCAAGTCTCATTCATCTGCTAAGGTTATTAAGGATGGTTTCTCCTCAGGAGTTAGGCGGTCAGGGCGAATTACTGGCAAACCTGCTCCAAAAGAAAAACTTATTGATTATTCTGAGAGCGCTTCTGAGGAATCCTCCTAGGGGGATGAGGATAAAGATATGGATGTTTAGGAAATCTCTGAGGATGCTAATGGTAAGTAGGAGATGCAAGAAATGGGGGCTACTACTGAGGATGCTGCTGATTCTGCTGACAATGCTGGCAAAGTGAGCGAGATGTTTGTGGAAGAGGCTGATAATGAAATGGACACTAATGCTGCCCTGGGAGCTAAAATTGTGGTTCTGAGGGCTCGCATTGAGAAACTAGAACAGAATCTTTCCACTGTGCTCAGGAATTCTATTTTTCTCAATGTTTCTGTGCTACAAAACTTGGGGGTTACTGTTAATGCTGACAATGATAATCTTGCTAAAAAATTGGATGACATTATTAAATCTAGGGTTAAGAAAGGAGAGAATCTACCTCCTTAGTCTTTGCTTTATTTTGATGTTTCTCTGCTACTCTGTTTTTACTATCTTAGTTTATAGCGGTTGGTTTTGTTGTTTATGCTGGGAAAATAGTATTTGATGTATCTAGTTTAAGCCACTTTTTATGCTTGTTGCCTTTGAGGCCTCTCTGCTTTTTGTATGGGTTTGGCCCCTTGTTTAGCCGCCTTATATTATCAAAATCAATAGAATAATCTAGACTAAATGATTTACAAAATGATGGTACGATACAATAATAGAATTGTAAAATAATACAATAATAGAATTATAAAATTATATAATTAAATAATGATATAATAATAGATTTATAGATTTATAGAATAATAGAATGATAAAATGATAGAATAATAGAATGATATAATTATTAACTGATAGAAAGATAGAATTATTGAATGATAGAATGAAAGAATGATAGAATAATAGATTTATAAAATAATAGAATGATAGAATAATAGAACTGTAGAATTATTGAATAATAGATTTATAGAATGATAGACCGAAATAATGATAGAATGAAATATTAATAGAATAATAGAATGATACAATCAAACAATGATAGAATAATAAAATTGAGGAATAATAAGATGATAGAAAGAAATATTGATAGAAGAATAGATTTATGTATCAATAGAACAATAAAATTATAGAATGATAGAATAATTGAATAATAGAATTGTAGAATAATATGATAATAGAATGATAGAATGAAAGAATGATAGAATAATAGATAAATAGAGAATAATAAATTTATATCATAATAGAATTATAGAATGATAGTGTAGTGCCCCCTTGTCATTGGCTTGTGATAGTGGTGGTTTTGCATTGCTCTCTGTCAAATTGGTGACAGTTGTTAGTCGTTCATTGCATTGATTTAGTCTGAGGCAGTTGATTAGTAAGTCATGATTTATGTTTATTTTGATGAACTATGTTTGACTGTTATAATTAGACAGGTATTATGAGTTTATGATGGCACTACTGTTATTTTAGTTATGATGCGAATTAATATCATCATGTGTTATTTGAATTGTGGTGGTTGAATTTAGATAAAAGTTGTTATGATATTATTTCAAGAGCAAAGACGATGTAGTACTACTCGCTTCGAGTACCCTACTATGCCGCGATTCTCTGACTCTCTGTGTGTGTTGGCATATATGTGTTTGATTTTATACAACTAATTGCTCGGATGCAGGCTGCAGGTACCGAAGCTCGACTCCACCTGATATAGTAGGTTCGAGCAGGTTCTTACACCAATGGGTATTAATGATGGGAGATAATGCGAGGTCTATTCCACTAGGTCGGTCCTTGTTTTCTGTTGTTGTCTCGAGTCGTGGTCTTGCCTTGTTATGTTGGGTATCTCGTGTTGTGATGTATAGTCAAGTCATGTTAATAATGTTTATTTGTGGTTGGAAAAATACTTTTATGATCTATTATTAACTAATAATGCTTCTATTATGATTATTACATAATATTTGGTTGGTTTAGAATTTGGATTGATTCCTTGGTTGGATTTTAAAATAGACTAGAGTTGATTATCTGTTGTTCAAGAGCATTTATGTCATTAATTTGGAATTATGGATTATCAATTTAGATTGGCTCAGAATAATTTGGATATGGGAAATAAATGCCTTGAGTTGTCGTATGGGAAATAAATGCCTTGAGTTGTCGTATATGAGCCTCTTTGTTCTGTAGAGTGTTATCACTGGAAATGTTTGGTATGTAATTTTGAGTTGCTTATTGTTGGTTTAATTGTTTCATTTAATAGAGATTATTAATCTATTTTGTAAATAAATAATATTAAATATTTGATAGAAATTTAATTAATAATTTTTATAGTAATAATAGATAAATTATAAATATTTAATATCATATTAAATGAGTAAATATCCTTTGTTAGATACTATTTTATATTGTATTTATAAGTTTAATTTTATTAATAGTGAGTTGTCGTTTGAGTGGTTATAAATTATAAGATTGGAAGAATCTTCCTGGTGGTGGAAAATTTAATGAAATTTAATGCATTTAATTTTTGAGGAAGTGGATTCCAGTAACGGGAAAGTTATGGGATGGAATTTATGGTTTTGGCTATTTTTATGATAGGAGGAATATTTGAAGGGATCATGGAAAATTTTAGGGGGGAGACAAGATTTGGGGGTTTTTGGCAGAAGAGGAACAGGAAGAAGGAAGGAAAGCAAAAGGGTAGAGGATTCAGAGTCTCAAGGATAAAATTCCAGGTATGTCAATCGAATCAATGGATTAGATATTGTTTGTGATAGTTATGTATTCAAATGTGTATCTCCCTCACTCTTTAGTCATTGGTCTGTAGCAACTCTTTTGATCTTTTTAGAACTGCACCTCAACAATTTCTTCCTGCTGAGTGTAACAAAGCACATTCTTTATCATCCATGATGAGTTTATAAATACCTTGATGATAAAATCTATCTTGGCTCAAGCATCAACTCTTACTTTCATTCTGCCATCTCATTCCTTTAATTCTTTCCACTTGTTCTCTTTCCTTCATTTTTGTGAAGTTTGATATGAGGACTCAGGGCCATTTTATGGAAGACATTTTTCCATGCTCGCCTAAGTTTAATGCTTTGACCATAACTCCTAAACCTTTTCGAATTTGAGAAAACTGCCCGCGTTACTACTCAATATGGGTCATTCTGCACAAAACCCATGTCCCAGAATTTTGAGATTCGTCTTCATTTGCGCGCAGTTTGAGACAGAAGTTGGCTGTCTGGAAACTACTGAAAAAATATGGGTTTGACTATATCTATGTTAAATCTGCATTTTGGACCATTCCATAGAAGCATTGAACCTCAGTTTTAAATTTGCATTTTGATCATGCTATGGAGGCATCCAGTTTCTGTTTAAACCTGCATTTTAGCAATATAATCAAATCTTTGTGCCATCCACTCTTTAAATTTGCCTCTGCATGACAATCCATTCTTTTATTTCCTCTGCTTGTCAATGGTATTATACCATAATCTCTATACACTTGCTGGGTGTGAATCTCTATATATAATCTTCTTAATATCATTCTATGAACATAAACTTGTAGATAGAATATATCTTCTTGCCAAGCAATAATTAGATTTGTATAATGGCAGATGCCTTTGTGAATATTCAGTTATGTTTTAAAATCATCATTTGAGGCATCTCCATTTTAGCTTAAAAGCTTGATTGCTTAAGAAAAGTTGCCTTTTCTCTTAACCTACATAGAATTAGGAAAGGTAACATTCTATTATTTTTTCCTTACTTTCTTATAAGGGAGTGGAAACTAGTTTAGAGAGAAAATAGAAATATAGTATGTTATCTTAAAAAAATATATGTATATATATTTCCTTATCTTTTAAGAGATTTCTCTCATTATTATGAAATGTTAATTTGTTTAGTGAATTAATATAATAAGGTTTTAATTTAGTAAGTTGTTAGAGAGAGAGAGAGAGTTGTGGAAATTATGAAGAATACTTAGGGAAGATGTTTTTAGAAATTTGGTTAAACTTCTTATTAGATAAAAGAATTTGGAGATGTTTTATTCTTTAAATTTAATTTCTCTTATTATTTAATTGAGTAATGTTAGGGAAACTATTTATTATTCATTAGGTATTGTATTTAATTTTATTTATTTATTTTATCTAAAGTACAATATAGAAATGAATTCGATATTGTGTTTATTTTATTTCATAGTTATTTATGTTATCTGAAATAAGTTAAAATCTCTTAAGTGATGCATAGTAGTATTATCCTTGGTACTCAAGTATTGCTAAGTTCTTGAAATTACATTTTTCATTTGGGTATACAACCTAATGGTGTGTTTTGCTAGATATGGTTAATTATTAAATAAAAGTTATGCTTGGGATATAAGTATATTTGTTGTAGGTGTTTTATGTCAATGGGAGTTTATTTATTTAGTGAATTTGTGGCAGTTGGAAAAGGTAATGAAAGTTGTGCATTTAGGGAAGTCGTAGATTCATGAGGTCATAGTTGGTTATATATGAATGGAAGTTTTTGCTCTTGGTAACAAAGATATGCATTTCAGTAGGAAATGGTAGATGATATATTATTAGATAGGAAATTAAATTGGAAGTTGGTTTTCTTAGCGAATCTGTTACATATGGATAGTGTGAAATTTATAATCATTTATAGTGTTTTTGATTTGAAATGATATTTGGTAAAAAGGTTAGTTGGGCATCTATGCATATAGGAAATTGTATAGGTTTATAATGGTTGTTTTATAATGTTTGTAATTGAAGTTGTGATTCATATAATGGTTTTGGCACGTGATCGTTCTTGTGAAATAGGAATGTAACCTTAAGAAATCTAATTATGAATGATGTTGTAGAGCTTGTAGTTTAAGCCTGTAAGGGTATATATAAAAGTTTAAATTAGTAGATTGTGGTAAATAGTCTATTGCGATAGTAAATTATGCTTTTAAAGATATTTATCCTATTTTCATGAATGTGCTCATAGAGTTAGTAGATTGGAAGGTGCTTATTGGAGAAATATTTATGTTATAGTTGTTTTGATTTTGTTTGTAATTGTTTTAACGTCAGAGAAAGATTTTGCTTATTGTAAATAAAGTACTTATAGATGTTTATTTAGAAATGATAAGTGGCAGATCTTGAATGGTAAGGTAAATTAATTAGGGTTGTAATGATTTAAAAATTGTAGTAGGGCAGTTAGTAGATGGCATGTAAAGGGAATTACAAATATTGTTGTGGTTCTACAATTGGTAATTGTTAGGAAATGGACTTAAGGGAATGTATTTGCTTTTAGTTGTCTTTGGAAATAGTAGAAGTAATTCGTATTAATGTTCCTGATTCATGAGGTAACAATATTGTGCTTCAGGTATTAATTACCTTGTTAAATATTAATCTTTTGGTCAGGCTTGTAATATTCTATTTCGTGCTTCGTGAACAGAGGATATCATCGTATATGTAGTTTCTTCATTTTAGATACTTTTATTTTGGAAATCAAGGAATTGTGTTTGGTTATATTAAGGGTAATTAGAGTGTCTTTGACTTGGGATTGATTTGTTAATGGAATTATTTTATGAGCTTTCTTTGACCTTTGTTTAAGTAAGGATGTTCAGTTTATGGTTCACCATTCTTGCCCTATTAACTCCTAAAGTTTTGAAGTTTTGCTATTTGTGATAACTTGATGTAAGTTGATTTCTTGATTGAATCTGGAGTCCTTTGAAACTCTTACTCGATCTCCTCCTTGGTTATAGCTTATGTTTGTATTGGAATATTATGTTACCTTGGGGTGGAGCTTGGTCTATGTTGGTTTGTTGTGAAGTAGGAATCTTGTGTGATGTCATGGCTACTTGTTGTCAATGTGGAATCTTGACCTTGTCTAATTATGGTTTCTTCATCTTTGGTTGGACCTAACTCCAGAGGTGAGGTGTCTTGATCGTTGGTCCAGATAGTGGCATGTCAATGTAATGGGATATCTGGATTTTCATATCTTGTAATGATTGAGAATGGTCTCTTGAATATAGTTCTTGGTTTCTTGATGGCATTGCTTCAAATTTTGGAGGGATTCTATGGACCTATTATTGTGGCCTAGTGAATGGTGTAAGTTATGGCTCATATCTGATTGGTGATTATTACCTGTATGTGTGGTATGTATGTTTGATCAGAGAATGCTAAGGGAGTGGCTTTCATGGTGGGGCCGATGCCTAGTGAGAGGTCGCCTGGGTAACCCCATGGAAGTTGTAAGCATGTGGAAAACTTAATAACTTAATCAAGAGGGTTGGGGTATTAAAACACTTAACAAGATAAGTAAGAGACCTCACCCATGCCTTGAGTGCTCTCACAGGCTAAGGATGGGATGAGAAGGCCTGGTTGGCAAGGCCGACCTCCTTGTCTCCATGAGAGGACCTGTCGGCTCTGCATGTGTCACCCTATGGGGCCGGCGCCTAGAGAGATGCTGCCAGGGTAACCATAGATGGGGGCCAGCTTCTGGGGATAGATAGCCTGGGTAACCCATGTTAGGACCATGCGATGACACTCTCCTTACGCAGTTCTGTTGTTTCTTGGTAGTACCTCTGGAGTGATGTCTTGTCTTGTGCAGCTTTGATGATATGGTCGGTTGTGTCAAGTCAGTTATCATTCTTTTATTTTTGGATGTTGTTTCTTGGCTTAGTGGAATCCTCGTCTTTATCTCCTAGCTCGGAGGGGTGGACCTCAGGGTTCAACATGGTTGGGTGGTAAGAGCTATCCATTGGTCTTTTTTGGAGATGCAGTTCGAGTTCTGCGTAGAGGTGTTCCAGTTCTAGTTTGCTTCCTACCTTCGGTGGTGTTGTATACTTTCTTATGCATTCTTTTGTAAACTGACAAGATCAGTCTTGTAATCTTGTAATCTTGTAATCTTGTACTAAGACCTTGATAAATTAACTATCTTGCTAATGTAAAAGTTGATTTGATTTATAGCAGTAGTAAAATGGTTATCACTTGTGTGGTTTAAACTTTATATTCCCTAATGCAGTTATGTTTCCCTAGAGGAGTTAGAAGTGCACTTTTCTTCATGTCATGTTTTATGACATCTTTGGTTACTCTTATTGCTTTTACTTGCTTCAAAAAAAAAAATAGTTCTATAATTTTGTGCTTTTAGCCTTGCACTCTAGGGTTGCATGACGGGGCATTACATTTGGTATCAGAGCCAAGTTTAAACACTGAGTACTCTGGTTACAATTGAGCCCATTATGTGACCTAGTGCTTAAACTCTGTAGATTAACTGTATCCTAGGTTGCAACACTAAGACCTCTCAATTGTTGTTGTTGCCCTAGGTTAAACGATTTTCTCGTTGTAGTGAGTTGGTAATAGTATCTCTCACCTGTATGTATTAGTATGAAGGTTGATAAGTTTACAGACTTGCTCTTTAAGAAATGAATTCTTTATATCATGTTTACTTATTTGTCTATGATATTCTTTCTTCTTCATTTATGAAAATGTGATGATATATTTGCCAACATGAATTTCCTGAATGATAGTGCATGTAATTAAGTATTGGAATGATTTAATCATTTGGTGAGTTATGTGGTTATGTGATGTTGACATTTTTACATGGTTTCTTGAAAATCAATATCTAACCCCTAGATGGTCATGACCTCTTATGGAAGAATTGTTGTAATTATCATCGTGTATGCCGTGAAAGAACTGTATGCAGGAGATCAAATGAGAGCTTAGATTTGGCCTATGAGATCAGGTATGTGATAATGTAAGTCAATTATAGTTTGAATCATTCCTATATGTGACATCATATATTCCTTTTATGTCTTCTTGCATAAGGAAGCAATTGCATATTCCCATAATTTGGTAGAAAGAAATGGTATGGTAGTAAAGATAGAAGTTGTTTAGATAAGAGGACGTAGTTAACATAATGGTTTGAGTATTGGTGTACATTCTCTAACACATTCTGGGTCTTGTGTCCTTGAGTGTTGTGAAGCGGATACTCCCTTTTGTGGCTAAAATTAGTCACATCATGATGTGAAATTGTTGTAATTTGGTTGTTTTGAAATTTTTGACAGTTGTTTCATGTGTTGCGAGAGGGGTTAATAGTGAGTTTTCTTTCTTGAACCTTCTTATGTCAGGAATGGCCACCAAGACTCTTTTCTTTATTCTTGATTTATTGAAATTTGCTGGCACTTTGTGACTTAAAGTTGGATTGGATTGTTTTTCCATGTGGGATTGTATTTATTTTTAAATTTTCTATGGTGGAGATTCCGAATGTTTAATTCTGTTGACCCCATTTTGTAGTAAGTGTTGTTTCTATCATGTTCAATTTGAACCTTTGATAGTATGTTCAAGGGAGGACTCTGTGGAGAATTACACTTGGCATGGTTGGTAATAAGTGGAAATGTAATATAATGATGAATCTGTCAGTAGTTGTTTGTGGCTGCAATCATTTTGATTGTATGAGATTGCCGAAAAAGTGAAACTAGTTATAAGAAGATCTCAGGATGCACCATAAAGGTAAAGAATAGACGTTCTTCTTATCTTTCATTGAACATTTGTGCTTGTGTTGTGAACAATTGTTGTATATGGATGAGAATGTTGGCAATGGAATATGACAATGTTAATATATTATGTTCTACCCTGATTTGTGACTTCCAGGAGTAAGTCAAGTTTTAGGGAGGGAGGATGTAGTGCCCCCTTACCATTGGCTTGTGATAGTGGTGGTTTTGCATTGTTCTCTGTCAAATTGGTGACAGTTGTTAGTCGTTCATTGCATTGATTCAGTCTGAGGCAGTTGATTAGTAAGTCATGATTTATGTTTATTTTGATGAACTATGTTTGACTGGTATAATTAGACAGGTATTATGAGTTTATGATGGCACTACTGTTATTTTAGTTATGATGCGAATTAATATCATCATGTGTTGTTTGAATTGTGGTGGTTGAATTCAAATAAAAGTTGTTATGATATTATTTCAAGAGCAGAGACGGTGTAGTACTACTCGCTTCAAGTAGCCTACTATGCCACGATTCTTTGACTCTCTGTGTGTGTTGGCATATATGTGTTTGATTTTATACAACCAATTGCTCAGATGCAGGCTGCAAGTACCGAACCTCGACTCCACCTGATATAGTAGGTTCGAGCGGGTTCTTACACCAATGGGTATTAATGATGGGAGATAATGCGAGGTCTATTCCACTAGGTCGGTCCTTGTTTTCTGTTGTTGTCTCGAGTCGTGGTCTTGCCTTGTTATGTTGGGTATCTCGTGTTGTGATGTATAGTCAAGTCATGTTAATAATGTTTATTTGTGGTTGGAAAAATACTTTTATGATCTATTATTAACTAATAATGCTTCTATTATGATTATTACATAATATTTGGTTGGTTTAGAACTTGGATTGATTCCTTGGTTGGATTTTAAAATAGACTAGAGTTGATTATCTGTTGTTCAAGAGCATTTATGTCATTAATTTGGAATTATGGATTATCAATTTAGATTGGCTCAGAATAATTTGGATATGGAAAATAAATGCCTTGAGTTGTCGTATGGGAAATAAATGCCTTGAGTTGTCGTATATGAGCCTCTTTGTTCTGTAGAGTGTTATCACTGGAAATGTTTGGTATGTAATTTTGAGTTGCTTATTGTTGGTTTAATTGTTTCATTTAATAGAGATTATTAATCTATTTTGTAAATAAATAATATTAAATATTTGATAGAAATTTAATTAATAATTTTTATAGTAATAATAGATAAATTATAAATATTTAATATCATATTAAATGAGTAAATATCCTTTGTTAGATACTATTTTATATTGTATTTATAAGTTTAATTTTATTAATACTGAGTTGTCGTTTGAGTGGTTATAAATTATAAGATTGGAAGAATCTTCCTGGTGGTGGAAAATTTAATGAAATTTAATGTATTTAATTTTTGAGGAAGTGGATTCCGGTAACGGGAGAGTTATGGGATGGAATTTATGGTTTTGGCTATTTTTATGATAGGAGGAATATTTGAAGGGATCATGGAAAATTTTAGGGGGGAGACAAGATTTGGGGGTTTTTGGCAGAAGAGGAACAGGAAGAAGGAAGGAAAGCAAAAGGGTAGAGGATTCAGAGTCTCGAGGATAAAATTCCAGGTATGTCAATCGAATCAATGGATTAGATATTGTTTGTGATAGTTATGTATTCAAATGTGTATCTCCCTCACTCTTTAGTCATTGGTCTGTAGCAACTCTTTTGATCTTTTTAGAACTACACCTCAACAATTTCTTCCTGCTGAGTGTAACAAAGCACATTCTTTATCATCCATAATGAGTTTATAAATACCTTGATGATAAAATCTATCTTGGCTCAAGCATCAACTCTTGCTCTCATTCTGCCATCTCATTCCTTTAATTCTTTCCACTTGTTCTCTTTCCTTCATTTTTGTGAAGTTTGATATGAGGACTCAGGGCCATTTTATGGAAGACATTTTTCCATGCTCGCCTAAGTTTAATGCTTTGACCATAACTCCTAACCCTTTTCAAATTTGAGAAAACTACCCGCGTTACTACTCAATATGGGCCATTCTGCACAAAACCCATGTCCCAGAATTTTGAGATTCGTCTTCGTTTGCGCGTAGTTTGAGACAGAAGTTGGCTGTCTGGAAACTACTAAAAAAATATGGGTTTGACTATATCTATGTTAAATCTGCATTTTGGACCATTCCATAGAAGCATTGAACCTCAGTTTTAAATCTGCATTTTGATCATGCTATGGAGGCATCCAGTTTCTGTTTAAACCTGCATTTTAGCAATATTATCAAATCTTTGTGCCATCCACTCTTTAAATTTGCCTCTGCATGACAATCCATTCTTTTATTTCCTCTGCTTGTCAATGGTATTATACCATAATCTCTATACACTTGCTGGGTGTGAATCTCTGTATATAATCTTCTTAATATCATTCTATGAACATAAACTTGTAGATAGAAAAATATATCTTCTTGCCAAGCAATAATTAGATTTGTATAATGGCAGATGCCTTTGTGAATATTCAGTTATGTTTTAAAATCATCATTTGAGGCATCTCCATTTTAGCTTAAAAGCTTGATTGCTTAAGAAAAGTTGCCTTTTCTCTTAACCTACATAGAATTAGGAAAGGTAACATTCTATTATTTTTTCCTTACTTTCTTATAAGGGAGTGGAAACTAGTTTAGAGAGAAAATAGAAATATAGTATGTTATCTTAAAAAAATATATGTATATATATTTCCTTATCTTTTAAGAGATTTCTCTCATTATTATGAAATGTTAATTTGTTTAGTGAATTAATATAATAAGGTTTTAATTTAGTAAGTTGTTAGAGAGAGAGAGAGAGTTGTGGAAATTATGAAGAATACTTAGGGAAGATATTTTTAGAAATTTGGTTAAACTTCTTATTAGATAAAAGAATTTGGAGATGTTTTATTCTTTAAATTTAATTTCTCTTATTATTTAATTGAGTAATGTTAGGGAAACTATTTATTATTCATTAGGTATTGTATTTAATTTTATTTATTTATTTTATCTAAAGTACAATATAGAAATGAATTCGATATTGTGTTTATTTTATTTCATAGTTATTTATGTTATCTGAAATAAGTTAAAATCTCTTAAGTGATGCATAGTAGTATTATCCTTGGTACTCAAGTATTGCTAAGTTCTTGAAATTACATTTTTCATTTGGGTATACAACCTAATGGTGTGTTTTGCTAGATATGGTTAATTATTAAATAAAAGTTATGCTTGGGATATAAGTATATTTGTTGTAGGTGTTTTATGTCAATGGGAGTTTATTTATTTAGTGAATTTGTGGCAGTTGGAAAAGGTAATGAAAGTTGTGCGTTTAGGGAAGTCGTAGATTCATGAGGTCATAGTTGGTTATATATGAATGGAAGTTTTTGCTCTTGGTAACAAAGATATGCATTTCAGTAGGAAATGGTAGACGCTATATTATTAGATAGGAAATTAATTTGGAAGTTGGTTTTCTTAGCGAATCTGTTACATATGGATAGTGTGAAATTTATAATCATTTATAGTGTTTTTGATTTGAAATGATATTTGGTAAAAAGGTTAGTTGGGCATCTATGCCTATAGGAAATTGTATAGGTTTATAATGGTTGTTTTATAATGTTTGTAATTGAAGTTGTGATTCATATAATGGTGTTGGCACATGATCATTCTTGTGAAATAGGAATGTAATCTTAAGAAATCTAATTATGAATGATGTTGTAGAGCTTGTAGTTTAAGCCTGTAAGGGTATATATAAAAGTTTAAATTAGTAGATTGTGGTAAATAGTCTATTGCGATAGTAAATTATGCTTTTAAAGATATTTATCCTATTTTCATGAATGTGCTTGTAGAGTTAGTAGATTGGAAGGTGCTTATTGGAGAAATATTTATGTTATAGTTGTTTTGATTTTGTTTGTAATTGTTTTAACGTCAGAGAAAGATTTTGCTTATTGTAAATAAAGTACTTATAGATGTTTATTTAGAAATGATAAGTGGCAGATCTTGAATGGTAAAGTAAATTAATTAGGGTTGTAATGATTTAAAAATTGTAGTAGGGCAGTTAGTAGATGGCATGTAAAGGGAATTACAAATATTGTTGTGGTTCTACAATTGGTAATTGTTAGGAAATGGACTTAAGGGAATGTATTTGCTTTTAGTTGTCTTTGGAAATAGTAGAAGTAATTCGTATTAATGTTCCTGATTCATGAGGTAACAATATTGTGCTTCAAGTATTAATTACCTTGTTAAATATTAATCTTTTGGTCAGGCTTGTAATATTCTATTTCATGCTTCGTGAACAGAGGATATCATTGTATATGTAGTTTCTTCATTTTAGATACTTTTATTTTGGAAATCAAGGAATTGTGTTTGGTTATATTAAGGGTAATTAGAGTGTCTTTGACTTGGGATTGATTTATTAATGGAATTATTTTATGAGCTTTCTTTGACCTTTGTTTAAGTAAGGATGTTCAGTTTATGGTTCACCATTCTTGCCCTATTAACTCCTAAAGTTTTGAAGTTTTGCTATTTGTGATAACTTGATGTAAGTTGATTTCTTGATTGAATCTGGAGTCCTTTGAAACTCTTACTCGATCTCCTCCTTGGTTATAGCTTATGTTTGTATTGGAATATTATGTTACCTTGGGGTGGAGCTTGGTCTATGTTGGTTTGTTGTGAAGTAGGAATCTTGTGTGATGTCATGGCTGCTTGTTGTCAATGTGGAAGCTTGACCTTGTCTGATTATGGTTTCTTTATCTTTGGTTGGACCTAACTCCAGAGGTGAGGTGTCTTGATCGTTGGTCCAGATAGTGGCATGTCAATGTAATGGGATATCTGGATTTTCATATCTTGTAATGAATGAGAATGGTCTCTTAAATATAGTTCTTGGTTTCTTGATGGCATTGCTTCAAATTTTGGAGGGATTCTATGGACCTATTGTTGTGGCCTAGTGAATGGTGTAAGTTATGGCTCATATCTGATTGGTGATTATTACCTGTATGCGTGGTATGTATGTTTGATCAGAGAACGCTAAGGGAGTGGCTTTCATGGTGGGGCCGGTGCCTAGTGAGAGGTCGCCTGGGTAACCCCATGGAAGTTGTAAGCATGTGGAAAACTTCATAACTTAATCAAGAGGGTTGGGTATTAAAACACTTAACAAGATAAGTAAGAGACCTCACCCATGCCTTGAGTGCTCTCATAGGCTAAGGATGGGATGAGAAGGCCTGGTTGGCAAGGCCAACCTCCTTGTCTCCATGAGAGGACCTGTTGGCTCCGCATGTGTCACCCTATGGGGCTGGCGCCTAGAGAGAGGCTGCCAGGGTAACCATAAATGGGGGCCAGCTTCTGGGGATAGATAGCCTGGGTAACCCATGTTAGGACCATGCGATGACACTCTCCTTACGCAGTTCTGTTGTTTCTTGGTAGTACCTCTGGAGTGATGTCTTGTCTTGTGCAGCTTTGATGATATGGTCGGTTGTGTCAAGTCAGTTATCATTCTTTTATTTTTGGATGTTGTTTCTTGGCTTAGTGGAATCCTCATCTTTATCTCCTAGCTCGGAGGGGTGGACCTCAGGGTTCCACATAGTTGGGTGGTAAGAGCTATCCATTGGTCTTTTTTGGAGATGCAGTTCGAGTTCTGCGCAGAGGTGTTCCAGTTCTAGTTTGCTTCCTACCGTCGGTGGTGTTGTATACTTTCTTATGCATTCTTTTGTAAACCGACAAGATCGGTCTTGTAATCTTGTAATCTTGTACTAAGACCTTGATAAATTAACTATCTTGCTAATGTAAAAGTTGATTTGATTTATAGTAGTAGTAAAATGGTTATCACTTGTGTGGTTTAAACTTTATATTCCCTAATGCAGTTATGTTTCCCTAGAGGAGTTAGAAGTGCACTTTTCTTCATGTCGTGTTTTATGACATCTTTGGTTACTCTTATTGCTTTTACTTGCTTCAAAAAAAAAATTAGTTCTATAATTTTGTGCTTTTAGCCTTGCACTCTAGGGTTGCATGACGGGGCATTACAGATAGAATGATACAATAATAGAATAATAGAATTGTAGGATAAGAGAGTTATAAAATGATGGAATAATAAATTTAGAGAATAATAGAATGATAGAATTATGGAATGATAGAATGAAATAATGATAGAATAATTGTTGAACTACCAAAAGTCACGATTTCAACCTGTGGTGATTTAATTCTACAACTACCATGATTACAAATGGTTCAACTCCCTGAACTAGAAGTATAAAAAGGATGTTGGTGCTTTTTGTTTGGGGGTTGGGTTGGTTGGTGATTGTTGTAGAAAAGAGTATTGTCTCTAAGGATTAAAGATTGATTTGAATTGTGTAATTTATATTCCTAATGTTGTTATATCGAATGTGAATCTATGATATCAATAAATTTACATCAATTTGTGTTGTTGTGTGAAAGTTGTTATTTTGGTTGCTAGATTCTGGTAGTTTGATAACACCCCCAGATCTAGACTGCATTAAGTGAAATCAAAGCCCAATTTGGGTTGTGTCAAAAAGAAGGAATCCTAAAGAATTTTGTTGTGGGTTCAAATGAGAAATAGAAGACCTACAACTGCAGAGAATTTGTGAGACATGGCACATAGAGGATGAGGGTGAAGAGGAGCACTAAGAGTTAGTGATGTAGATGTCGTAGAGATGCTAGGAGGGATTACAGCAAGATTAGATGATATGGAAGCAACACAAAGAAGAGGAGTATATGTGGACGACATTAGTTAGGATGAGAATGAAGAACCAGAAATTGAGACAGAAGATGCAGATAGAAATGAACTAGAAAGAAGATTTTTACAAGAAATATCAAGAATCAATAGCAAACCCATATTGGATGCACCAAGTTATCATGGAAATCTAAATCTAGAAGAATTAATTGAATGGATTTTAGAGATGGATAAATATTTTGATTTTGAATCAATAGATGATCTGAAAAGGGTGAAATTTGCTTGCATGAAATTGAAAGGACATGTATCCTTATGGTGGGATCATGTGAAAATAGAAAGGCAAAGAAAGGGTAAGGAGAAAATCAAATTGTTGGATAGAATGGTCAAAAATATGAAGGCTAAATTTCTACCAACCGACTATCAAATAAGTTTGTTCAAGAAACTACAAAATTTGAAACAAAAGGAAAAGAATGTGCATGAGGATGTATAGAAGAATTATATAGGTTGGATATCAATGTTGGACATTTAGATTATGATGCTAAGAAAGTGTCAAGGTATCTTAATGGTTTACATTGTTCAATTCAAGATGAAATTAGTATGTTCGAATACAAATTGTAGAATAAGCTTATTAGTATGCTTTGAAGGCAAAAGAAAAATTTGTGAAAAAATAAACTAATTTTAGAGGTAGAGGTAGATTCTCACATGGAAGAGGACAATCCAATGGTGGCAGAGGTTATCAAAACAAACAAGGAGAAACCAACACCTCTCAAACAAGCACCTAGGATAATAAGGGAAGAGGAGATTATTCTAGAGAGGAAGAGGAGATTACTCCAGAGGTAGGGGATATTTTGGAAGAGGTAGAGGAAGAGGATTCATGAGTACATGTTACCAATGAGGATTCATGAGTACTTCATCTTGGCAGTTTTTCAGGGCTTGAAACTTTCATCTTGGCCCTCAAAATGGCAATTTAGTTTTTTTTCTAGATTTTTAAAAAGTTGCTTTTGTAATAACTCGAAACTCATGTTTCGAATTTAGAATATTATTTGGCTATTCGTCCTACCTTAGTTTTTGGAAGCATTTGGGAAAAAATAGGATTGTCAAGATATGATTGTAAAATTACCTAAAATGGTAAAATTTGACAATTGTCAAAATTTGCCAAAAAAAGTATTTTTTTATTTTTAATTTTATTTTTTTAAATTTTTCTTGGATATAAGAGAGTTTTCTCTCATTGTAGTAACATAATTGATTGATAGAAGTTTTTTTGTGTTCTAGCTTCCAAAGCTTTGGCTCTCATATGTTTAATGGCACAATTCTATTGAGTGTATGTTGTCTACTGCATCAATTTCCAATGGTTGTTTAGGGTGTGTGGGCCCCCCTGGTAGTCCCCTGAGGATTAGTCTCACCTCCGCTCATCCCGCCATTATTATCCCCAACTCAGCACAAAAATGTAAGACCGAGGCAAGGCACGGTGGGCAACGCTGGGCGGAGTCGCAACGCTCCTGTCTCTATTGGGGGGCAGGGCTAGGGGATACCTCTAGGTTTATATATATATATATTTTTTAAATTACTGCAAGTAGGTTGTTAAAATCAGAGATGACACTAATTAGAAATTTTTAAAAAATATATCAAAACACATCCAATTTTTTTCAAAATTATATGGTGCACTAGAGGAAAGAGTCCTTGTCCAAAAGGTATAATTGGTTTTGTGAAAATGATAAAAAATAATACAAAAGTTGATGTGGAATGAAAACTATCAGATTCTGTAAAGTCTAACTTTAAAATGATATTACAAAGAAAATATACATTGAAAACTAATTTTTTTTCTCCATGCACTAGATATTGAACTCCTCTATTTGGGAAAAACAAAGTTAGGGAAAAATAAGATTGTTTTCTCTTTATTTGTGACGTGGACTCAAAGTCACTTTTCTGAAAATTTTCAGCAATTCAAAATTTGCTCTTAAATTTAAAAACAAATGTCAAAGTAATTTTTTAATTTTTTTAAAAAATTACAAGCATAAAATTCATCAAGAGATCTACATTTCATTAGTTTACATCATTTTGAAATTCAAAACATAAATGCCACTTTTATGAGGTCAAAGTTCAGAAATTTTTTTGTTGTTGGCCGATTCCTTTATAAAGTGTGACAGGTTTGTGCTTTTACACTAATAGAATTGTAAACTAATTCAATAATAGAATAATAGAATAATAGAATTAATGAATGATAGAATAATGGATTTATAGAATAATAGAGTGATAGAATGAGAGAATGATAGAATAATAGAATTGTAGAATGATAGAATGAAAGAATGATAGAAGAATAGAATTGTAGAATAATATAGTTATAGAATAATAAAATGAAATATTATAGAATAAAACATTTATAAAATAATAGAATGATAGAAATGTAGAATAATAGAATAATAGATTAATATAATAATAATAGAATGATAAAATTATAAAATGATAGATTGAAATAATGATAGAATAATATAATTATAGATTAATCGAATGTTTAAATTCTAAAATGATAGAATGCAAGAATGATAGAGTAATAGAATTTTAGAATAATATAATCATAGAATGATTGAATTAAGGACTGATATAGTAATAGATTTATAGAATTATAGAATGATAGAATAATAAAATGATAGAATAATAGAATGATAAGATTATATAATGATAGAATGGAAGAATGTTAGAAAAATAGAATTGTAGAATGATAGAATGAAAAATGTTTGAATAATTTAATAAAAGAGTTATAGAATAATGGAACTATAGACTTGAATAGAACTATAAAATAATAAAATTAGAGAATGATACAATTTGAGAATCAAAGAATGATAGAATAATAGATTTATAGAATAACATAATGATAGAATTATAGAATGATATAATAATAGGTTTATAGAATAATAGAATGATATAATTATAGAATCATAGAATGAAAGAATTGTAGAAAAATAGAATTATAAAATAATACAATAATAGAATTACAGAAGGAAAGAATGATAGAATAATAGAATGATTGAATATAAGAATGATAGAATGATTGATTTATAGAATAATAGAATGATAGAATTACATAATGGTATAATAATAGAATGAAAGAATGATAGAATAGTATATTTATAGAATTATAAAATGAAAGAATGATAGAATGAAAGAGTGGTAGAATAAAAGAATGATAGAAAATAGATTTAAGGAATAATAGAATTTTAGAATTGCAAAATGATAGAATGAAAGAATCATAGAGTAATAGAACTATAGATTATTTGAATAATGGAATTATACAATGATAGAATGAAAGAATGATAGAGTAAGAGATTAATAGAATAATAGAGTGATAGAATTGTATAACACTAGAATAAAAAAATGATGGATTAATAGAATTAGAGATTAATAGATCTGTACAACATGGTAGAATGAAACAAAATTATAAAATAATTTAATATTTATAGGATAATAGAATGATAGAATAATAGATTTATATAATAATAGAATGATAGAATTATAAATGATAAAATGAAAGTGTAGTGCCCCTCCGTTCCCACCTTGGATGTACAGGTGAACCAATCAAGGTGCATGAATATGAAGGTATAATAATAGGAATAACTAAGGTAAGATAAACAATTGATGTTGTACAATATAGATAGATGTTTCATCCATGTGTGGTTTCATATGATAGTTAATATGTTTTATTGATAATCTCTATTGCGACACTGATAATGCAGGCTTTGACATTGTTTTGCATTCTAATGATTAAGATGTCGATCTTACTACAATTGTTATATGTTAGAATGGATCTCATGGACCGATTATGTTAGATTTAATTGTTATGATGGTACTTTTGAGACTTATTTAATTTCATGCACCTATATGTTCAGTGTATGGTTCTGTTCAGATAATGAGGTAGATTCAATTTGGTTATGAATATGTGTTATCTAATCTAGATTGATATGATGTGGAAAGGACGATGTTGCATCACTCGCTTGCGAGTTACCTCCGATGTTGTGATTCCTTTTCCACCTAGTGTCAGCTTATATGCATCTATACATGCTTGACTTTGTCATTTGTTGTAGGATGCAGGTATCTGGCATCGACTCCACCTGAATTAATAGGTCTGAGCATGCCCTGAACCCAAAGGATAAGTTGTTCCAGAGATAACTTAAGGTCCCACATCCCAAGTCATCATCCTCGATCAGGATGCACAACATGTCTAGTTCAACCTGTCAGTTCTGTTAGTATGTCAGGTCTTGCAACTGAGTGATAATTGATGGAGCCTGTTGGATAAGTGTGTGTTTGGCCCTGGCTTGTGAACATGTTTGATTTGGCTTTTAACGACTGTCCTACTCAGTGGGTTATGTTGTATGCCTATATTTCATTATATAGTCATACTAATATTTGACCCACTTTAATATTTACTAAGGTCATATAATATTCTTATTATTATTATTAATATTTAGTAAGATTAAATTGGTAATTGATAATTACCTAGTTCAAATAATTATTTAAAGTTGTTTGAATATGAATTATTTTATTACTACTATTAAATTGATTTAATTAAGGGAAGGTCGTTGAACACTAGTAAACGCACTAACCAGACCCTAGAGTAGAGAGGAGATAGTCCTATCATCCAATTGACGAAGCCTAACAATTGGACCAAGAGTGTATTGATTCAGCATTACACTATGGTTACTAATGGATTTGTGATAATATGTTATTTATGATGGATATATTTTGGCTATATATTGTACTAACACTTCTTGTTGAGTGTACATGTAGAATTATTATGTCAATGGATGATGGTGGTCATTTAGCCACTTTATGTCTTTCTGTGTGATGTCTGACCTAGGCATGGGGCCCTAAGGTCTATTGGCCATGATGTTAAGAAATATTATTTTTAGTTTTATGTGATAAAATGATTATGTTCTTGTGTGGGATTTAACCTTGTAACTTTTAAAATGATTTTTAAGTGTTTTTAAGAGGTCTAAGTTGTATTTTATGTTTGGAAAATTGTCTTATGTCCAAGGTACATAGGTAAGAAGTTTATTTTTGTCATTTATAATATTTTAAAAGGTTTTTAGACCCTCCTTTAAGCCCCACTTACAAAAGTGACGAAAATGGGAAGGTGGTTGGTTGAGTTAGTTGGGTGGTTGAGTTAGTTTTGGGTAGGAAGTTACTCTTTCCTTCTCTTTAAAAACTCTTCATGGAGTTGGGGTGAATTGCTCATTTTATGATTTTCATTCAAGGATTCTACCATTAGTGGGATATTGCGATTGAGGTATCATGTTTTCTTTATTAATTAAATACAAATATTATATGTTTTTCTTTATTGATTAAATGTAAATTTTATATGTTTTTCATTATTGATTAAATATAAATATTATATGTTTTTCTTTATTGGTTAAATGTAAATATTATGTTCTAAATATTATATGATCCTTTATTTATTAAATGTAAAGGTTGTTTTTCTAAGGGTTGTTGCTTGTGAAATTAGAAAAGCAAACATTTCAATGTAAGAAGCATATTTGTTGCCTTATTTGCATGTCATAAACCTAGATCATCATAGCATGAATTATATTTTTGATTAGATCTTCCTATAATTATAAGATAGTAATCACCATATATATTGGCATTAAGGTTTGCATATAATCATATGTTATCTATATATTAGTATTAAGATTTCTATATAATCTTATAATTGCTAAATATTGGTGTTGGATCTTAGAAATGATGGTTTTTATCTATTTTTAAAAGGGGTTATGAAGTCATCTTGCTAAGGATCTGTTAGTTTGTTCATATCCTCTAATAGATAAACTAATGATGTTCTTTGTGTACGTAAGTATCTTTGAACCTTGTCAAACAGTTCAAGTACCTTGTCCATTAGAGTATTCCTTAGTTCTGCCTTCTATTAGATCTAGATGGAAATGTTTTTCTTATGTGCAAATAAATATGGACTTTGGATCATATAAAACTGCCCACGTTTGCATAGATTCTTCAGGATCTAATTCTTATAGTAGATTGTATTAAACATCTTATTAGCTCTTCATTTAGTCAATTTATATTTTGGGTGTCTTGTTCTTTGGTTGTTCAAATCTTCACAGTATTCTTGATCGACCATAATCCAAATCTAGATAACCCATTTAATACAGTGTGCATACTCCTTAAGTCTATCAAACTCCATCCTCTAGGTGAGACTCCAGCCATGTATAACAAAGGTGTTTCAAATTGGGTGCGGTGGTCTATGAAGTCGTCGCTTGAAGAAATGGAAATGATGTGGTTGCTACTCAAAGGTAGAGTGGTGTTGTTTATAAACCGTCCAAAATTTGAAGGTTGATTGACCAAATCTTACCTTGAGGATAGGAATAACCTACACAAGTGCATGAACATGTATATAAACATTTATGTCATATGGATATTTGTATAGGTATCAATTATTAATTATAAATTAAATATGAATCCATGCATAGTTAAGATCCACGATTTAGCAGATGAGTTTGTTGGAGTATATATATGATATATATATTAACTTATGAAACAAAAGAAACGTAGTTGTTATAGTTTAATACAAATGTTTATTAAACTAATCGATATGATAACATATTTACTATAATATGGCATTGATTCTATTATAATGGTTTTGTTAGTAGAAATATGATATATGGGTTTGGATTATAAATGTTGTAATTAGCATTTAAGTTATAAGTATTTGTAATTAATATTATCTATGCATTGGCTAGCTTGATGGTTATATGCAATTGATGAGTGATTAATATAATAGATAGAATTAATATTAATTAAACTAGACCTAGGTTTTATGAAATTCTTGGTGGAGATATAACTTGAATCTAGTTGCTATTACAATTAAATGTAATTGGATATGGCAATATAATCAGTGTAGATGAAATTTAATCTAGTTTGGTTTGATTTTGCAAAGATGTTTTTCATAATGATTTTGTTAAGTTGAAATTGGATTGAAAGATTGGAATTAGGTGAAATAACAAAGTATTTGAAAATCTGGACTTATAAGTAAAACTTATAGGTAACTGGATAACTAAGGGATTGAATTGCTCTTGTTAGAAGAATTTATGTGGTCAATGAGTTGTTTAGTGGAAATCACATATTGCAAGTAAATATTTCGTGTGAGTTGGTCTATTTGAAGGAGTTGTGCTTTTAAGAGTAAATGTTAATGTGGGATTATCATGTTACAATGGTGTCTAGTGGAAGTTGTTTCTAGAGGCTAGGAAGGGTAGTTGTGGGTTTGACCCTTGTGATATGGCAATCTTGTTATAGGATGAACTTGTTTTGGTTTATGTGATTATGATGATTATGCAAGAGGGACAATGCCTTGCTCAGTATATCTAGTCCTGTTGTTATGTCTTGAATCCATGTTGTTGAACTCTTCTTGAAGGTTGTGGTTCCCTATTGTGTTGAGCTTGTTTTAAATTCTATATTGGTCTGTGTAAAGGATTGAAATTTTGGGAGCAAGAGGACCCATGCCTTGCTCTAGAATACACTTTGTTATGGTTGAAATTTTGGGAGCAAGAGGACCCATGCCTTGCTCTGGATTACACCTTGTTATGGTTGAAATATTGGAGCAAGAGGACCCATGCCTTGCTCTGGTGATTTATTATGTTGTGATTGGCTGCAAGATGGTTGATGCCTTGCATTGTTATGTATATTTGTTGTTATGATGATAGTTGTTATGTTTGATGGATAGGGTTTCCTAGGTGTAGATAGGGGAGTTACTTCCAATGTGGGGCCGGTGCCCAAAGTGGCTACCAGGGTAACCCATTGGGAGTTGGTAATCAGTGATAACCTAATAATTAATCTAGGGGTTGGGTAGTTTTCACACTAACAAGATAATTGGATGCCTCACTCATGCCTATAGTGCTCATTCAGGCTAAGGATGAGATGAGAAGGCCGTGGTTGGCAAAATCAACTTCCTTGTCCTCATGAAAGGAATGTTGATTCCGCATGTGTCACCCTATGGGGCCGGCACCTAGCGAGAGACTGTCAGGGTAACCCATGGATGGGGGCTAGCGTCTAGCTACAGGCTGTCAGAGTAACCCATGTTAGGGCCATGCGATGACACTCTCCTTACTGTAGCCTAGCATTCCCTAGTTGTACTCTCCCCAGTTGTTAAGTGTTGCCTCTGGAAGTATTGTTGTGTTGCCTCTGGAAGTGAATTTGAGTTGCTTGTGGTGTTGTCATGTGTTGTAATGGAGTCTTGTTTGGTCTTTGTTCCTGTTAGGCAATTGTCTACCTGACTGTATGACGTTTTGGGACCTTATGTTATCTCCTAGCATGGGGGGTGGACCTTAGGGTTCCACATGGTCGAGTGGATGTGCTTTATCTCCATTGGTTTCTCCTTGCCTTTGTTCGTGTGCAAGAAGGTGGTAACTCCTGTAGCAGATTCAGATCATGTACCTATTTATGGAGACAGTTATTATGCTCATGTACTGGCCTGTGCATCAAATGATTCATTATGTATGTATTCATATGTATTCAGAAGATGATAATGTAACGATGTAATGTTGTATTCATATGTCGGGAGAAATTGTAACTATGTACTAGATCTTGATGAATACTTATATGATGTTATGTAGATGTAAATGTTTATTGATTTAGTGCATTAGTTTTACAATGAGTTACTGATGTTAATTCATGATGTGTGTTAGATTATGTTAATTATTTTGTCAAGTAATGCAACCATGATATCTTAGAGGACAAGTCATTAGTTTAAATGATGCGTTAATATTACTTTGTTACTTTACTATCTCTTTCAATTTAAAAAAAAAATTATCCTGTGGCATATAGCATAAATGTGATGTTCTCTGAGGTATTCATGGCAGGGCATTATAGAAAGAATGGTAGACTAATATAATTATAGAATAATAGAATAAAAAAATGATAGAATAATAGATTTATACAAAATAGAATCTTAGAATCATAAAATTTTAGAATGAAAGAATGATAGAGTAATAAAACTTTAGATTAATAGAATAATATAATTATACAATGATAGAATAAAGGAATGATAGAATACTAGATTTATAGAATAATATAATGGTAGAAATAAAGAATTATAGAAGGAAAGAATGATAGAATAATAGAATTGTAGAAAACTAGTATAACAAAATAATAAAATGATATAATGAAAGAATGGTAGAATAATAGATTTGTAGAATTATAGAATGATAGAATTATATAATGATAGAGTGAAGGAACAATAGATTAATGAAATTGTAGAATAATAGTATGATATATTGATAAAAATGAAAGAATGATAGAATAGTAGAATAATAGAATTATAGAGTAATAGAATTGTAGAATGATAGAATGGTAGAATACTAGAATTGTAGAATAATAGAATTATAGAAAGAAAGAATGATAGGATAATAGATTCATAGAATAATAGAATGAGAGTTATAGATTAATAGAATAAAATAATGATAGAATAATAGAATTGTAAAATGATAGAATGAAACATAAATAGAACAATAGCCTTATAGTATAATAGAATGATAGAATTATATAATGATAGAATGAAAAAATTATAGAATAATAGAATTGTTGAATAATACAGTAATAGAATAATAGAATGAAAGAATGAAAGAATGATAGAATAATAGAATGATAGAATATAAGAATGATAGAATAATAGATTTATAGAATGATAGAACAATAGATTTATAGAATAATAGAATTATAGAATGGTAGAATAATAGGTTTATAGAATAATAAAATGATATAATTGTAGAATCATAGAGTGAAAGAATGATAGAATAGTAAATTTATAGAATTATAGATTGATAGAACAATAGATTTATAGAATAACAGAATGATAGAAATGTAGGGTGAAGAATAATAAAACAAAAGAATTGTAGTTCATAATAGAATGATAGAATGAAACAATCATACAATAAAAGATTTATAAAATAATATAATCCAGTAGAAATATAGAATGATAGAAGGAAACAATGATAGAATTATAGAATTGTAGAATACTAGTATAATAGAATGATAGAATGAAAGAATGGTAGAATAATAGATTTCTAGAATAATAGACTGATGGAATTATAGAATGGTAGAATGAAAGAACAATAGAGTAATGGAATTGCAGAATAATATTATTATGGTATTATGATAAAAATGAAAGAATGATCAATAGAATAATAGAATTTCATAATAATATGATAATAGAATAAAAGAATGATAGAATGAAATATTGATAGAATAATCGATTTATAAAATAATAGAATGATAGAATATTAGAATAATAGAATTCTAAAGCAATGACTGAATGAATGAATGAAGAATTTTAATAACGTCCATGAGGCCGCAATAGCCTATGGGGACTGGCAAATAGGTTTTGGAGCACCAGTTGGAGATGATCTCGCTTTCCATTACTTCATTCAACTATTGTAACCATTTAGCCCTTTTATCATACTCAGGACTATGTTGTTATACTTGTATCATATTCTGGAATATATCATTTTAATTGTATATGCTGTTATGTAATTGAACTCTCTTAGGAGAGAGGTTGTAATCATTGTACTTAATGAGAAGAAATGTGATGTTCCTTTATTGTTTTACGGATTCCAGTGTGGGTATCGGATCCGCCTGTATTTTATGCTTATGGATTCATATTTTTATCAGATGGGATTAGGAACATTTTCTTTGGTGTTTAAAATGAATGCTATTGATCTATCATATTAGCAATTGAATATGTGTATGTTGTCTACTTATGTAAAAAAAATAAAATTATCTTTTCCCCTTTTAGCTCTTACCCTTTGGGGTTACGTAGCGGGATGTTACATAATAGATCTATACAACATGATAGAATGAAAAAAAATTATAGAATGATAGAATAATACATTTATATAATAATAGAATGATAGAATTATAAATGACAAAATGAAAGAATGATAGACTAATATAACTATAGAATAATAGAATGAAAAAATGATAGAATAATAGATTTATACAATAATAGAATGTTAGAATTATAAAATGGTAGAATGAAAGAATGATAGAGTAATAAAACTTTAGATTAATATAATAATATAACTATACAATGATAGAATAAAGGAATGATAGAATACTAGATTTATAGAATAATATAATGGTAGAAATAAAAAATGATAGAAGGAAACAATGATAGAAAAATAGAATTGTAGAATACTAGTATAACAAAATAATAAAATGATAGAATGAAAGAATGGTAAAATAATAGATTTCTAGAATAATAGAATGATAGAATGAAGGAACAACAGAGTAATGAAATTGTAGAATAATAGTATGATATAATGATAAAAATGAAAGAATGATAGAATAGTAGAATAATAGAATTGTAGAGTAATAGAATTGTAGAATGATAGAATGAAAGAATGGCAGAATACTAGAATTGTAGAATAATAGAATTATAGAAAGAAAGCATGATAGAATAATAGATTCATAGAATAATATAATGAGAGTTATAAATTAATAGAATGAAATAATGATAGAATAATAGAATTTTAAAATGATAGAATTAAACATCAATAGAATGATAACATTAGTGAGGATGAGAATGAAGAACCAAAAATTCAGATAGAAGATGTAGATAGAAATGAACTAGAAAGAAGATTTTTACAAGCAATATCAAGAATCAATAGCAAACCCATATTGGATGCACCAAGTTATCATGGAAATCTAAATCTAGAAGAATTAATTGAATGGATTTCTAAGATGGATAAATAATTTGATTTTGAATAAATAGATGATCTGAAAAGGGTGAAATTTGCTTGCATGAAATTGAAAGGACATGTATCCTTATGGTGGGATCATGTGAAAATAGAAAGGCAAAGAAAGGGTAAGGAGAAACTTAAATTGTTGGATAGAATGGTCAAAAAATTTAAGGCTAAATTTCTACCAACCGACTATCAAATAAGTTTGTTCAAGAAACTACAAAATATGAAGCAAAAGGAAAAGAATGTGCATGAGGATGTAAAGAAGACTTATATAGGTTGGATATCAATGTTGGACATGTAGATTATGATGCTGAGAAAGTGTCAAGGTATCTTAATGGTTTACATTATTCAATTGAAGATGAAATTAGTATGTTCAAATACAAATTGCAGAATAAGCTTATTAGTATGCTTTGAAGGTAAAAGAAAAAATGGTGAGAAAATAAAATAATTTTAGAGGTAGAGTTAGATTCTCACGTCGAAGAGGCTATCAAAACAAACAAGGAGAAACCAACACCTCTCAAACAAGCACCTAGGATAATAAGGGAAGAGGAGATTATTCTAGAGAGGAAGAGGAGATTACTCCAGAGGTAGGGGATATTTTGGAAGACGTAGAGGAAGAGGATTCATGAGTACATGTTACCAATGAGGATTCATGAGTACTTCATCTTGGCACTTTTTCGGGGCTTGAAACTTTCATCTTGACCCTTAAAATGGCAATTTAGTTTTTTTTCTAGATTTTTAAAAAGTTGCTTTTGTAATAACTTGAAACTCATGTTTTGAATTTAGAATATTAGTTAGTTGTTCGTCCTACCTTAGTTTTTGGATGGGAAAAAATAGGATTCTCAAGATATGATTGTAAAATTACCTAAAATGGCAAAATTTGACAATTGAAGAAATCTGCCAAAAAAGGTAATTTTTTATTCTTGGTAATAAGAAAGTTTTCTCTCATTGTAGCAGCAGAGTTGATGAATAGAAGTTTTTTTGTGTTCTAGCTTCCAAATATTTGGCTCTCATATGTTTAATGGCACAATTCTATTGAGTGTATGTTGTGCGCTGCATCAATTTCCAATGGTTGTTTTGGGTGTACGGGCCCCCTTGGCAGTCCCTTGAGGATTAGTCTCAACTCCACTCCCCCAGCCGTTATTAGCTCCAACTCAACACAAAAATGTAAGCCCGAGGCAAGGCGTGGTGGGCAACGCTAGGCAGAGTCGCAACACCCCTGTCTCTCTTGGGGGGCTGGGCGGAGTCGCAAGTAGGTTGTTAAAATTAGAGATGACACTAATTAGAAATTTTAAAAATATATATGAAAAGACATCCAATTTTTTTCAAAATTACATGGTGCACTAGAGGAAAGAGTCCTCTCCAAAAGGGTATAATTGTTTTTTTGAAAATGATAAAAAATAATACAAAAGTTGACGTGGAGTGAAAACTATCAGATTCGGTAAAGTCTGACTTTAAAACGATATTACAAAGAAAATATGCATTGAAAACTAATTTTTTTTTTCTCCATGCACTAGATATTGAACTCCTCTATTTGGAAAAAAAAAATTAGGGAAAAATAAGATTGTTTGCTCTTTTTTTTGTAACGTGGACTCAAAGTCATTTTTCTTGAAATTTTCACCAACTCAAAATTTGCTCTTAATTTTTTTTTAAAATGTCAAAGTAATTTTTAATTTTTTAAAAAAAATTACAAGCATAAAATTTATCAAGAGATCTACACTTCATTAATTTACATAATTTTGAAATTCAAAACATAAATGCCACTTTTATGAGGTTGAAGTTCAGAAACTTTTTTGTTGTTGGCCGATTCCTTTATAAAGTGTGACAGGTTTGTGCTTTTAGCCTAATAGAATTGTAAAATAATTCAATAATAGAATAACAGAATTAAAGAATTAAAGAATGATAGAGTAATAGATTTATAGAATAATAGAGTGGTAGAATGAGAGAATGATTGAATAATAGAATTGTAGAATGATAGAATGAAAGAATGATAGAAGAAGAGAATTGTAGAATAATATAGTTATAGAATAATAAAATGAAAATATTATACAATAAAACATTTATAAAATAATAGAATGATAGAAATGTAGACTAATAGAATAATAGATTAATATAATAATAATAGAATGATAAAATTATAAAATGATAGATTGAAAGAATGATAGAATAATATAATTATAGATTAATAGAATGTTTGAATTATAAAATGATAGAATGAAAGAATGATAGAGTAATAGAATTTTGGAATAATATAATAATAGAATAATTGAGCGAAGGAATGATATAGTAATAGATTTATAGAATAATAGAATGATAGAATAATAAAATGATAGAATAATAGAATGATAAGACTATATAATGATAGAATGGAAGAATGTTAGAAAAATAGAATTGTAGAATGATAGAATGAAAAATGTTGGAATAATTTAATAAAAGAGTTATAGAATGATGCAACTATAGACTTGAATATAACTATAAAATAATACAATTAGAGAATAATACAATTTGAGAATCAAAGAATGATAGAATAATAGATTTATAGAATAACATAATGATAGAATTATAGAATGATATAATAATGGGATTATAGAATAATAGAATGATATAATTATAGAATAATAGAATGAAAGAATTGTAGAAAATGTAGTGCCCCTCAACTTGTCCTCTGTCAGACTGATGTTTGCTTATTAGTATTGGATATTATGATAGTATCTTAGATTATTCGATGATGGATTCCTTGTTATCTTGTTAATTCATTCTGGACCTAATCATTATGATAGCAGTTGTTGATGTTGGATTCTATTATTTTATGCTTTAGAATTTGATAAATGATCTAGATGTTACAGATGTTTTGATGTTATTCACTATATGGGATTTTGAGATAATTGATCATTTTATGTTGATGATTAGTAATCAGATACCTTGTTCAACATAGTTAATTGTTTATTCATAAATGTGAATGGAACAGTGTCATATTACTCGCTCTCGAGTACCCTACCCCACTGCGATTTCCATTCACTATAGGACTACATGTGGATATATATCTTGTTATGTTTAATCGTGCATTGCTCCAGGATGCAGGTACTAGGCACCGACTCCACCTGATGTACCAGGTCTGAGCGTGCCTTCGCCAATGGATTAGTTATTTGGAGTTAACGTGAGGTCCCATGTCAGTGTTGTCTGGTTGTCAGTTTATCCTTTTGGTCATTATCTGTCATTCGATCATGACTTGCAGACAGGTAATATTGCACCTTGGAGTCTAACTAGGTTAGAAAGTGTCTAAGTGTGTAAGGTATCGTTGTGCATTAAATAGAATCATATTACGGAAAGTATAATGTTGATAATTAAATATATTTATAAAAGATAATATTGAGCATAATGTCGATAGTTGTTAATTATTGTTGTAAATAAATTATTATTTTATTAGAAGTATAGCTGTTAAATAAATATTGTAAGAAATTTTGTATTATTTAATATAATATTATTCACAATAAATATTTAAATAAATAAAATAGTTGTAAGTTATGTTGTAATTTGTGATTTACAACTTAATTAATAAAATAAATTAAAATATAGTTGTACAATTATAGATTGTTGTAATATTATAACTTTATTAATAACAATATGGTTGGTCGGTTATAAAGTAATTAAATTTTGTTAGAACTGTGTATTAATATTTAAAAAAGTAACCTCTTGGGATCATTAAATTAAATAAAAATATATATATTTAAGGGGGATGCACAGGATCGTGTGCCGAGTTCCTTGGAAGATGGAAGGGACTGTTCTATAAAAGAGAAGCTTGTAGAGGCAAAGAAGGGGGGATTGCAGGAGGCAGAAGAGAGAAGAAGGCTGGGAAAAGAAGCGTGGAACTTTAGCAATTGAAACGGACTTGTCGATTCGATAATCAAAGCCAGGTTCCACTGAATGCTTAATTTCTGAATCTAAACCTATTTGGTTGATTGCTTCTTTTATTGCTAACGAAATTATTTTGGTTTAAATGGTTTTCTGCTTGAACCTTCTGTCACTTCTGCAAATGTTTATTTTCTATGGACGGATTTAGATATAAATCATTCGGGTCTGTAATAAATGGAATTTTTCCTTACAATTCTCCCACCGTCCTCCAAACCCTTATCTGAGAAGTGTTTTCTTCAGATGAGATCGCCCCAACTGGTCTTCCTTCCTCTGTAAAATAATGAAATTTTTGGCATTGTCATCTTCCCTTAGTCGTATTTACCTGTAGCAGATTCCACCATTGTATTGAGTGTAGTTTTCTACATTTGTCTTGGGGGCGCACATATAGAACTGCCAGATTTCAGTGGCATTGAACCTTAATTTTGTTGAAAGAGAACAGATATGGGCAATGGATCAGTTATATATATATAATCCGCTATTGTTGAATCACCATTAAACCCTAAGAAACACATCGACCATTCCATGATATGATAACACAGCAGATTCACTAGGTGTAGAGATTAGATTTTTATACTTTCTGTTGCTTATTGCCTATATACCATCCTCCTTGGAAGTGTTCCATCTATCAGATCATTGAGTATGTAGGGAATTTTCTAAATTCTATACAATATTTTCTCTATCTTCTGTCAAACTCTTAAAGAAATTTCCAAAAAAAAACCTGCATGTGTTATAGCGGCTTCAAAAAGGCGATTGCAGCTTTTAAGACAACGATCCGATTTTCTTTGATCAACAATTCCCAAAAACCGGCGACACCTGAGACTTTTTAAACCACGATATCCTTCAATAACAGCTATTGCAAACATCAATGATCTTATATTCCTTGTGACATCATTCTGTTCTTCCGATCTGTGGGTAAATTCTCTACTTCAACAATATGCTCCTTCCTTTTGTGTTTCCTCTAATCAGGTGTTCAACTTGTTTTGACCGATCTTTGTGACTTTGGTTTTATTTCTTGTGACCTAATCTCAATATTAGATGATCTCTCATCAAACAAGAACTGTGGTTGTAAATTTTCAATCTTCCTTTAACACTTGCAGCTTATTGCTTCCTTCTTCAGTCCTCCTTATTGCTTAGGCTCTCATGATCTTACTTGCCTACAAATAAATAATTACTATCGTATTGAGTGAATACTATCATCCTTAGCAGATAATGGATTTTGTAGTGTCTAAACAGATTCATCATCTAAGTTGCTTTGTATTCTTGTCATGCATCGATTATTATTTGCACTCACAGCGAATCTGGGGGGAATAATGCCTGAAAACATTATGTTTCCTGTATTTGCTAGACGCTAAAACCTAAAAATTTAATCAATTTATTTTGTAGATTGCATATCCTGCAAATCATGTCTTTTCCACTGGAGCACTGTTTCCAGCTAGATGCCACTTTCTGTATACTAGCGGCTAGTGCAATCATCACCACACAACCATCACAGATTTAACTATTGTCTCAATGATTTGAAAGGAATATGATTTGTAGACTCAAGCTTTGGTTTCAATTTTGTTTTCACAGCATTAAGAATCGAGAGGTTGAGAAGACTGCGATATGGGTCTTGCATCCCTATCGAATTCTACAGTAGCAAACTGTGTTTCCCAGTCAACATCCATCATTGTTAGTGATCTGACTATCATATTAGAAGCAGAAGATCCATATGTAGATGCAGGAATACCATTGATATTATTTGAATTAGCGATCAGCTGAGGAGAACCCTTGCATTTTATTGACCATCATTGGCCACTGATATCATACAAGAAAATAGCGTGGAGTCTATTACTGAGCTGAGGTGGTGATTTCCTTTCCAAGCGGTTGTGAGATAGTGAGGTTGAATTGCTCTCTTGTAGGTTTCGATAGAAGGAGAATAGGCTTTGAGATTGTTGTATTATACATTTGGAGTTAGCATTAATATCTTAGTCATCATCATTCCAAGCATCAAAGACTACTATAAGCATCAGAGACACAAATATTGTATGATCATATATCCTGAAGTCACATAAATGAAGATGGTATGTGTGCAACTGTCTGTGCTAACCTCAATGATAACATGAAGATGCCACCCAGAAAATGTATCGACATAATCACTATAGGTTTAATTGGTAGTGTAATGACAAGTTTAGGGTGTCCTCAAGAAAGCCAACAACCAACCTGGTATGTAATGGTCACCTATAGGTTAATGCATTTAGGGATATCGATTTATAGAAGTTTTATCTACAGACTAAGTAAGAAGGACATGAAACCATAGTTAGAACATTTATTCTAACTATAATATACAGCTGAAATTGTTAAAGGACCGTATCATGTGATAGAAAAGATTTTGAAACAAATTGTCAAAATTTACATTGGATTATGATGACATGTATAATAGGGTATGTATAATTTACTTACACTAAAGTAGGTTATAGTATTTTAGAGGCATAGTTGAATAACTAATTGTCATATTAAATTTATTTACAATGTTCATTTAATGTTCTTTGGATGAAAAATATTTACTATCTTATATTCCATTGAATTTATTATTATTGTTATGGTTAATATTATTATTATGTTATTGTTTAATATTATTATTATTAACTCAAATGATACTGTTGTCATCTCCAAGCCGTCTAGAAAATGTATGGGAGGAAGTATAATGGGAAATTGTATAAATTATATGGTTGTTAGTTTTAAAAGTGCCAAAATCAAAAGTAGATCAATATTTTAGTTAAGTTAATGGATTTAATTTTTTTTGAACTATAAGGAAGTGTAGTTAATAGTTTAATTTAAATTGTTATGATTATTGTTGATTAATCTAATTTTGGTAACGATCTTATTACAACATCATTATGAAGGTGTTGTTAATTGAAGTTTGATTAAATATTCTCAATAGTGCATTTATTAACATTGTAATGAGATTATTGATTGTAATGGGGTCCACTGTGCAAGTTGTTTGGGTGTCAGTCCACAGGCATAGGATAACGTGATTTGTTTTCAAGTATAGTGTTTTTTATGTATTGGATATATGATCATATGTTGTCTCTAGTTATGTCTGGGATAAAAGATAATGTGAATGACGAATGTATTCCCTTGGGGATGTATTGTTGTTCGTTTAATTATATTTATCTTGTATTGAGTTTTGTGTTAGATTTTGAAAGGGGGAGACATCGAGTATTGTAACAGAGTAATGTTTATGTATTGTTATGGGCAATATTTGTGAGTTGTCCCTGTGATTAAGTTGATATGCAAGAGGGATAATGCCTTGCATTATTATATTTACATGTGGATATGAGGATAATTGTTATGTAAGATGGTTAATGCCTTGCATGGTTCATGTATCATCGTTGTCATGATGATGTTTGCTATGTTTGTTGAGTAGGGTCTTCTAGATGCAGGTAGGGGAGTGGCTCTCAATGGGGGCTGGAGCCCAAAAGAGGCATGCAGGACAACCCATGTGGGAGTTTGATAAATCAGTGATAACCTAAATAATGAATCAGGGGGTTGGGTAGTTAAGCACACTAAACAAGATAAGTGGATGCCTCACTCATGGCTCAAGTGCTTGTTTAGGCTTGAGATGAGACGAGAAGGCCTGGAATGGCAAGATCAACTACCTTGTCCTCATGAAAGGTATGTTGATTCCACATGAGTGTTGTATGGGGGCCGGGAGTCGAGAGAGGCTACCACGATAACCCTAGATGGGGGCCGGGGCCTAGGAAGGCTTACCAGGTTAACCCATGACAAGCCATGTGATGACACTCCTCCCTACTGCAGCCTATAATTCCCTAGTTGTACTCTCCCCATTCATTATGTGTTGCCTCTGGAAGTTGTTTTGTCATGTGTTGTATTGGAGTTTGGTCATCCTTGTTCATGCTAGTCTATGTCTACCTAACTGTTATTGTTTGGGACCTCATGTTAACTCCTAGCTCAGGGGGTGGACCTTAGGGTTCCACATGGTCGGGTGGAAGAGCTTTATTATCCATTACTTTTTCCTGGTCAAGTTCATGTGCAGAGAAGATTTATTCTAGATAATTGTACTTGTACCAGTTGATGAAGATGTATGCGTAATCTTGTACCAGACTTGTGTAACAGATCATTCATATTTATGTAATTCTGATGTAGTCAGAAAATGGCAATGTAATGATGTACTTATGTGTAAGGAAAGCATTTCCGTTATGTATTTAATCAGGTAGATTGTATTATTTGACGGCATGCAATGAATATGAATAAGTTATTTAATTGTGCATTGGATTTAGGTCAGTTACTGATGTATGTTAAATTATGTTAGTTGAATTGTTAAGTAATGTAGCCTTGAAACATTGGAGAACATGTTGTAAGTTCAATGGTGTAATTAGTTGTGTTAACATTACTTTGTTATCTTAATCATTTAAAAAAAAAAAACCTGTTTCATATAGCTTAAATGTGAATTTCTCTAAGGTGTTCAAGGCAGGGCATTACATTTGGTATCAGAGCCAAGTTGCTAACACTGGGTACTCTGGGTTTTATACTAACCCTTTAAGCTACACTAGTTGCTTAAGCTCTGAAGGATATATTCATTCATAGTCCTCACCTAGCAACCTGAAGTTGTTCTTGGGTGTGTTGTCCAGAAAGGTGACTAGGGTACGAGGTCGAGGTCATGGACGAGGTAGGGGTCGTGGGAGACGTGTTGATAACAGCCCTCCTCCTAGTTCCCCTCATGAGAGTAGACAAGAAGGTGGGGGCGAGAATCAAGAGAATCAAGGTCAGCCAGAGGGTGCTCAATTACACCAGCTCCTTGAGGAGGTTCTTGCTCATCTTGGTCCTAGGTAGGAGATGGAACAACTGGAAGAGAGAGAAAGAGAACGATCTCCCAGAAGGAGAGAAATCATAGCTGAACAAGAAGCTATTCTTACAGGCCACATGAGAGACCTTATGAGAGCCCGTCCTCCTACTTTTGACGGTTCTGGTAGTGGTATGGAAGCAGAGACATGGCTAATTGATCTGGAGAGGTGTTTTGCCATGCATCCTTATGGTAGCAACACTAAGGAAAGATGTGCCATCATGCATCTCAGAGGTTTTGCCTCTACATGGTGGTGACCAGAGGAACAGAAGTTGCATCTAGATATTAGCACAGTGTCTTGGGAACTATTTCTAGATAGGTTCAAAGCTCAATTCTTATTAGACCACTGGAGGCAATGACGAGCGGATGAGTTCCATGGGTTGAGACAGATGGCCATGACAGTGGAATAGTACGAGCGCAGGTTTTATGAACTCAAGTAGTATGCAGGCATTGGAAATGATGAGGCCATGTTAGTTCAGCATTTTATTAGAGGTCTAAATGCACGCATCAGTGGAGGAGTTTGTGTCTTTGAGCCGAAGACCATGGAGGTAGCAGTCGAGAAGGCTCAATTGGTGGAGGAGAATTTGACCATGGCCCTAGGGGGTCATACAGGTGTGCAAATTGGGAGTGCAACCTCAACAGGGTTAGGTTCTTGAGATGGTCAATCTCAAGCAACAAGTTCATCTAGAGGTCAACATGCACCTGCTAAGGGTGAACAGTAGTAGCAGTATTCTCAATTAAAACCAAAGAATTCCAAACCTCAACAAGGTGGTGTTTCTCAGCTAGGGAAGAACCGTAATTGGCTGCGGGCCAAGAATTACCATCCCAACCAACCAGTTCAGAGCTCACAGCCTACGTTTAGTAGGGAAAGTTTTCAACAGTCTAATGCACTTGTAGGTGGTGGACGTTTTGGCAGGGGAACAAGATGTTTCTCTTGAGGCCAGCAAGGTCATATTGCCAGGCAGTGTCCACAGAAGAACATTGCAGGATTTAGCCAGAGGCCGACAGTTTCAGAGCCAACAGTGGGTGATGCAGGGAGGACTCATAGAGTGTTCACAGCAGTTGATCACCATCAAATAGAGCATCAAGGGATAGTCTCAGAGACTGCAGGCAAAGGACGGGCAGCTTTCTTTAGAGCTCGTGCGTGTTCTGCAGCATCGGCGGCTAACCCTCATAGGTAGGGGTCCAATGGGATCCTAATGATGTGGCTTTATTTGCCTTGAAGGATGCAACCTATATGTGAGAATTATACCCATACTTGTTGCAGGCTTCAAGGAGTAAGCCTGATCCTAGGGGGGGAGGATGTAGTGCCCCTCAACTTGTCGTCTATCAGACTGATGTTTGCTTATTAGTATTGGATATTATGATAGTATCTTAGATTATTCGATGATGGATTCCTTGTTATCTTGTTAATTCATTATGGACCTAATCATTATGATAGTAGTTGTTGATGTTGGATTCTATTATTTTATGCTTTAGAATTTGATAAATGAACTAGATGTTACAGATGTTTTGATGTTATTCACTATATGGGATTTTGAGATAATTGATCATTTTATGTTGATGATTAGTAATCAGATACCTTGTTCAACATAGTTAATTGTTTATTCATAAACGTGAATGGAACAGTGTCATATTACTCACTCTCGAGTACCCTACCCCACTGCGATTTCCATTCACTATAGGACTGCATGTGGATATATATCTTGTTATGTTTAATCGTGCGTTACTGTAGGATGCAGGTACTAGGCACCGACTCCACCTAATGTACCAGGTCTGAGCGTGCCTTCGCCAATGGATTAGTTGTTTGGAGTTAATGTGAGGTCCCATGTCAGTGTTGTCTAGTTCTTAGTTTATCCTTTTGGTCATTGTCTGTCATTCGATCATGACTTGCAGACAGGTAATATTGCACCTTGGAGTCTAACTAGGTTAGAAAGTGTCTAAGTGTGTAAGGTATCGTTGTGCATTAAATAGAATCATATTACGAAAAGTATAATGTTGATAATTAAATATATTTATAAAAGATAATATTGAGCATAATGTCGATAGTTGTTAATTATTGTTGTAAATAAATTATTATTTTATTAGAAGTATAGTTGTTAAATAAAGATTGTAAGAAATTTTGTATTATTTAATATAATATTATTCACAATAAATATTTAAATAAATAAAATAGTTGTAAGTTATGTTGTAATTTGTGATTTACAACTTAATTAATAAAATAAATTAAAATATAGTTGTACAATTATAGATTGTTGTAATATTATAACTTTATTAATAACAATATGGTTGGTCGGTTATAAAGTAATTAAATTTTGTCAGAAATGTGTATTAATATTTAAAAAAGTAACCTCTTGGGATCATTAAATTAAATAAAAATATATATATTTAAGGGGGATGCACGGGATTGCGTACCGAGTTCTTTGGAAGCTGGAAGGGACTGTTCTATAAAAGAGAAGCTTGTAGAGGCAAAGAAGGGGGGATTGTAGGTAGCAGAAGAGAGAAGAAGGCTGGGAAAAGAAGCGTGGAACTTCAGCAATTGAAACAGACTTGTCGATTCGATAATCAAAGCCAGGTTCCACTGAATGCCTAATTTCTGAATCTGAACCTGTTTGGTTGATTGCTTCTTTTAGAGGCAAAGAAGGGGGGATTGTAGGTAGCAGAAGAGAGAAGAAGGCTGGGAAAAGAAGCGTGGAACTTCAGCAATTGAAACAGACTTGTCGATTCGATAATCAAAGCCAGGTTCCACTGAATGCCTAATTTCTGAATCTGAACCTGTTTGGTTGATTGCTTCTTTTATTGCAAATGAAATTATTTTGGTTTAAATGGTTTTCTACTTGAACCTTCTATCACTTCTGCAAATGTTTATTTTTCTATGGACAGATTTAGATGTAAATCATTTGGGTCTGCAATAAATGGAATTTTTCCTTACAATTCTCCCACCGTCCTCCAAACCCTTATCTGAAAAGTGTTTTCTTCAGATGAGGTCGCCCCAACTAGTCTTCCTTCCTATGTAAAACAATGAAATTTTTGGCATTGTCATCTTCCCTTAGTCGTATTTACCTGTACCAGATTCCACCATGGTATTGAGTGTAGTTTTCTGCATTTGTCTTGGGGGCGCACATATAGAACTACCAAATTTCAGTGGCATTGAACCTTAATTTTGTTGAAAGAGAACAGATATGGGCAATGGATCAGTTAAATATATAATCCGCTGTTGTTGAATCACCGTTAAACCCTAAGAAACACATCGACCATTCCATGATATGATAACACAATAGATTCACTGGGTGTAGAGATTAGATTTTTATACTTTCTATTGCTTATTGCCTGTATACCATCCTCCTTGGAAGTGTTCCATCTATCAGATCATTGAGTCTGTAGGGAATTTTCTAAATTGTATACAATATTTTCTCTATCTTTTGTCAAACTCTTAAAGAAATTTCCAAAAAATAACCTGCATGTGTTATAGTGGCTTCAAAAAGGCGATTGCAGCTTTTAAGACAGCGATCTGATTTTCTTTGATCAACGATTCCCAAAAACCGGCGACACCTGAGACTTTTTAAACCATGATATCCTTCAATAAAAGCTATTGCAAACATCAGTGATCTTATATTCCTTGTGACATCATTCTGTTCTTCCGATCTGTGGGTAAATTCTCTGCTTCAACAATATGTTCCTTCCTTTTGCGTTTCCTCTAATTGGGTGTTCAACTTGTCTTGACCGATCTTTGTGACTTTGGTTTTATTTCTTGCAACCTAATCTCAATATTAGATGATCTCTCATCAAACAAGAACTGTGGTTGTAAATTTTCAATCTTCCTTTAACACCGGCAGTTGATTGCTTCCTTCTTCAGTCCTCCTTATTGCTTAGGCTCTCATGATCTTACTTGCCTACAAATAAATAATTACTATCATATTGAGTGAATACTGTCATCCTTAGCAGATAATGGATTTTGTAGTGTCTAAATAGATTCATCATCTAAGTTTCTTTGTATTCTTGTCATGCATCGATTATTATTTACACTCACAGCGAATCTGGTGGGAATAATGCCTAAAAACATTATGTTTCCTGTATTTGCTAGACGCTGAAACCTAAAAAATTAGTCAATTTATTATGTAGATTGCATATCCTGCAAATCATGCCTTTTCCACTGGATCGCTGTTTCCAACTAGACACCACTTTCTGTATACTAGCGGCTAGTGCAATCATCACCACACAACCACCGCAGATTTAACTGTTGTCTCAATGATTTGAAAGGGATACGATTTGTAGACTCAAGCTTTGGTTTTAATTTTGTTTTCACAGCATTAAGAATCAAGAGGTTGAGAAGACTGCGATATGGGTCTTGCATCCCTATCGAATTCTACAGCAGCAAACTATGTTTCCCAGTCAACATCCATCATTATTAGTTATCTGACTGTCATATTAGAAGCAAAAGATCCATATGTAGATGCGGGAATACCATTGATATTATTTGAATTAGCGATCAGCTAAGGAGAACCCTTGCATTTTATTGACCAAAATTGGCCACTGATATCATAGAAGAAAATAGCATGGAGTCTATTATTGAGCTGAGGTGGTGATTTCCTTTCCAAGCGGTTGTGAGATAGTGAGGTTGAATTGTTCTCTTGTAGGTTTTGATAGAAGGAGAATAGGCTTTGAGATTGTTGTATTATACATTTGGAGTTAGCATTAATATCTTAGTCATCATCATTCCAAGCATCAAAGACTACTATAAGCATTAGAGACACAGATATTGTATGATCATATATCCTAAAGTCGCATAAATGAAGATGGTATGTGTGCAACTGTCTGTGCTAACCTCAATGATAACATGAAGATGCCACCCAGAAAATGTATCAACATAATCACTATAGGTTTAATTGGTAGTGTAATGACAAGTTTAGGGTGTCCTCAAGAAAGCCAACAACCAACCTGGTATGTAATGGTCACCTATAGGTTAATGCATTTAGGGATATCGATTTATAGAAGTTTTATCTACAGACGAAGTAAGAAGGACATGAAACCGTAGTTAGAACATTTATTCTAACTATAATATACAACTGAAATTGTTAAAGGACCGTATCATGTGACAGAAGAGATTTTGAAACAAATTGTCAAAATTTACATTGGATTATGATGACATGTATAATAGGGTATGTATAATTTACTTACACTAAAGTAGGTTATAGTATTTTAGAGGCATAGTTGAATAACTAATTGTCATATTAAATTTATTTACAATGTTCATTTAATGTTCTTTGGATGAAAAATATTTACTATCTTATACTCCATTGAATTTATTATTATTGTTATGGTTAATATTATTATTATGTTATTGTTTAATATTATTATTATTATCTCAAATGATACTGTTGTCATCTTTAAGCCGTCTAGAAAATGTATGGGAGGAAGTCTAATGGGAAATTGTATAACTTATATGGTTGTTAGTTTTAAAAGTGCCAAAATCAAAAGTAGATCAATATTTTAGTTAAGTTAATGGATTTAATTTTTTTTTAACTATAAGGAAGTGTAGTTAATAGTTTAATTTAAATTGTTATGATTATTGTTGATTAATCTAATTTTGGTAATGATCTTATTACAACATCATTATGAAGGTGTTGTTAATTGAAGTTTGATTAAATATTCTCGATAGTGGGTTTATTAACATTGTAATGAGATTATTGATTATAATGGGGTCCACTGTGCAAGTTGTTTGGGTGTTAGTCCAGAGGCATAGGATAACGTGATTTGTTTTCAAGTATAGTGTTTTTTATGTATTGGATATATGATGATATGTTGTCTCTATTTATGTCTGGGATAAAAGACAATGTGAATGATGAATGTATTCCCCTGGGGATGTATTGTTGTTCATTTAATTATATTTATCTTGTATTGAGTTTTGTGTTAGATTTTGAAAGGGGGAGACATCGAGTATTGTAACAGAGTAATGTTTATGTATTGTTATGGGCAATATTTGTGAGTTGTCCCTGTGATTAAGTTGATATGCAAGAGGGATAATGCCTTGCATTATTATATTTACATGTGGATATGAGGATAATTGTTATGCAAGATGGTTAATGCCTTGCATGGTTCATGTATCATCATTGTCATGATGATGTTTGCTATGTTTGTTGAGTAGGGTCTTCTAGATGCAGGTAGGGGAGTGGCTCTCAATGGGGGCCAGAGCCCAAAAGAGGCGTCCAGGACAACCCATGTGGGAGTTTGATAACTTAGTGATAACGTAAATAATGAATCAGGGGGTTGGATAGTTAAGCACACTAAACAAGCTAAGTGGATGCCTCACTCATGGTTCAAGTGCTTGTTTAGGCTTGAGATGAGACGAGAAGGCCTGGAATGGAAAGATCAACTACCTTGTCCTCATGAAAGGTATGTTGATTCCGCATGAGCGTTGTATGGGGGCCGGGAGTCGGGAGAGGCTACCAGGATAACCCTAGATGGGGGTTGGGGCCTAGGAAGGCTTACCAGGACAACCCATGACAAGCCATGTGATGACACTCCTCCCTATTGCAGCCTAGCATTCCCTAGTTGTACTCTCCCCATTCGTTATGTGTTGCCTCTGGAAGTTGTTTTGTTATGTGTTGTATTGGAGTTTGGTCATCCTTGTTCATGCTAGTCTATGTCTACATGACTGTTATTGTTTGGGACCTCATCTTAACTCCTAGCTTGGGGGGTGGACCTTAGGGTTCCACATGGTCGGGTGGAAGAGCTTTATTATCCATTAGTTTTTCCTTGTCAAGTTCATGTACAGAGAAGATTTATTCCAGATAATTGTACTTGTACCAGTTGATGAAGATGTATGCGTAATCTTGTACCAGACTTGTGTAACAAATCATTCATATTTATGTAATTCTGATGTAGTCAGAAAATGGCAATGTAATGATGTACTTATGTGTAAGGAAAGCATTTTTGTTATGTATTTAATCAGGTAGATTGTATTATTTGATGACATGCAATGAATATGAATAAGTTATTTAATTGTTCATTAGATTTAGGTCAGTTACTGATGTATGTTAAATTATGTTAGTTGAATTGTTAAGTAATGCAACCTTGAAACCTTGGAGAACATGTTGTAAGTTCAATGGTGTAATTAGTTTTGTTAACATTACTTTGTTATCTTAATCATTTTAAAAAAAAAAATTCCTGTTTCATATAGCTTAAATGTGAATTTCTCTAAGGTGTTCAAGGCAGGGCGTTACAGAAAAATAGAATTATAAAATAATATAATAATAGAATTATAGAAGGAAAGAATGATAGAATAATAGAATGATTGAATATAAGAATGATAGAACAATCAATTTATAGAATAATAGAATGATAGAATTACATAATGGTATAATAACAGAATGAAAGAATGATAGAATAGTAGATTTATAGAATTATAAAATGAAAGAATGATAGAATGAAAGAGTGATAGAATAAAAGAATGATAGAAAATAGATTTAAGGAATAATAGAATTTTAGAATTGGAAAATGATAGAATGAAAGAATGACTGAGTAAGAGATTAATAGAATAATAGAGTGATAGAATTGTATAAGAATAGAATAAAAGAATGATGGATTAATAGAATTGTAGATTAATATGTAACAACCACCGCCCCTTGCTGCATAAGAGACAACAAAGTGAGTTTTTTTATAATATTTTATTTCAACTCAATCCCATGCCACACGACAACCCCTTTGAGAGTTGGTGAGAATATAATGGGAGAAACTATCTGGGAGTTAAAAGGATATCTGATCTTCATATTCGTCAACATGGAGGCAGAGAGAGTTTTTCATTATTTTTTTTTAAAGACTGGTCCATACCTCATACGATGGATCTGGAAGGAAGTAAATGTTGTGGATGAAAAATCTGGTTTTAGGTAAGAAAATTCAATGTTTTGAGAGCGACTGCAGATAAGATAAGGGAATGAGATGTATAAGGAGATTATGAGTGGAAAATCCAAGCTGCTTTGGGGTTGAGATAGTGTGTAATAAATATAAAAAAGCTTAGCCAACTGTCCCCAGGTCTCTTGCATAATAAGTTAACCAAGATCCTCTGCTTTTGAAGACTGACGCCCTAGAATTGACTCAAGACTATGCCAGAGAGACAAGGAAAAAGAGAGGTGTTTAAGATAAGAAAAGAATTAATGTAGTAAAATATCTTGTGTGGTGGATGAGCACATCTTAATGCAGATAAAGGAGAGCAGAAAATATTTGATCCGCGGGAGGTGAGTCAACATGTATTACTGAGGAAAAGAGAGGGATGACGATTCAAGAGAGAAAATATGACAAAGTGATGGTGAAGCAAGTGAGGGGGATTTTGATATCAAGTATTGCCATAGACAGCCGACGGTAGAGAAAAAAATAGTACAATTTAGATGTTTAGATTGTGACAATGGCATTAAGAAATACGCTTCATTTATCCTTAATTGTGTCTGTTGCTTGCCTCTTCATTTAACTGTGTTTGTTGCTTTCCTCTCAGGAAGTAAAAAAGTCCTTAAAAGCTAGGGGTCCTTTCATCAAGGAAGTTGGAAATGTAGGTCTTGTAGGTTATTTCGTTGTTCCTTATGTTTAGCTGCACTTCAAATCAATTTTGATTACTAGATTGTTGAGAAGAGTATTATGGTCAGGGGCACTTGAGAAAAGACAATTTAGAGCTCTTGAGCTTGTGGCAATGGATATGATAGCTAGGGGCATGTATGTTTGTCAGACACTAAGCTTCTGAGGGACAAATATTGAAGTGGTGGAAATACCTTTGGACCCTAGCATGATGCCATGATATAATTTGTGACGTGGAACTACTATTGTGATTACTGCTAGGGTTGTTGATGTGGTGGAGCATTTTGGATAGATTTATCAAACTATTGGAGGGGAAGAGTGGATGTCATTCACCATGGATGTAACAACCCTTCACTGTGACTATATTTTATGCCAACCATTATCCAAGGGAGAGTCAACGCATTTTTGGGTAGAAAGAAGGAGAAGGAAAGTAGAGGAATTTGCAAGTTGGGGACGTGAGAGAGAGGGGACAGAGAATCACTCAGGTCAACATATGAAATTGCAAAAACTAAGGCGAGATGGAGGGGAGTGCAACAGGAAAGGAGGTATTTACCTCTGTCTTGATTTTTCCAACACAAAAATTGTATGTGTTTGCTACTATTTCATTTAGCACAGAAAAAAAAATGAAACCCCATTACTATCTTTCAATCGAAAATTAAAATATGTCTGCTATGATTTCGTTAATCTCAGAGAAAACAAAACTCCATTACTGTTGTCCAAAGAATATATGCCAAAATTTATCTGATGAAGATATTTATATTGCCACTATTTCTTGAATTTATTTTTTTAAATCTGCAGAACGATGTTCTTATTCATTGATAAATGGGTTTCTAAAGAGAGGTCATATGGTTTTTGAGTTATAATTTTATTGAAATAAAAATAGAGGGTTTTGTTTGTATAGACAAAATATTGAGGTGAGCCATATCTAGAAAACTAGAACGTAATGATAGAAAATGAAGAGATCTAAGCCACATAAAACTTTTTGCTATACGATGACTCCTCTGATGGAATTTTCATTACAACTCTCCTTAGAAAATCTGAGTGGTCTTTTGTTTTGGCCATTCGGTCATTTATGGCTCATTTCCAGGCTTGGGGGAAACATTCTCCTTGAGTTAAGGAATGTCATGGCACTAAAACACCTTAGATTCATCAATTTGTGTGTGTGCATTAAAATTTAGGGAAAATTAAGATCTCAATTTTGTTAGTCTTTTACATTTTCTTTTCTGTTATGCTAAATATGGTAACCAATATGCAAAACTTTGGTTGTGAGAAGACTCAGAATACCATTTTTTGTACTTTTGTTATTATGTCCATGCATTTATTTGTGAAGAGTGACCAATTGGGGTCACTGTAGTTATTACAAAAAAATGATCTAACTCGCAAAAGGCCATTTTCAACAATTACATTACCATTGAGAGTTTTAGTCTTGTAGATCACATTTTTCTATTTCTAATTTATACTTCAGTGTTTTAGTCTTTTTGGATGCCTCGTTTAGTCAAACAAGATGAACAAGGTCTAGGCATTAAAGTGGTCATTTGGAGTGGCTGTCTACCAGCCTGGGGCATGTAAGTGGCTGCCAGGGGAACTAGTAGTAGAGTTACAGTAACAAGTGATAACTAAAACTAAAACATTGGGGTAAAAACACTAATAAGATAATTAAACCTCATGCATTGCCTTGAGCGCTTGTAAAGTCTAAGGATGCAATGAGAAGGCCTATCCATCTGCGGGGCGTTGAGTTATCGTTTGCGGGGCGTGGATTTGGCCATGATTGAGTCTCCTCATCTATATGAGAGGTACTTGGTCATGTGTGTACCATCTCTTCGAGCACACATGATGACACTCCATATGATTACACTCTAGTATCTAGCACCTTAGCGGTCATGAGTAGTACCTGACCTGTGACTTAGATGAGTACACCTGTGTTATGACTTTGGTTGTATGCATTGTTCTCTGTGTCTACTCTGTGATTGATGTGAGTGTAGGCCATCTTGTATCCCCTTGTTGTTGTTGTTCATCCATTTGGGCCTTGTGACTATCTCTGAGCATGGTGGGGTGGTCTCTTAGGAGTCCACATGGTTGGGAGGCATTGCCACCACCATTGGGGACCAACGAACAGGTTTTGGAGCACCAGTTGGAGATGATCTCTCTTTCCATTACTTCATTCAACTATTGTAACCATTCAGTCCTTGTATCGTACTCAGGACTATGTTATTATACTTGTATTATATTCTGGAATATATCATTATAATTGTATATGCAGTTATGTAATTAAACTCTCTTAGGAGAGAAGTTGTAATCATTTTACTTAATAAGAAGAAATGTGATGTTCCTTTATTGCTTTACAGATTCTAGTGTGGGTATCAGATCTACTTGTATTTTATGCTTATGAATTCATATTTTTATCAGATGGGATTAGGAACATTTGCTTTTGTGTTTAAAATGAATGCTATTGATCTATCATATTGGCAACCAAATATGTGTATGTTGTCTACTTATGTAAAAAAAAATTATCTTGTCCCCTTTTGGATCTTACCCTTCGGGGTTACGTAGTGGGATGTTACATAATAGATATATACAACATGATAGAATGTAACAAAATTATAGAATAATTTAATATTTATAGGATAATAGAATGATAGAATAATAGATTTATATAATAATAGAATGATAAAATTGGAAATGACAAAATGAAAGAATGATAGACTAATATAATTATAGAATAATAGAGTGAAAAAAAGATAGAATAATAGATTTACACAATAATTGAATGTTAGAATTATAAAATGGTAGAATGAAAGAATGATAGAGTAATAAAACTTTAGATTAATAGAATAATATAATTATACAAATGAAAGAATAAAGGAATGATAGAATACAAGATTAATAGAATAATATAATGGTAGAAATAAAGAATGATAGAAGGAAACAATGATAGAATAATAGAATTGTAGAATACTAGTATAACAAAATAATAAAATGATAGAATGAAAGAATGGTAGAATAATAGATTTCTAGAATAATAGAATGATAGAATTATATAATGATAGAATGAAGGAACAATAGAGTAATGAAATTGTAGAATAATAGTATGATATAATGATAAAAATGAAAGAATGATAGAATAGTAGAATAATAGAATCGTAGAGTAATAGAATTGTAGAATGATAGAATGAAAAAATGGTAGAATACTAGAATTGTGGAATAATAGAATTATAGAAAGAAAGAATGATCGAATAATAGAATGAGAGATATAGATTAATAGAATGAAATAGTGATAGAATAATAGAATTGTAAAATGATAGAATGAAACATTAATAGAACAATAGCCTTATACTATAATAGAATGATAGAATTGTATAATGATATAATGAAAAAATTATATAATAATAGAATTGTTGAATAATACAATAATAGAATTATAGAATAATATAATAATAGAATTAAAGAACGAAAGAATGATAGAATAATAGAATGATAGAATATAAGAATGATAGAATAATAGATTTATAGAATGATAGAACAATAGATTTATAGAATAATAGAATGGTAGAATAATAGGTTTATAGAATAATGAAATGATATAATTGTAGAATCATAGAATGAAAGAATGATAGAATAGTAAATTTATAGAATGATAAAATGTAAGAATGATAGAATGAAAGAGTGATAGGATGAAAGAATGATAAAAAATTAGATTTAAGGAATAATAGAATTTTAGAATTTCAAAATGACAGAATGAAAGAATCGTAGAGTAATAGAACTATAGATTAATTGAATAATAGAATTACACAATGATAGAATGAAAGAATAATAAAGTAATAGATACATATAGAATAATAGAGTGATAGAATTGTATAAGGATAGAATAAAAGAATGATGGAACATTAGAATTATAGATTAATAGATCTATAGAACATGATAGAATGAAACAATTATAGCATAATTTAATATTTATAGAATAATAGAATGATAGAATAATAGATTTATTTAATATAATAATAGAATGATAAAATAATAGATTTATACAATAATAGAATGTTAGAATTATAAAATGGTAGAATGAAAGAACGATAGAGTAATAAGACTTTAGAATAATATACAATGATAGAATAAAGGAATGACAGAATAATATATTTATAGAATAATATAATGGTAGAAATATAGAATGATAGAAGGAAACAATTATAGAATAATAGAATTGTAGAATACTAGTATAACAAAATAATAGAATGAAAGAAAGGTAGAATAATAGAATGATGGAATTATAGAATGATAGAATGAAGGAACAATAGAGTAATGGAATTGTAGAATAATAGTATGATATAATGATAAAAATGAAAGAATGATAGGATAATATAATTGCATAATAATATGATAATAGAATAAAAGAATGATAGAATGAAATATTTATAGAATAATAGGTTTATAAAATAATAGAATGATAGAATAGTATAACAATACAATAAAGGAATGATATAATAAAGGAATGATAGAATAATAGATTTATATAATAATAGAATGATAGAATTATAGAATTATAGAATTATAGATTGATAGAACAATAGATTTATAGAATAATAGAATGATAGAATTCTAGGGTGAAGAATAATAAAATAGAAGAATTGTAGTTCATAATAGAATGATAGAATGAAACAATCATACAATAAAATATTTATAAAATAATACAATCCAATAGAAATATAGAATGATAGAAGGAAACAATGATAGAATAATAGAATGATAGAATGAAAGAATGGTAGAATAATAGATTTCTAGAATAATAGAATGATGGAATTATAGAATGGTAGAATGAAAGAACAATAGAGTAATGGAATTGTAGAATAATATTAGTATGGTATTATGATAAAAATGAAAGAATGATCAATAGAATAATAGAGTAAAAGAATGATAGAATGAAATATTGATAGAATAATAGTTTTATAAAATAATAGAATGATAGAATATTAGAATAATAGAATTCTAGAGAAATGAATGAAGAATTTTAATAATGTCCATGAGGCCGTAACAGCCTATGGGACCCATCAGCCATGCACATCCCCTTCAAATGGAACAGCAGCCACAAAACGTCCTCAAAGTTGCCTGAACTTCCTTCTTGAGATCTTTCCCTTCTGGTGTGAAGTTTGATCACGAGGTTCGCCGTACTACCTAGCCTTGTCACTTCAAAGAATGGTAGAATATTAGAATTGTAGAATAATAGAATTATAGAATGAAAGAATGATAGGATAATAGGCTCATAGAATAATAGAATGATAGAGTTATAGATTAATAGAATGAATAATGATAGAATAATAGAATTGTAGAATGATAGAATGAAACATTAATAGCACAATAGCCTCATTGTATAATAGAATGATAGAATTATATAATGATAGAATGAAAGAATCATATAATAATAGAATTATTGAATAATATAATGATAGAATAATCTAGACTTAACGAATTGCAAAATGATGGAACTATACAATAATAGAAATGTAATATAATACAATAATAGAATTAAAGAATGATAGAATAATAGATTTATAGATTTATAGAATAATAGAAAGATAAAATGATAGAATAATAGAATGACATAATTATTAACTGATAGAATGATAGAATTATTGAATGATAGAATGAAAGAATGATAGAACAATAGATTTATAAAATAATAGAATGATAGAATAATAGAACTACAAAATTGTAGAATAATAGATTTATAGAATGATAGACCGAAATAATAATAGAATAAAATATTAATAGAATAATAGAATGATACAATTAAATAATGATAAAATAATAAAATTGAGGAATAATAAGATGATAGAATGAAATATTGATAGAAGAATAGATTTATGTAATAATAGAACAATAAAATTATAGAATGTTAGAATAAAAAATGATAGAATAATTGAATAATAGAATTGTAGAATGATAGAATGATAAAATAATAGATAAATAGAGAATAATAAATTTATATAATAATAGGAAGCTTTTGGGAAAAAATAGGATTCTCAAGATATGATTGTAAAATTACCTAAAATGGTAAAATCTGACAATTGTCGAAATCTGTGAAAAAAGTAATTTTTTGTTTTTTGTTTGTTTTTTTGTTTTTCTTGGACATAAGAGAGTTTTCTCTCATTGTAGAAGCAGAGTTGATGAGTAGAATTTTTTTTGTGTTCCAGCTTCCAAGTCTTTGGCTCTCATATGTTTAATGGCATAATTCTATTGAGTGTATGTTGCATACTACATCAATTTCCAATGGTTGCTCGGGGTGTGCAGGCCCCCTCGGCAGTCCCCTGAGGATTAGTCTTGCCTCCACTCGCCCTGTCATTATTAGCCCCAACTCGGCACAAAAATGTAAGCCCAAGGTAAGACGTGGTGGGCAACGCTAGGCGGAGTCGCAATGCTCCTGTCTCTCTCGAGGGGCAGGGCTAGGGGATACCTCTGGGTTAATATATATGTAATGCCCTGACATGAACACCTTAGAGAACAACATATCTATGCTATGCAGAGCAGGATAATTTTTTTTTTATATGAATAAGATAACAAAGTAATGTTAACACATCTATACACATCATTTGAACTAACGACTTGTCCTCTAAGATTTCATGGTTGCATTACTTGCCAAATCAATTAACATAATTCAACATAAATTATTAACTAACATTAGTAGATCATTCTAAATCTATAGCATTAAATTAATAAACATATACATCTCCATATCATAACATCAGATGAATAATCGACATGATCAGGATTACATGTGAATGTACAAATTCCTATACACATGAGTAATTCATTACATTGATTACATTATCACCTTTCTGAATACATACATTATGAATCGACTGTCACACAAGGCTAGACCATGAGTATGCATAATCATCTTCCTCAAACTGGTACAAGATCTGATATCTAATGCACAAGATACATCCTCCTCACCCACAAACATCAGTAAGGGAAAAAACTAATGGAAATAAAAGCTCTTCCACCCGACCATGTGGAACCCTAAGATCTACCCCCCGAGCTAGGAGATAACACAAGATCCCACACTCATAGATAGTAAGGAGAACAATAGACTAACACAAGCAATAGGGTTATACATGACACCAATTATCAAACTATCCACAATAAACATCACTGACATACTTAATTGCACTTCTAGAGGCACTTATGCAATTGAGGGAGGAAATACAACTAGGGAGTGCTAGACTGTAATAGGGAGGAGTGTCATCACATGGATTGATATGGGTTGTCCTGGTGGACTTCACTAGGCCCCGACTCTCATCTTTGGGTTGTCTTGGCAGCCTCTCCCAATCCCCGGTCCCCATACAAACTCATGCAGAATCAATGTACCTTTCATGGGGACAAGGTAGTTGATCTTACCATTCCAGGCCTTCTCATCTCATCTCAAGCCTAAATGAGCATTTGAGCCATGAGTGAGGCATACATTATCTTGATTAATGTGAATTCTACCCATTCCCCTGTTTCATTATTAATGTTATCACTGGATTAAGAAACCCTTCAATGGGTTGTCCTAGACACCACTATGGGTTCTGGCCCCCATTGAGAGCCACTCCCCCTACTTTGCAACTAGTAAATCCTACACTGGGCAAGGCATTGACCATCTTGCACAACCATCATAACCACATAATCCATACACCAAACAAGGCATTAATCATCTTTGAATGTTCATCACAATTAAATGAGTTCATGTCAGAATAGGAGACAACATTTTAGGGTTACATATCACAAGGACCCTACACACAACTACACCCTCCTTAGCCTCTACAATCCAACTTCCCAATGACACAGAACTTACATCCCACTATAACAAAAGCATAAACATTTAATCCAATAGTCTAGATAAATTAGTTACTACAGAGAATTTATCATAACAAAGTTATCAATATAAGATTGTAACTTGGTTATTATCCAATCTCAATTTTAGAATAGACCAATTTCATAATTCTATGCACAGTGTAAGTAGATAGTAAACATAAAAGACAATTACCTATATGTAATTATTTCACAATAATCTATTCTTACTTAACACAAAGAGCCAACTTTTATTATAACAGAAAATTAAGAAAATCCTATATTCTAAACATGAGATCCTTCTATGATAACTCTTTCTCTCTTTATTCAAAGATATCATATAAAAAGATAATTCATAACTAATTAAAATCTAATTAAGATTAACTACTTACTATTCTTACCTATACATGACTCTACTCAATTAAAACATCAACTAAGCCTTAATTTGGAACTTAAGTCTCTAGAGTTGTTGAATGTTTTTACCATGGTTTTAATTTCTCTGCAACTGGTATATTGTAAATTCTAACTAGAAGAATACATTTCAATTGTCATCTATAAACAATTTATTCTACGTAAAGAATATAACCTTTCCATTTATTCCTAACTGAATCTCATGAACATTTAATGAGAAATCAAAATAAACAAAACATTGTTTAAATGGTATAAGAAACGTTATAACTACTTATTCCTAACAATGTTTATAATTAGACATAATGTAATTTATTTATTTATTTTAAATGTCCCCAACTCTCAATGACTTATCTATAAGAAGTAATCAATCCACTGACCAATATATTTATTCATCACTAAAAGCTTGATTTAATTGATAAGTACACAGTTAAAAATCCTTTCATACTTCTGTCTTTATGCTTATGATCTCATAATCCCATTTTCATATTCATAAATAATTTTTATATTCACTTTCATATTCATATTTATATCCATTTTCATATATGTAAGCAGATTTACCTTATTTCTACACTCCTATTTATTCTCATATTATTATACCTATTCTGTATGCATACTTATACATAATGAATGTATATACATCAATGATGGTAATATATTCCATTTATTATTATGCTGATATAAGCAGTATTCATTTATTTATATTCATATTATTCATCTACAACATTTATATTACCTAACCTATTAATAAAGGAAAGTGCACGTACCTCTTTATGCTGCTTGTCTTGTTGAATCTGCTCACTGGATTCTATTCTCTTTCGCCTATTCTTTAATATTTATATATTATAGTATTTGTTATAATATTAATAATATCTCTATATTATATTATTATATATGCTATTAATATTATTGTATATATATATATATATATATATATATATATATATATATATTTACTTGAATAATTCCTCCCTATATGTATTTATGATATCTTTCCTACTTATGACTCAGAAATATATATATATAAAGCAGATTTAAATATATAAATATAATGCAGATTTAATTATATTTATTTATAATGCTGATATTCCTTTTTTATTTATTTCCCATATATTTATAATACTTCCTCTTAAATTAAATGCAAGCTACTGTTATTCCATACTTTCTGACTTTCATATTTAAAGACTTCTGTTTGCTTACTTTAGACTTCCTTATTCTCTTATATCCCCAAATTTGATCCCCTTTCCTTCCTTGCTGCTGCTATTTATATTATATATGTTCCATTATGCCTCTTACGAAGAATGGTGACTCTTCAAAGAGTCACACATAATATTAATATCTAATATATATATTATTTAATTAATTAATTCATATTAATAATATATATTATAATAATATTTATATCTATTAATATCTTATGAGTATAATAATAATAATATTTGATATTTGTATTCATGTAATATGATAATATATTATATAACTTATTAATATTTAATTATTAATATTTATGTGTAATTAAATATATTGTTTAGATCTTCAATTTAAACAAGGCTTTAATATGGGGACATGACAATATAGTATTGGAAATAAACCCTAATAAAATAGTATATTTTACCCTAATAGTATATTTTATACCAGCTTTACAGTAAATAAAATGTAGTGTTGGAAATAACCTTTATAAAATATAAAATATTGTACCACACTTGTAAATAAAATAGAGTGATGTAAATTTAAAAGATAGTATAAAATATTATTTTATAGCACTATATTAAACCCTAACAAAATATAATTATAAACAACAATGAAAAGATAATAATTTAAATTTCATTGTGTAGAAAACATAAGTAAAAATTGGTGACAAAATCTATAAAATGTAATGCACTTACCATTCAATTAACTTCTATTCTTCGGGTCTAAAATATTGCAGCCACCTCTTAAAAAAAAACTCCATGGAAATTTATAATGCACAGTGTTCCCAATAAAGTAATTTCCAAAAAGATTAAAACGCGTCCCAAATTCTCCCGGTCAAAATTCCCCTCCCCATTTAATAAATAATGAAGGGAGGGAAGTTATTTTTCCCACTCCCGTACAAAATAAATTTACAACTACCCCAACTAACTACCTACTAACCCTTATTAAAAATAAATAAAATATATGCAACCAACATAATTTAAACATACACACAATAAATAATTTTACACAAACGGGTAAAACCATTTACCCACACTCACTCACATATTATAATTAATTATATAACCAACTTTATAATATTCTATTTATTTACTATTTTATTATTATTTCTTAATTATAATATTACACTATAATTTTATTTTATTATCAACTAGGATTATATATATTATTTATCAATCCATTTTAATGCATAAGATAACCAAGGCATATTATCAGAAAATTAAACCAAAAGCCAAAACAATTACCTAACCACTAACTAGGGTCAAAAGGCAAAACTTCAAGCAACACTAACTGACCACAAAACTTCAAGCAACCCTGACCAACCACAAAACTTCAAGCAACCCTGACTGGCCACTGATAGTACTTGACAAGGTATCAAACTAGGTTCTCATCCTCTTCAAGGATGATGGTTAGGGTGGGGGACCAAGTGCTATCTCCGGTCAACTACTTCCATTAGGTGCAAGGCACTCTCAAACCTGCCAATTCAGGTGGAGTCGATGCCTGGTACCTGTTCACTCAAACATACAAGTTAGAGCACATGTACATAATAGCCAAAGCACTAGGGAAGGGACTCTAGCAATCATATCTCATACTCATATGTCACCCATACGTCCAATGGTATGATGCCACCCTTTCCACCTATCCTAACAACATACTACTGCATCACCTTATCCAAATAAATCTCTGCATAATAATATGCATCATGCTCCCAAAAGTATTAACAGAAGCTCTTGTTCCATCCTCATCATCAGGTTCCTTAGCCAAACTACCTGCACATCCAAGGTGAGAATGGAGGGGTGCTATAATATATATATATATATATATATATATATATATATATATATATATATATATATATATATGTTTTAAATTACTGCAAGTAGGTTGTTAAAATTAGAGATGACACTAATTAGAAGTTTAAAAAATATATATCAAAACACATCCAATTTTTTTCAAAATTATATGGTGCACTAGAGGAAAGAGTCCTCTCGAAGAGGGTATAATTGGTTTTGTGAAAATGATACAAAAAATAATTTAAAAGTTGACGTGGAATGAAAACTATCAGATTCTATAAAGTGTGAGTTTAAAATGATATTACAAAGAAAATATGCATTAAAAACTGATTTTTTTTTCTCCATGCACTAGATATTGAACACCTCTATTTGGGAAAAAAAAAATTGGGGAAAAATAAGATTGTTTGCTCTTTTTTAGTGATGTGGACTCAAAGAAACTTTTCCTAAAATTTTTAGCAATTCAAAATTTGCTCTTAAATTTTTTTAAAAATGTCAAAGTAATTTTTTAAATATTTTTAAAAATAACAAGCATAAAATTCATCAAGAGATTTACATTTCATTAGTTTACATCATTTTGAAATTCAAAACATAAATGCCACTTTTATGAGGTCGAAGTTTAGAATTTTTTTTGTTGTTGGCTGATTCCTTTATAAAGTGTGACAGGTTTGTGCTTTTACCCTAATAGAATTGAAAAATAATTCAATAATAGAATAATAGAATTAAAGAATTAAATAATGATAGAATAATAGATTTATAGAACAATAGACTGATAGAATGAGAGAATGATTGAATAATAGAATTGTAGAATGATGGAATGAAAGAATGATAGAATAATAGAATTGTAGAATAATATAGTTATAGAATAATAAAATAAAAATATTATAGAATAAAACATTTATAAAATAATAGAATGATAGAAATGTAGAATAATAGAATAATAGAATAATAGAATAATAGATTAATATAATAATAATAATAATAGAATGATAAAATTATAAAATGATAGATTGAAAGAATGATAGAATAATATAATTATAGATTAATAGAATGTTTGAATTATAAAATGATAGAATGAAAGAATGTTAGAAAAATAGAATTGTAGAATGATAGAATGAAAAATGTTGGAATAATTTAATAAAAGAGTTATAGAATGATGGAACTATTGACTTGAATATAACTATAAAATAATACAATTAGAGAATAATACAATTTGAGAATCAAAGAATGATAGAATAATAGATTTATAGAATAACATAATGATAGAATTATAGAATGATATAATAATAGGTTTATAGAATAATAGAATGATATAATTATAGAATCATAGAATGAAAGAATTGTACAAAAATAGAATTAGAAAATAATACAATAATAGAATTACAGAAGGAAAGAATAATAGAATAATAGAATGATTGAATATAAGAATGATAGAACAATAGATTTATAGAATAATAGAATGAAAGAATGATAGAATAGTAGATTTATAGAATTATAAAATGAAAGAATGATAGAAAATAGATTTAAGGAATAACAGAATTTTAGAATTGCAAAAATGATAGAATGAAAGAATCGTAGAGTAATAAAACTATAGATTAATCGAATAATGGAATCATACAATGACAGAATGAAAGAATGACAGAGTAAGAGATTAATAGAATAATATAGTGATAGAATTGTATAAGAATAGAATAAAAGAATGATGGATTAATAGAATTGTAGATTAATATATCTATCCAACATTATAGAATGAAACAAAATTATAGAATAATTTAATATTTATAGGATAATAGAATGATAGAATAATAGATTTACAAAATAATAGAATGATAGAATTATAAATGACAAAATGAAAGAATGATAGACTAATATAATTATAGAATAATAGAATGAGAAAATGATAGAATAATAGATTTATACAATAGTAGAATGTTAGAATTATAAAATGGTAGAATGAAAGAATGATAGAGTAATAAAACTTTAGATTAATAGAATAATATAATTATACAATGATGGAATAAAGGAATGATAGAATACTAGATTTATAGAATAATATAATGGTAGATATAAAGAATGATAGAAGAAAACAATGAGAGACTAATAGAACTGTAGAATACTAGTATAACAAAATAATAAAATAATAGAATGAAAGAATGGTAGAATAATAGATTTCTAGAATAATATAATGATAGAATGAAGGAACAATAGATTCCTTTATAAAGTGTGACATGTTTGTGCTTTTACCCTAATAGAATTATAAAAAATTCAATAATAGAATAATAGAATTAAAGAATGATAGAATAATAGATTTATAGAATAATAAAGTGATAGAATGAGAGAATGATAGAATAATAGAATTGTAGAATGATAGAATGAAAGAATGATAGAAAAATAGAATTGTAGAATAATATAGTTATAAAATAATAAAATTAAAATATTATAGAATAAAACATTTATAAAATAATAGAATGATAGAAATGTAGAATAATAGAATAATAGAATAATAGATTAATATAATAATAATAGAATGATAAAATTATAAAATGATAGATTGAAATAATGATAGAATAATATAATTATAGATTAATCGAATGTTTAAATTCTAAAATGATAGAATGCAAGAATGATAGAGTAATAGAATTTTGGAATAATATAGTAATAGAATGATTGAATGAAGGAATGATATAGTAATAGATTTATAGAATTATAGAATGATAGAATAATAAAATGATAGAATAATAGAATCATAAGATTATATAATGATAGAACGGAAGAATGTTAGAAAAATGGAATTGTAGAATGATAGAATGAAAAATGTTGGAATAATTTAATAAAAGAGTTATAGAATGATGGAACTATAGACTTGAATATAACTATAAAATAATACAATTAGAGAATAATACAATTTGAGAATCAAAGAATGATAGAATAATAGATTTATAGAATAACATAATGATAGAATTATAGAATGATATAATAATAGGATTATAGAATAATAGAATGATATAATTATAGAATAATAGAATGAAAGAATTGTAGAAAAATAGAATTATAAAATAATATAATAATAGAATTACAGAAGGAAAGAATGATAGAATAATAGAATGATTGAATATAAGAATGATAGAACAATCGATTTATAGAATAATAGAATGATAGAATTACATAATGGTATAATAATAGAATGAAAGAATGATAGAATAGTAGATTTATAGAATTATAAAATGAAAGAATGAAAGAGTGATAGAATAAAAGAATGATAGAAAATAGATTTAAGGAATAATAGAATTTTAGAATTGCAAAATGATAGAATGAAAGAATCATAGAGTAATAGATCTAAAGATTATTTGAATAATAGAATTATACAATGATAGAATGAAAGAATGACAGAGTAAGAGATTAATAGAACAATAGAGTGATAGAATTGTATAAGACTAGAATAAAAAAATGATGGATTAATAGAATTGGAGATTAACAGATCTATACAACATGATAGAACGAAACAAAATTATAGAATAATTTAATATTTATAGGATAATAGAATGATAGAATAATAGATTTATATAATAATAGAATGTTAGAATTATAAATGACAAAATGAAAGAATGATAGACTAATATAATTATAGAATAATAGAATGAAAAAATGATAGAATAATAGATTTATACAATAATAGAATGTTAGAATCATAAAATTTTAGAATGAAAGAATGATAGAGTAATAAAACTTTAGATTAATAGAATAATATAATTATACAATGATAGAATAAAGGAATCATAGAATACTAGATTTATAGAATAATATAATGGTAGAAATAAAGAATGATAGAAGGAAACAATGATAGAATAATAGAATTGTAGAATACTAGTATAACAAAATAATAAAATGATATAATGAAAGAATGGTAGAATAATAGCTTTGTAGAATTATAGAATGATAGAATTATATAATGATAGAGTGAAGGAACAATAGATTAATGAAATTGTAGAATAATAGTATGATACATTGATAAAAATGAAAGAATGATAGAATAGTAGAATAATAGAATTGTAGAGTAATAGAATTGTAGAATCATAGAATGAAAGAATGGTAGAATACTAGAATTGTAGAATAGTAGAATTATAGAAAGAAAGAATGATAGAATAATAGAATCATAGAATAATAGAATGAGAGTTATAGATTAATAGAATGAAATAATGAGAGAATAATAGAATTGTAAAATGATAGAATGAAACATTAATAGAACAATAGCCTTATAGCATAATAGAATGATAGAATTATATAATGATAGAATGAAAAAATTATTGAATAATAGAATTGTTGAATAATTGAATAATAGAATTATAGAATAATACAATAATAGAATTATAGAACAAAAGAATGATAGAATAATAGAATGGTACAATATAAGAATAATAGAATAATAGATTTATAGAATGATAGAAAAATAGATTTATAGAATAATAGAATGATAGAATTATAGAATGGTAGAATAACAGGTTTATAGAATAATAGAATGATATAATTGTAGAATCGTAGAATGATAGAATGAAAGAGTGATAGGAAGAAAGAATGATCAAAAATTAGATTTAAGGAATAATAGAATTTTAGAATTACAAAATGATAGAATGAAAGAATCGTAGAGTAATACAACTATAGATTAATTGAATAATAGAATTATACAATGATAGAATGAAAGAAAAATAGAGTGATAGAATTGTATAAGGATAGAATAAAAGAATGATGGAATAATAGAATTATAGATTATTAGATCTATACAACATGATAGAATGAAACAATTATAGCATAATTTAATATTTATAGAATAACAGATTTATTTAATAGAATAATAGAATGATAAAATAATAGATTTATAAAATAATAGAATGTTAGAATTATAAAATGGGAGAATGACAGAATGATAGAGTAATAAGACTTTAGAATAATATACAATGATAGAAGAAAGGAATGATAGAATAATATATTTATATAATAATATAATGGTAGAACTATAGAATGATAGAAGGAAACAATGATAGAATAATAGAATTGTAGAATACTAGTATAACAGAATAATAGAATGAAAGAAAGGTAGAATAATAGAATGATGGAATTATAGAATGATAGAATGAACAATAGAGTAATGGAATTGTAGAATAATAGTATGATATAATGATAAAAATGAAAGAATGATAGGATAATCTAATTGCATAATAATATGATAATAGAATAAAAGAATGATAGAATGAAATATTGATAGAATAATAGATTTATAAAATAATAGAATGATAGAATAGTAGAACAAAACAATAAAGAAATGATATAATAAAGAAATGATAGAATAATAGATTTATATAATAATAGAATGATAGATTTATAGAATTATAGAATTGTAGATTCATAGAACAATAGATTTATAGTGTAGTGCCCCCTCAACTGGTTGTCTATTAGATTGATGATTGCTTGGTAGTATTAGACATTATGACAGTATCTTAGATCGTTGATGGTGGATTCCTTGTTGTTTTGTTGATTTAATTTGGAACTAACCAATATGATAGTAGCTGTTGATTCTGTTACTTTAGGCTATTACAATTGATGAATGAACTAGTTGTTATAGATGTTTTGATGGTAATTGTTATATCTGATTGTAAGATAATTTATTACTCTATGTTGTTGACTAGTAATCAGAAATCTTGTTCAAATAGTGATTCATTTTTTTTACAGGGATGTGAATGGAACAATGTCGTATTACTCGCTCTTGAGTACCCTACCCCACTGTGATTTCCATTCACTATATGATTGCATCTGGATATATATCTTGTATGTTTTAACCGTGCAATTGCTGCAGGATGCAGGTACTTGGCATCGACTCCCCTTGATTTACCAGGTCTGAGCATGCCTTCGACAATGGAATAGTTGTTCGGAGTTAACATGAGGTCCCCTGTCATTATTGTCTAGTTGGTAGATTACCCTTGTGGTCATTGACTATCGTTAGTCATGGCGTACGAGCAGGAATGTTCACCCTGAAGTACATCTAGGTCAGAAGGTGTTCTTGTGCGTAAGGAAAGATTGTGCTTTAAATAGAATCTTTATAAGAAAAAGGTTAATAATTAAATATATTGTTTAATGTTGACAATTGTTAATAATAACGGTAGATAAACTATAGTCTTGGGAAGTAAAAATTATGGATTAATAGATATGAGAAACTTTATATTATTAAATGTAATATTATTTGCTTGAATATTTAAAATAAATAAATTATAAATTAAATTGTAAGACTTAGCTAATAAAACTTTGTTGCGTCGTAAAGTGGGTAGTTGCGATGGTTTAAACTAAGTAATGAAAAACCCTCATTCTGGAATAACGGGCCAATAACGGATCTGAGAAGAGGAGAGTTATAAAAAGGGGAAAAAGAAGGTTTCAAAAAAGGAAAAAAAGGAGAAAGGAAACGGGGAACGGCAACAAAATTAAGCAGGCTTCTCGATTCAAACGTCGCAGCTAGGTTCTTTAGATTGCTCGATTCTTTTTCTATTTTTCTTTATGAATCTGTGCATGTTCATGATGATTGCTCTTTTGTTTATTATTGCAAAATGGATTTTTTTAGGGAAATAATTCTGCATACCTCTCTCTCTTTCTGATGTTAAAATTTCTGCATCGTACAATAGTTCCTTCTTTCTCTACCTTGCAATCTCTTATCCGCTTCTATGTAATTGATTTATTTGGCCATAACATTGCCATGGTGAGGGAAAACACCGGTGGAGTCTCTAACTAAAATTTCATGAAGTTTACTGGGTCATTGTGGGAATGTTGGTACCAAATGTTATATTGTTTTGCCCACTTCTTTGCACACTCCTCACCTGCTACTTGAGATGCTCTAAGCTTTACTTAAGATGATTTGGCACTGCATTTGAATGTGAATGCAGTCACTTCTCTAGCAGACATTAATGGCCATCCAAATAATGTAGGGTAATTTTTGTTGTTCACTCTCTCCGACACAAGCATTAGCCCATGACGTGCCATCTTGTATGCCAACCTGGGCAATGTTCTTAGTGGATTTGTATTAGATTTGACATTCGTTATCCTGAAAATATCCATGTCAGGGACTTCTCAATCATTGTTAGTTTTCTTACCACCACAGTACACCGAATGATCTCAAATGACATGAGAAATACTTGATATACTTTTAGTATCTCTTCAGTACTCTCTCAACAACTTCCTATACTTCTAACGATTAGCATGAAAAGTCTCATGTTCTCAGAAGACATTTTCTAGTACAAGGTAGGAAGCTGTTGTGAGTGGACCTCTTATTGGTTTACAGCTATGCCATTATTACCAATTCATTTGCTTTCTATTTTAGACACTTAATCGCATGCTGATCCTTAAAAGATTATACAAACTGCCACTTCCCCTTGGCAAAGTCCTCACACAGTGGTATATGGTGAAAGCTCTTCAAATCTGCTTTGCACATTCCATGAAATGACTTTTTTTTTTGGGGCATTACACCACGATTGGGTCATGGAAAATCCATGAGGACCATAGTTCCCTCGCCTTCATGAAATTTAAATTGGATACTCATCAAAACTATATCGTATGCTATTTCTTAAATACCTGCATAAGTATGTTTGATAGATCAGTTTAGTATAATAACATAGATTCAAATGTATTTTGAAAGTAACCTACAAATTATTCATTTTACAAACGGTGGCAGTTTGTCACCAACTCTCAGCAAACCACCAAGCCGCCCTAAATATTTTCCAACACTCTATTCTGTTTCGTTAAAAGAATTCAGTGTTATTCTTCTATTAGCAGTTATAAAAACATTCTATATATATATATTATACAATACTTAATGAAACCCAATAATTATAGTACATCGCCCAAAACAGAAGAAAAAAAATGGATAGTTATCATTACATAAGCACAATAGTGCCAAAAAAAGAATTCTTATAATAATCTAACACAGACATTGATCCATCTTGGTGTGATCACATATGGATTCTAAAAATATCAACTTACCAATACCTCATGAATACAAACTTATCAAAACTAATATTTAGCTGGAAAATAAATAAATGAATTTTGTATTAACTTTTACAGGATAAAAGAACCATTATTTGAAATCTTTTGAGCCACAATCCACATTTAATCTTTGATATACTTATAACATTTATTTTCTTTTATGAATCATTCAAAAAAATTTATATCAACATCCTATTCAGATCACTTATTTGCTCTCATGCAACAATAAAATTTGTTCCTGCATCAACATAAAAGAAAACATAGATTTGCAGTCCACCCACCCATGCCTCTTCTAAATTAGGGCTGATCTTCAATATTTAATAGTGACTTTTGGCCAAAGAAAAGCTTCCCTACATTTAACACTTTCCATTGTGAATGAAGTAGAAAAATGCTATTGGCTGTTTGACCCAATTCAACTTTGAAAGTGGATGGCATTTGCTTAGAACGCCAAAATTAGGGTATTTCTACTATAGGGAAGAAGCCCTAGCCAAACAAATTGTTTTCAAAGTAGATGAGGGGTCTCTTGAAATAAAGAAACACTTTTGTGGAGTGTAGAGTATGGCAAGGAATTTATGGAGGATATAATTACTATGTCCGTGACAAACTACCATTATTCTTGATTTTACTAATTCACGGAGTAGTACGAATTAATGTGAGTGGCTCAGTATGAATAGATAATTAACATTATTGGAATCTATGTTGTTTTGTTCATGTAGGAAATAAATTATCTGGTAAATAGATTAATTACATGAAGTAATTATTTAGATTAGAATCATGATTTTTTTTTGTTATAAAAAAATAGCTCAATAGTAATTTTTGATGATTGTCTTTACTTTCGGGAAATGAAATATATTATCTGAATAATTATTATCACAATACTAGAATTAGGTTTTGATTTTGTAAATGTAAAATCAAGTCTATTTATGAATATAAATGTCATATTTTGAAGTAATTAAGTACTTAGATTAATACGGGATTGGTTGTGAAGTTAATTCATAGTATGTTACTAAATTAGGGTTTTATATGTAGGATTTCTTTGAGAAAACTATATTAGCAACTTTTGCTATCTATTCTAATGTTTTCAATTTAAGGGACAAATGCAGAGACATTTCAAAAGTATTGTTAGTTATTAATAAATGTGTACTTAGTTACCCTTAATCATATAGGTAAATTTATGACAAAGCTTTTAGTAAATTCAATTATTAGGATAGTTATTTTATTAGAGGGTACAAGTAAGAACATTTAGTCATTTCATTGTATTGGTGTAATATGATATTTAACTTGCTTAAGTAATTAATGTTGAGGAGTTTAATGCAAGTCAGTCTGTGGACATTGTAATTGGATTTTCGATTGAGACAAGATAAGTGGGCTTCCTGTGTATGTAGTGTTAACCGTTTAGTCATACTCGTCTTGTTTTGAGCTTCGATATGAATCAAGGAATGGAGAGACTTATGAATCCTAAAGGTCCATTAAACATGCGTCGCTTTGGATAATGATTTAAGAGTTGCCTTATGAGTATGTCTGGTGTATAAGAAGGATACCACCTTGCCGTGATCATATGTATCTGTAGGAGGATGTTATCTGTCTTGCTTGTTGGTTAAGGCTTACTAGGTGTAGCAAGGAGAGTGGCTTTCAATGTGGGGTCGGCACCCAAAGTGGTCTCCAGGGTAACCCATTGAAAGTGGATTAATCAAGTGATAACCTAAAATGAATTAGGGCGTTAAGGGTAGATTTCACAATAAACAAGATAAATGGATTCCTCTCCCATGGCCTGTAGTGCTCGTTCAGACTAAGGATGGGTAGAGAAGGTCTGGCCAGCAAGATTGACTTCCTTGTCCTCATGAAAGGAAGGTTGATTCCGCATGTGTCACCCTATGGGGCCAGAGTCTATTGAGAGACTACCAAGGTAACCATAGATGGGGGCTGGAGTCTAGTGAGAGACTGCCAGGGTAACCCATGCTAGGACCATGCGATGACACTCTCCCTACTACAACATAGTATTCCTTGTATGGTCTCTCCACATGTGTTATGTGTCATCTTTGGAAGTTGTGTTGTGTTATGGTCATGTGATATATTGAAGTTGGTCATCCTTCGCTCATGTTCGTCCTTGTCTACCTGACTGTTGTTTGTCGTGGGGACCTCATGCTAACTCCTAGCTCGGGGGGTGGACCTTAGGGTTCCACATGGTCGGGTGGAAGAGCTATCTTATCCATTGGTTATTCCTTGTCGAAGTCATGTGCAGAAAAGGATTATCTCAGTTCAGACAATTAAACTTGTACCAGTCAAGGAAGATAATTGTGTACCTGATTTGTGTACCAGATCATTCTTAATGTATGTAATTTGATGTCAACAAAGTAACAATGTAGTTATGTGTAAGGAAAAACATTGCAGTTGTGTATTTGATCATGAAGACTATATTTTGATGTCATGCAATGAATTTGAATATGCTATTTAATCATGCATTGGTTTTAGATCAGATATTGATGTTAGCAATATGTGTTGTTATGTTGGTTAATGTATAAGTAATGCCTCCTTGAATCCTTAGAGACATGATGCAGTTTAATGGAGTAATTAATCAAGTTAACATTGCTTGTTATCTTATTTAAAAAAAAATTCTTGTTTTCTATAGTGTAAATGTAGTTTCTCTAAGGTGTTCAAGGCGGGGCGTTACATCTGGTATCAGAGCCAAGTTTCTAACACTGGGTACTCAGGGTTTATATGAGCCCATTAAGCTATACTAGTTGCTTAATCTCTGAAAAATATCTTCACTAGTAGTCCTCACCTAGCAACCTAAAGTTGTCCTTGGATGTGTAGTGAGGGAGATGCCTAGGGGTCAAGGTCAAGGACGTGGTCGAGGTAGGGGATGGGGAAGGGGGGGTGCTAGTAGCCCTCCTCCTAGTTCCCCTCATGAAAGTACTCAAGAAGGTGGGGGCGAGAATCAGGAGAGTCAAGGTCTGCCAGAGGGTGCTCAATTACGCCAGCTTCTTGAAGAGGTCCTTGCTCATCTAGGTCCTAGGCAAGAGAGGGATCAGTTAGAAGTGAGAGATAGAGAACGATCTCCTAGAAGGAGAGAGACCACAGCTGAATAGGAAGCTATTCTTACAGGCCACATGCGAGATCTTATGAGAGCCCGTCCTCCCACTTTCGAGGGGTCTGGTAGTGGGTTGGAAGCAGAGACATGGCTAATTGATTTAAGAGGTGTTTTGCTATGCATCCATATGGTAGAAACACCAAGGCAAGATGTGCCATCATGCATCTTCGAGGCTTCGCCTCTACATGGTGGTGACTAGAGGAATAGAAGTTGCATCTAGATATTGGCACAATATCTTGGGAACTATTTCTAGAAAGGTTCAGAGCTCAATTTCTGTCAGACCACTGGAGGCAACGTCGAGTGGACAAGTTCCATGGATTGAGACAGATGGCCATGACAGTGGAACAATACGAGCATAGGTTTTATGAACTCAAGCAGTATGCAGGTATTGGAAATGATGAGACCATGTTGGTTCAGCATTTTATTAGAGGTCTGAATGCACGCATCAGTGGAGGAGTTTGGGTTTTTGAGCCAAAGACCATGGAGGTGGTAGTTGAGAAGGCTCAACTGGTGGAGGAGAATTTGACCATGGCTTTAGGAGGTCACATAGGTGTGCAGATTGGTAGTGATTCTCGAGCAGGTTCTAGGTTCCGAGGTGGTCAGTCCCATGTAGCGGGTAACTCAAGGAGTCAGTACGGACCTTCTAAGAGTGGACAATAGCAGCAGTTTTCCCAAACAAAGCCAAAGCATCCTCAGTCTCTACAAAGTAATAGGTTCCAGTCTAAAGATCAGAATTGGCTAAGAAATAAACGTCATCGTCCTAACCAACCAGCTCAGAGCACACAATCTGCAGCAAGTAGAGGAAGTTTCCAGTAGTCGAGTGTCCCTGTAGGTGGTGGAGGTTTTGGTAAGGGAACAAGATGTTTTTCTTGCGGCCAGCAGGGCCACATTGCCAGGCAGTGTCTGCGTAAGAATACTACGGGTTTTGGTCAGAGGCCCGCAACTTCAGAGCCTACTGTGGGAGATGCAGGCAGGTCACACAGGGTGTTTGTGACAGTAGATAATCACCAAGCAGAGCATCAAGGCACCATTGTGGAGACTACAGTTGTCTTGCAAGGTATTACAGTTTCTATTCTTTTTGACTTGGGTGCTTCAGATTCCTTCATTTCCCCTTCTATAGTGGAACGTTGCAAGTTGGTGGCAGCAAAGCAAGATTTTAAGTGGCAGGTGGAATTGGCCTCTGGATCTAGGGTATCAGTAGACTCTCTGGTGTATGGTTGTGATTTGAGGATAGGTCCTTTACCTACCACGGTGGATCTTCACATTATACCCCTAGGATCCTACGACATAGTGTTGGGTATGGACTGGTTGGATGCTCATTAAGCAGTGATAGACTGTTGCCACAAGTTAGAGAGGTGTGTTGATGATTCTAGCAGTGAAGTAGAAGTGGTTGGTATTCAGAGACCCATCTCTTTGCGTATGATTTCTGCCATGCAGTTGAAGAGATGTATGCGTCAAGGATGCAAGTTGTTTGCCGTAATGATGAATGACTTAGATTTTGAGGAGAATAGAGAGACATCCCTCGATGATCATCCTATTCTCAAGGAGTATGTAGATGTCTTTCCTAGTGATATCCTAGGAATGCCACCTAAGCGTGACATTGATTTTAAGATAGACATTGTCCCCGGAGCAGAACCTATTTCATGAGCTCCATATCGGATGACCACCCAGGAGCTTGAGGAGCTTCAGTTGTAGCTAGAGGATTTGTTAGCCAAGGGGTTCATTCATCCTAGTGTCTCTCCATGGGGAGCACTAGTTATTTTTGTGAAGAAAAAGGACGGATCTCTGCGGTTGTGCATCGATTATCGACAGCTTAATAAGGTGACTGTTAAGAACAGATACCCCTTGCCATGAATTGATGACCTTTTTGACCAGATTAAGGGGGCTAAGATGTTTTCAAAGATAGACCTAAAGTCAGGATATCATTAGTTATGCATCTTTGAGGCTGACATCCACAAGACAGCATTCCGCACCCATTATGGACATTATGAGTTCACTGTTGTACCTTTTGGGTTGACGAATGCACCATCTGTGTTTATGAGTCTGATGAATGGTTTATTTCGCACCTACCTTGATAAATTTGTTCTTGTATTTTTGGATGATATATTGATTTACTCAAAGTCTATGGAGGAGCATGAAGAGCATTTGTGACAGGTTCTATAGTGTTTGAGAGAAAATCAGTTATATGCAAATCTAGCTAAATGTGAATTCTTTCAAATAGAAGTGAAATATTTGGGACATGTTATTTCTGACAAGGGTATTGCAGTGGATCCTTTTAAGATACAAGCCATTATGGATTGGCCTACTCCCACCAATGTTTTAGAGGTTCGTAGCTTCATGGGTTTAGCAGGGTATTATCGATGATTTGTGCAGGGATTTTCTAAGCTAGCTCACCCTATAACTTCTCTTCAGAGAAAAGGAAAGAAGTTCTTTTGGTTAGATCAGTGTCAAGCAGCGTTTCAGACTCTTAAGGAGCGGTTGACTAGTGCACCCATTCTAGCAGTGCCTAATCCGGATGGAGATTTTGTGGTGTGTACTGATGTATCCTTGGAAGGGTTAGGAGCAGTTTTAATGCAGGAGGGTCGTGTGATAGCTTATGAGTCCCGCAAACTCAAGGATCACGAGTTGAACTATCCTACACATGACCTAGAGTTAGCTGCTATTGTGCATGCATTAGTGAGATGGAGACACTTCTTGTTGGGGCATCGGTTCGAACTACACAGCGATCATCAAAGTTTACAGTACATTTTTACACAACCAAACTTGAATGCGAGACAGAGGCGATGGATGGAGTTTCTATGTGAGTACGATTTTGAGGTAAAATACATCCAAGGTAAGGAAAATGTGGTGGCAGATGCTCTCAGTCAGCAGAAACATGAACTTTCATCAATCACTCTTGAAGTGGATTTAAGAGGTCAGGTCCTCGCTGCACTCCCTGCAGATAAATGGTATCAGGGAGTGAAAGTAGAAGTGGAGTCTGGTAGAACCTTGGAGGGCAGATTTGTCAGATATTCTATCGAGTCTGATGGTCTCCTGCGGCATTTAGGTCGCATTTATGTTCCTTCTACAGAGGGTCTCCATACCTTAATCATGACTGAGGCACACCGGGCACCTTATGCGGCTCACCCAGGTGTCAAGAAGGTGTATGCTGACCTCCGTCAGATATATTTTTGGGCTGGAATGAAGAGAGATATTGCTGATTTTGTTTCAAGATGTCTAGAGTGCCAAAGGGTTAAGGCAGAACACCAACATCCCACAGGTCTTCTCCAGCCACATCTTATTCCGGATTGGAAATGGGACATCATCTCAATAGACTTTATAGTTGGTCTACCCATGTCCTCTCATCATCATGATGCAATAATGGTCACTGTAGATAGGCTTACGAAAGTAGCACACTTTTCTCCCATCCAATCTTCATACAATGCTTCATCTGTAGCTAGAATTTTCATGGAGGACATCGTCAGATTACATGGGATTCCTCACAAGATTATCTTTGATCGTGATCCAGTGTTCACTTCAGCTCTTTGGACATCCCTTCAGCATACATTAGGAACTCAGTTAAACTTCAGTTCATCTTATCATCCGGAGACTGATGGGCAAACTGAGAGGGTCAATCAGGTCCTCGAGGATATGCTCAGAATGTATGTCATGGGTCAGCAAAACTGCTAGGAATATTATTTACATTTGGTAGAGTTTGCGTACAATAATGGACTAATTAATCAAGTTAACATTGCTTGTTATCTTATTTAAAAACCAAAAAAAAAAATTCCTATTTTCTATAGTGTAAATGTAGTTTCTCTAAGGTGTTCAGGGCGGGGTGTTACATATAGAATAATATAATGATAGAATTGTAGGGTGAAGAATATAAAACAAAATAATTGTAGTTCATAATAGAATGATAGAATGAAACAATCATAGAATAAAAGATTTATAAAATAATATAATCCAGTAGAAATATAGAATGATAGAAGGAAACAATGATAGAATAATAGAATTGTAGAATACTAGTATAATAGAATGATAGAATGAAAGAATGGTAGAATAATAGATTTCTAGAATAATAGAATGATGGAATTATAGAATGGTAGAATGAAAGAACAATAGAGTAATGGGATTGTAGAATAATATTAGTATGGTATTATGATAAAAATGAAAGAATGTGTAACGCCTCGCCCTTAACACCTTAGATAAAAATACATTTATGCTATAAGAAATAGGAAATTTTTTTTTTGAATAAGATAACAAAGTAATGTTAACTTAACTAATTACACCATTGAACTTACGACATGCTCTCTAAGGATTCAAGGATGCATTACTTACACATTAACTAACATAATTTAACATATATTGCTAACATCAATATCTGATCTAAATCCAATGCATAAATAAATAACATATTCATATTCATTGCATGTCATAAAAAATATAACCTTCATGATCAAATACATAACTGTAATGTTTTCCTTACACATAGTTACATCATTACATTAATGACATCTTCTGCCTACATCAAATTACATACATTAAGAATGATCTGGTACACAAGTCAGGTACAGAATAATCTTCCTCAAGTGGTACAAGTACAATAGTCTAAAACTGAGATAATCCTTCTCTGCACATGGACTTCGACAAGGGATAACCAATGGATAAGATAGCTCTTCCACCCGACCATGTGGAACCCTAAGGTCCACCCCCCAAGCTAGGACTTAACATGAGGTCCCAGATGACAACAGTCAGGTAGACAACGACTAACATGAACGAAGGATGACCAAACTTTGATACAACATATGACAATAACACAACATGACTTCCAGAGGCAATACAAAACATAAATGGAGAGACCATACAAGGAATGCTAGGTTGCTGTAGGGAGAGTGTCATCGCACGGTCCTAGCATGGGTTATCCTGACAGCCTCTCACTAGGTGCCGACCCTCGTCTATGGTTATCCTAATAGCCTCTCACTAGGTGCCGGCCCCATAGGGTGACACATGCGGAATCGACCTTCCTTTCATGAGGACAAGGAAGTCAATCATGCCGACCAGGCCTTCTCAACCCATCCTTAGCCTAAACGAGCACTACAGGCCTGGGTGAGAAAATCCATTAATCTTGTTTAATGTGAAATCTACCCTTAACCCCCTAGCTCATTTTACGTTATCACTTGATTACTCCACTTTCAAAGGGTTATCCTGACTGCCACTTTGGATGCCAGCCCCCACATTGAAAGCCACTCTCCTTGTTAACACCTAGTAAACCCTAACCATCAAATAGAACATCATAACAATCAATATTCATGTCCACTGCAAGGCATTGACCCTCCTGCATACCAAACATAATCATGAAAACACCATTCATAAACCAATGCCTGTAGCATTACGATTCATTACTCTTTTATAAATTTCAAGTCTCCCCATAAGACAATTACGACTAAACGGACACAATATATTTACAAAATAATAAAGTACCTCATCCAGAGAATAGTACCACCACAAAATGCATTCCCAACTTAGACTATTCTTCTTCCATGATATAATATGTCTCATACTTAACTAAAACAACATGCCCATTATAACATCGTAATTCTTAACATGTTTCCATATGTTACATGTAATTAAAACATGACCTCCTAAGCCTCTAGAATCAAAACTGAACTACTTACAATTCGACCCATTACAACCAATGTGCCAAAATGCTACAAGTTTACTTAAATTATGGGATTCAATCAATACTCTAGAGCCAATACTAAAATCTCCCTCTCATAACATGGTATATACACCTTCTTTATACCGATATATCAATTCTATTTAACCGTCATCTCAATTTACAACAATTATTTAATCATATCGATTGTCATTTAATTTGTATTAATACAAAACAATCTAATTTATCAGCATACTTTTATTTGTAGTTCGATGCTCCAATCTGATATATTCCAATATTCTAATCTAAATAATTTACATAACTAAACTATAATTTTTCCTACAATTGCAATTTAAAATTGTCATATAATCGTATTAAAGGGATAACATGTTTACATGTAAGTTCAACTTTAAAATTTATCATTGTATTTATGAAGAACTAAGAGACAATGAAGGTGGTATTTCCTGGCATGAAAATACAATACCTTTTTCTAACTGTTATGCGCACTAATCTAAGGTTTAAATAGGATAATTATATACTACTTTTGTTGTGAATGAGGTGTAAAATTGTTATTGGTTGTTTGACCATTGAACGATTTAATATTTAAGCTGAGAGAGGTTAATTGTAGCATATCACATCGGCATAAAA